>CM070615.1:14196257-14783541 GCA_036346395.1 Hsuehochloa calcarea | reverse complement strand
CTTCCTTAGGCGTGTGACTAGGCAATTATCACAAGGCGTTTCCAATCGCGTTACCTCACTACAAATATGCAGCTAAGGTTTCACTTCCATTAGGCTAACCACTGCTGGAAGCCCCTCTTGCGCAAGTGGGAAATAAAGTCTAGCAAGCACCCACACAACAAAATTGGCATAAACAATAATGAGGTAAGACAAATTATTAAGCCTAGTTACGCCCATCTGAACATGTGGTAGTCGGTGGAGCTTTTGCAAGATGCGGCTCAAAGGCCAGGTCCTTAACCTACTTGGGCAACTTTCAATAAAAACCACAGGTCTCGGTCCTAACCAGACAGGCGCAGTGCATAAACTGCACCCACCGGTCCATGTTTGCCCAAGTACAAACCATTTTATTTTTTATAATTTTCAAAGACATTTGCAAAAGTCCACCATGACAAAGCAATGTCATAGGCTTTTATCAATTTATGAAATTTTGGCTAAATTCTCCCAAAATCAAATATTTCATGGTCTAAGCATTTGCTATGCATATATTTATTTTAAATTCATTTGACTAAGGTTACAAGGAATTAATAATACAACAATCAAATTTGGCTATACAAAGGAATTGGAATAATTAAATATTTAAAGCAGAATTTAAAATAATTAAATACAATTATGCATGCAATAATAATTTAAAACAGGAATTAAATAATTTTAAATATTGGGGGCAACATGGCCAATGGTGTAACTTGCCTTGTTCAAATTCCTGGTATTCTACTTCTTCAATAGGGTCAAGCTCTCAGAATCGTCAAAATCTATCTGTGAAAATATTCCAAATTCAAGCAAATTCAAATGAACACAAATAAATTCAAATGAAAATTCAAATTAATTCCAAATTAAATAATTTTGGTTTAGTTAGCTAGATCTTGATTTTATAAAAATTTAGAAATTTGAATCACCTAAATCGGAGTTTGTATGAAGAAATACGAGCTCCTGGAAGTTTAAATCTAAATTTAATTCCAAAATCAGGATTTTCCTTAATTCCCGAATTAAATTTCTAAAGGAAATTCTAATTATTGCATAGTGATGTCGTGATCTTGTGCACAGAGGCTGACAAGTGGGCCCGCCGCAGTATGGGTGAGTCCTGAATGAGCACAAGTCCACAGTGGACTCGGCTCCGCACCTGATGTGAAGGAAGCGGCTGTCTTTGGCCTTGCTATTCTTGGCGACCACCCTGTGACTTAGGCATCCTGCGCATGCAGCGATAGTGTGGCCGAGGTGGCGAAACCACGTCGGCGCCGAGAGGCGCTTCGAGGCAGGAAGTGCCGGCGATTAATGGCCGTGGCGAGCTCCGGTGAGTGCACAAATGTTCGAGGTGATCTTTGAGTGTGATCGCTACTGGCGGCGCGGCGTGGCGGAAGATGGTCGGCGATGGCGAGGCGGTGTGTGTTGATCGTTGGCGGCGAAGAGCTCGGTGGCGTTCAGGAGTGCGGAGCGCGCACGAGTTCGCGATCTTGGAGGCCGGTGGTGCTGATCGGCGGCGGAGGTTCCGTGTGGCGCTAGAAGCGGCGAACCGCGGCTCGGCCGGCGAGAGAGAAGAGCCAAATGCGAGGCGGCGGGAGGCGAGGAGGTGTGGAGAGTTGGGGCAAAAGCTTGAGGAGTAGGCGCTGGTGCTCCCTTTTATAGGGCGGCGAGGCGGGAGATGGAGATCGTGGGCGAGGTGGCGCGGCCGTTTGCGGAGGTGAGGCGGTGGTGTTCTGAGTTTTAAAGCGAGTAAAGTCGAGGAGCGAGCGCGGTGGGAGCGGCGCTTTCATTGCGCGTGTGATGGCGAGAGAAATGGGGAGGAATCACGGGATTGATGAGCTCGAGCGCGATAATGGCGGCGGAAGCGGCGAGCGCGGGGGAGAAGAAGGGGCGGGGAAGGCGACATTGTCAGCCAGCCCCACGGCGAGGCGAGAGGAGAGAAGCGCGGGCGGATTGATTGTCGGCCGTCCGATTTTGATCGGACGGCCGCGTTCAGCGTGGCGTGGAGTTGGGCGAGGCAGCGCTTGATCGGGCTTGGCCCGATCTTTATGTGAAGATTTTAAATTCTTTTTCAATTGATTTAATTCAAAAATTCAAATAGGCTTTAGAAAATAGTAAATGAAGTCCAAAAATTTTGAGAAAATTCACGAAAATTCTATGAGGCATTACGGACTTAAATAAAATAATTCCAACTTTTAGTTGGTAATAGATTTTATACATAAATTCTTTTAGCCTTAATATACTTTAGGAAAAAGCTTTTAAAATTTCGGAAAATCCACAAAAATTTAATAAAGTCTTATTTTCAATGAAATGAAATTTTGAAACATTACAAACCTACCCCCTAAAGGAATCTCGACCCGAGATTGGACTTGGTCGACAAAAGATAGGGATACTCGGCTCTCAAAACTTCTTCTCGCTCCCGGTAGCTTCTTCTTGAATGATTGCTCCACTTGAACCTTACAAGAGCGAATGACTTTACTACGGTGGCGTTACGCCACATCGAGAATCTTGATTGGTTCTTCCACATAGGTGAGATCTTCTGAAGATCGATGCTCTCAGCAGTGTTTCTTCTGTTGGTACTCTGAGACATTTCTTTAAGCTGGGATACATGGAAGACATTGTGAGCAGTGTGAGAGATCTTTAGTAGTTCAAGCGATAAGCAACTTCACCTCTTTTGCCAAAATCTTATAGGGTCAGACAAATCAGGTGCGAGTTTTCCTTTAGTGCAAAATCTCTTCACTCCTCGGAGTGGAGTTACCACGAGATAGACAAAATCTCCCATCTCGAAGGATAGTTCTCTCAAGCGATTATCGGCATAACTCTTTTGTCGGGTTTGAGCTACTTTCGAGACGTTCTCTTATTGCTTTTACCTTACTTTACTTCTTTTATCAATTACAGTCCGAAAAATTGGTGTTCTCCTACTTGATCCCAAAGGAGAGGGTTCTACACTTTCTTCCATACAATACTTCAAATGGCGACATCTGTAGGCTAGCTTGAAAAATTTGTTGTTGTAGGAAAATTACATAGGGTAAATTCTTATCGGCTTCTTCCATAATCTATAGCACAAGCTCGAAGCATGTCTTCTAGGACTGATTTACACGTTCGGTCGGCCATCTGTTTGAGGATGATATCTTTGTCTTTGAAGTTAGTCTAGTTCCCAAAGCTTCTTGTAGACTACTGCCAAAATTTTGAAGTGAAGCTGCGAAACTCACATCGGACACAATTTTCTTGGGTATACCATGTGAGCAGACGATCTGGCCATGTACAATTCTGCTAACCTATTGCTACGTAAGTGGTCTTGTTGGAATAAAATGAGCGACTTTTGTTAATCGGTCAATTATTACCCAAATGGAATCACAACTGATTGGGTCCTAGGTAGTCCGGTGATAAAATCCATACCAATCTCCTCCCATTTCCACTCGGGAATTGGTAATGGTTGTAACAATCCGCGGTCTCGATGTTACTGTCTTAACACGTGACATACATCTGGCGTGCAACAAACTCGGCGATCTCTCGCTTCATACTAACCACCAATACTTTTCCTTGAGATCTGGTACATCTTGGTACTCCGGGATGGATAGAGTAAGGTGATTCATGAGCTTCTTCGAATCGGTTATGCGGTTTCATGATGTTTAGGTACAGATCGGTTGCCAAACCATCTTGTGCCTTTGCTAATCTTGAGAAAATCACAGGGCTTTGCCTCTTCTCATGTTTTTCATGATTTCTTTGATGTCTTCGTCTTCTATTTGTTTTCTCGATCGACCTTGTATGGTTGGTTGGACTTCCCTTTGTGTTGATCTGACCTTGTCGACAATTTCAAGGATCGATGCTTGATTCTTCATACAATTACGGTTGATTTTCTTGAACTAACACCGTGTTGCGATATGCCTTCCTACTCGAGCATCTGCTACCACATTAGCTTTACGGGGTGATAATGAATTCCAAGGTCATAATCCTTTATCGGCTCTAACCATCTTCTTTGTGCGAGATTAAGATCATTGGGTGAAGATATATTTTAGACTCTTATGATCATGAAAATCTCACGTGATTACCAATGAGATAATGCTTGATTTTCAAAGCATGCACAATTCTTTGCTAACTCTAGATCATGAGTTGGATAATTTCCTTCATGTGGCCTTAAGCGGCGAGATGCATAAGCCCGACCTTTCCTTCACTGCATCGGTACACATCCTAGCCCACGGCGGTATCGTCCTGAAAACTTCAAAATCCTTACGTATATCTGGTAAGACTAGCGTTGGTCGAGAGACTAGTCTTTTCTTGACTCTTGAAAACTATGTTCACAAGCACTTGTCCATTCAAATTTCTTTTCCTTCTTGAAGTTGAGTCATGGGTTTGGCGATCTTGGAGAAACTTTCAATGAATCTGCGGTAATACCCGGCTAATCAGAAAACTTCTCATACATGATAGACTTGGGTTGCTTCAATCCATTCTGACTTCAACCTTTGAGGGTCTCTGCAACTCCTCCTGCGACACAATGTGTCCAAGAAAAGCCACTTGACTTAGCCAAAATTCACTTTTGCTAAATTTGGCATAAAGTTGGTGTTCTCGGAGTTTGTCCAAAATAATTACGAGATGTTTTCATGCTCTTCTTCATCTCTTGAGTAGATGAGAATATCATCTATGAATACCACCACAAACTTATCCAAGAATTCCATGAACACTTTGTTCATCATATTCATGAAATAAGCGGGGCATTTGTTAGTCAAATGACATCACTTTGTGAACTCGTCTGATCCATATCACGGTGGTGAAGGTGTCTTGAATATCTTACGGTCTAATTTTTAATTGATGGTAGCGACCTCAAATCAATCTTGGAGAAAACAACGCTCCTTTAAGTTGATCAAGCAGATCATCTATCCTAGGTAGCGGTACTTGTTTTTGATTGTTACCTCGTTGAGTGATATATAGTCCACACACATTCTCATACTATTGTCTTTCTTTTTGACAAATAGTCTTGGAGCTCCCAAAGGCGATGAACTTCGGTTGAATGTAACCTTTACTTTGTAGTTCTTCAATCGCTTCTTGACTCTGCTAGATCATTTCTGAGGCATTACAGTAGGGTCGCGAAATTAGTGCGATCCACAGGACTAAGTCAATTAAGAACATTATGTCGGTCGGTGGCATACGAGGTAAATCTTCGGAAAAACATCTGGATATTCTTGTACCACGGGTATATCTTCGATTTACTTCCTTTAAATGGTCAAGATAGGACTTCTTTCCGTAGAAGTCTTGGGTGAACTCTCTTGAAATCCCTTGTTCATTGGTGAGGTTGATAGATCTACTAGCACAATCTATTACGCCTTGATTTTTGGCAAGCAGTCCATTCCAAGTTACATCAATCCTTGCGAGCATAGACTATTAAGTTTGCGAGAAAGTTACTCAGAGATTTCAAAGGTAAGATTTGGGCAAAGAAACTAGCCCTCATTTCGAGCAGGGAATGGATTAACATGGGCTTATCTAAGGGGAGGTAGATAACCCATACTTTTCCACAAACTTATTTGACACAAAAGAATCACGAAGCTCGGAATCAAATAGAGCGATCTTTGATGCGAGTTGACAAGGCGTACCAAGAACAACATCTGGTCTTTGCATAGGCTTCCTCTGCGGTGGCGTGATTCTACGTCCCTTCATGAGCCCGACCGTGGTCTTGTGAGACCGCGGAGGCCCGAAACTCGGGAGTTGGCTTGCGGGGTGGCGGTCTGCGCTTCTTGGGACACTTATTGGCATAGTGACCCAACTCGTTGCGATGAAAGCATGTGATTCTGCTGTGGAAATAGTAAGCCTGCTGGGCTGTCCTCGGATGAACTACTACGGAATCCGGAGTATTTGGGCGCGGACACGGGTTGGAACTCTTGGTGTAGTAAGTTGGAATCTTCCACTTGAGGTGGTGAGGCCGAGTGAAATGAGGCTTGGCGATCCTCTGAGTTAAACTTCGGCGGCCATCCTCGCTTACGATTCTCCATTTCTTGATGTTTGCCTTCTGGCGTATGGCCTTATTACCAAGCTAACTGAAAGTCGGTAAAATCACGAGAAATCAAGCGAGCAGAGAGTTCGTCGTTCAACCCTTCAAAAATCGTTCTGCTGTCTTCATCTCTGGCTACATCCTCGGGGCATAGCGAGCAAGTTGGTTAAACTTATGCGGATACTACGCCGTGAGCGGTTTCCTTGGCGAAGAAGGCGAAACTCCTTCTTCTTGATGTAATCATGCGGATGGAATGTGAGATCGTGAAAAGCTTGCATGAACCCATCCCAAGTGATTTCTTGGGCATTAGCATGGGACATCTTTGAAGTTATCCACCATTACGATGCGGGACCAATCAGCGATGAGAGGCAAACAAGACTCTCTCACGATCGTGCATTGAGCAATATCGACTTCTTTCCAATGGCCTGAGCCAATCATCTGCGTCCATGGGTTCCGTGCTACTAGAAAGCGTTGGCGGGCGCATCCTCATGAACTCGACAAAGTCACTCTTGCGGGAGGTGGAGGAGCATGATAAGGCTGGCGGCCATTGAGTACTACGGTTGTTGTGGAGGCGGGCTAGCAATTCAATCGGATGAGTCGATTGGCCATCATTTGGCGCCCGATAAGGGGCTTGATTGGAGGAGGTGGTGGTTTGCATTTGGATTTTCTTGATAATCGGCATTCTCATTTCCTTGCCCTCGCGCGACACTTCGGTGCAGTGGTCACCATCACAGTGGACTCTTCACAGATTAGACAAGAGAGCGAGAATTTCTAAAGGTATAGGTCTATAATAGCCCCAAAATCAACAAGCACAAGGCAAGAACACTTGGCAAAATAATTTATTTTATTTTATTTTATTCATTATGGCTACTACAAAGGTTTGGTAGCTCATAATTACGCAACTAAAGGAAAAATTTAAGGTCAAATCTATGGTGTTATTGGGGTATAATCGGCTCACTAGAACTAGCCTCGCCTTCCTTGTAGGAGGCGAGTTCTTTTCTGCGATCTTCAACTTTTCTTACGCATCTTGTAATTTCACTTGCGGGAGAGCAGCTCATCTAGTGTATTCCGTAGGCATAATCCATGGCTCGGCGAGATCCACGATGAGTGAGATCGGGGCAGTCTTCATCTCTAGTTGAGCGGAAAGCCTTTGTCATCATAGGGTTGGGATGTGCATTGGGTAATAGTGGAACCCGGTGCCGTTGAGGCGGTGATCGTAGATGTAGCGAAGTGCTGGTTGCTTCCTGGTGCATCTGGATGCCTTGGCGAAAGTGTCTCGTCGCATTGGGACATCGAAGGCGTGGAAGTCGTGTTGGCGATAGATTGGAGTAGAGGATCACCTCTACTCTCCACGATCTGATTTCCCACCTTATACTTGTATCCTTGATATGTCGGTCTTTCTTCAAAGTCCAAGTCTTGCATCATCTTCGAGAAGGCACGTGATGACGACAAAGACACCATGGGAAAATGGCATTGAACTTGACCATCTACAATTTTGAGAAGGAGATGAGTTAATAAATATTTTCAAGAAAAGTTGAGAAATGACTCGAGAAGACCAAGTTATTTTAATTTTCAAAATAAATCCTTAAGGTGCGATTTCCTTCTAGTCACGACCTACGATCGATATGGCTCGATACCACTTTTGTCGAACCGGGAGCGAAGGATCCGAATTCTGTGTTCATACACTAGTCGGGATTTCCAGTGTACACAGTCACAAAAATGTTATCACAAACATATCCAACGTTTTTATTTAATAAGCAAAGAGTTTATTACAACTGGGGCCGGAGGCCAAATAAAACAATAAGCGGAAGCAAAAATATAATGGTAAGCCACACGATACGCCACAGGCAATCGTCTGGAGGTCGCTGCCTAATCGTCCTGCTCCTCACCTTCTGGATAGAAGTCTTCTCTGAATAATAATATTCACAGAGTGAGCACTACAAGCGTGCTGCAAATTACACCAATCTGAAATTTAGAATGCATGCATAAGTTATTCAAAGGAAGGTTGTAGGGTTTATTTGCGTAAATCAGCCTTTTTGGTTTAAATAGTTATACTAAGTTTCAAGGCACATTTTTATTCCATAGCTAAAATCAGATTTAAAATTGATCATTTTATAGTGGATAACCTCCATATGAAACATGGTGAAGGATACCCTCCTATCACAAGGCTACCCGCCCAATTTTACCACAAGGATTAACCATCCTCAAATCATGTCCAAAGTTATTTTAAAACCAAAAACAAATCTAACTTAGAGTGGCTTTGCTCGGCATGTCCATGGCCGTGGACACGGCTATTGAATAGTTTTACACTCTGCGAGAGGTACAACTTTACCCACACGAGATAATTTGCAGTTATGTCGGCCAATACACGCTTCCTTAGGCGTGTGACTAGGCAATTATCACAAGGCGTTTCCAATGCGTTACCTCACTACATATATGCAGCTAAGGTTTCACTTCCATTAGGCTAACCACTGCAGGAAGCCCCTCTTGCGCCAAGTGGGAAATAAAGTCTAGCAGGCGCCCACACAACAAAATTGGCATAAACAATAATGAGGTAAGACAAATTATTAAGCCTAGTTACGCCCATCTGAGAACATGTGGTAGTCGGTGGAGCTTTTGCAAGATGCGGCTCAAAGGCCGGTCCTTAACCTACTTGGGCAACTTTCAATAAAAACCACAGGTCTCGATCCTAACGAGACGAGGCCGGTGCATAAACTGCACCCTGCGGTCCATGTTTGCCCAAGTACAAACCATTTTATTTTTTTATAATTTTCAAAGACATTTGCAAAAGTCCACCATGACAAAGCAATGTCATAGGCTTTTTATCAATTTATGAAATTTTGGCTAAATTCTCCCAAAAATCAAATATTTCATGGTCTAAGCATTTGCTATGCATATATTTATTTTTAAATTCATTTGACTAAGGTTACAAGGAATTGATAATACAACAATCAAATTTGGCTATACAAAGGAATTGGAATAATTAAATATTTAAAACAGGAATTTAAAATAATTAAACACAATTATGCATGCAATAATAATTTAAAACAGGAATTAAATAATTTTAAATATTGGGGGCAACATGGCCAATGGTGTAACTTGCCTTGTTCAAATTCTTGGTATTCTACTTCTTCAATAGGGTCAAGCTCTCGAAGTCGTCAAAATCTATCTGTGAAAATATTCCAAATTCAAGCGAATTCAAATGAACACAAATCAATTCAAATGAAAATTCAAATTAATTCCAAATTAAATAATTTTGGTTTAGTTAGCTAGATCTTGATTTTATAAAAATTTAGAAATTTGAATCACCTAAATCGGAGTTTGTATGAAGAAATACGAGCTCCTGGAAGTTTAAATCTAAATTTAATTCCAAAATCAGGATTTTCCTTAATTCCCGAATTAAATTTCTAAAGGAAATTCTAATTATTGCATAGTGACGTCGGCCGATCTTGTGCAGAGGCGACAAGTGGGCCCGCAGTATGGGTGAGTCCTGGCCGAGCACAAGTCCACAGTGGACTCGGCTCACGGCCGATGTGAAGGAAGCGGTGTCTTGGCGCGTGTTCTTATTTGCGACCTGTGGCCCGACTTAGGCGCCACGCCAGCGATGAGTGTGGCGGGTGGCGAGCCACGTCGGCCGGGAGAAGCCTTCGAGGCAGAAGTGCGGCGATTAGCCTTGGCGAGCTCCGTGGCGATGCACAAAATGTTCGGAGGTGATCTTGAGTGTGATCGCTACTGGCGGCGAGCGTGGCGGAAGATGGTCGGCGGCAGCGAAGGCGGCGGTGTGGTTGATCGTTGGCGGCGAGGAGCTCGGCGGCGTTCAAGAAGCGAGTGCGCGCACGAGTTGTGATCTTGGCCGGCGATTGTGCGGTCGAGCCGGAGGTTCACCGATGGCGGCGCTAGACAGCGTGAGCATAGCTCGGCGAGAAGAGCCAAATGCGAGCGGCCGGAGGCGAGGAGGTGTGGAAGTTGGGGCAAAAACTTGAGGAGTAGAGCGCACTGGTGCTCCCTTTTATAGAGCGGCGGGCGGGAGATGGAGATCGTGGGCGGTGTGTTGGCCGTTCGCGGAGGTGAAGGCGGCGATGTTCGGCGAGTTTTAAAGCGAGTAAAGGCAGGAGCGAGCGGCGGTGAGCAGCCGCTTTCATTGCGCGTGATGGCGAGAAAAATGGGAGGAATCACGGGATTGATGAGCTCTAAGCGCGCGATAATGGCGGCGAGAGGCAGGGTGAGCGAGGAGAAGAAGGGGCGGGAAGGCGACAACGTGCGTGGGGCCCCACGGTGAGCGAGAGAGAGGAGAGAGGCGCGGCGGATTGATTGTCGGCGTCCGATTTTGATCGGACGGCCAGCGTTCAGCGCGTGGAGGTTGGGCGAGGCAGCATGCAGTCTTTGAGCTTGGCCCGATCTTATATGAAGATTTTAAATTATTTTTCAATTGATTTAATTCCAAAAATTCAAATAGGCTTTAGAAAATAGTAAATGAAGTCCAAAAATTTTGAGAAAATTCACAGAAATTCTATGAGGCATTCTGGACTTAAATAAAATAATTCCAACTTTTAGTTGGTAATAGATTTTGTACATAAATTCTTTTAGCCTTAATATACTTTAGGAAAAAGCTTTTAAAATTTCCAGAAAATCCACAAAAAAAATTAATAAATTCTTATTTTCAACTGAAATCGAAATTTTGGGCTGTTACAGACGGTTCTTTAATAGATCCATCTGTGATGATTTATCACAGACGGTTCTATTAAAGAACCGTCTATGCTCTTCTAACATCACGAGCGGTTCTTTAATAGAAGCATGCGTGATAAATAATCTAAGCGGTTCTATTAAACAACGTGCATGATAACCATAAATATCGAGGCGGTTCTTTAATAGAGTAAATGCGTGATGTGAAGTAATCAATCGGCCGTTGATATCCAAATCGTAGAGTTCAAGTGAGCGAGGCGATCGGTAGGTTCGATCGACCACTCAATCGGTAGTTGATATCCAAATCGGACAGTTCAAGTGAAAGGCGACGGTCACTCAATCGAGCCGTGATCTCCAAATCGGACGGTTCAAGTGAAAGAGGAAGGCCGAGTGGTCGAGCAGTGCGAGATGCGGGTGGGTTGAGCAGGAGCGATGATTTATCACGAGCGGTTCTATTAAAGAACCGTCTATGATAGCTATGGGGCGGAAAAGGCGACTAGAGGGTGAATAGGCGCTTTCTCAACTTTCTCGCCTAAATCAAGTACAACACGAACTTAACTCCTTTAGCTATGAGAGCTAAGAAGATTGGATTTGATAAACCCCTCAACCACACGACACAAAGGAGAAAAGAACTTCCATTGTTACAGAGCTGAATCTGGCGATGCGACCGGCTACCGCGATGATCGACCGGCGGTCAATCGGCGATACGGCCGGCTACTAGTGGCGGTCGGACCGATGGATATCAGTCGACCAGCGTCTTGGCGATCGAAAATGCGGCGATCGGACGCCGTTTGCACAACGATCGGACCGGTCGATCGATCTTGAAAATCAAGTCCAACTCCAAAGCGAAATTGATCCAACTTTTGATTCAACCAATGAAACTTGATCAAATTTGACCACACCTCCCTAATGATATTAGAGACCTATTTCTAGCGGCGATCCTTGGATCCACTTGCGGAATCGATCTCTCAAGGATTTACAAAAGAAGTGCACAAACCCTAGAAATATGAAAATCTTGATTCAAGACTTGCTTGTGGGGGTTGATGATCTAGATTACTCTAGGAGTATTCCCACACATCAAAGCAAGATAAAATAGGCCAAGAGACCAAGCAGAAACTTTTGAATCAAGGAAGCACCAAAATCATCCAAAAAGGGAGAAGAACACAAAGGGAACAAATGGCCTTTCAATTAAGCATCACAAGTTTGTTTGATCACACTAGATGCTTACAAAGCCTCTCCAACAAGGAGGGCAAGAGCTCACACAAGGAGCACACTCCAAACCCTAGCTTCTCCTCTCCTCTCCTCCAAACCCTAGAAAAATGGAAGAAGGGGCTAAATGAATGCTTGAGAGGGTTTTCCATCTCCCCCCTTTCTATTTATACTAGAGAGCTATGGTTTCACTTTTGGGACCACTTACACATGGGACCCACACACAACATCTGTTGAAGCAATCGCCTAATTCACCACGTGTAGGTTGATCAGCGGTTCTCATCACGTCGCCAAGCCTCTCTTGTCCGAATCCCATGGAACCTCCGAGACTACTGCGCGATATCCACTTACTTTGATCCAACCAGTATGCCGAACCACCGTTCGATCCATCTTGCCCATCTGCACCATGCTTGAGTCACACGACCTCACGCGGTATCCATGATCGTTACGGACCTCGGCTCTCCAAGCGTAGTCGATCCACTCACCGTTGGCGTCGTTGACACGCAAGCCACACGCGACAATAGACAAACAAACCGTTTAGGGAACAAGTTCTTCACAACTTGACCCACGTCGACTCATAATGCAATATACAACAATAAAGCATTGAAGTTCATACAATAAACACAATCAAATCAACTCAATGCCAACTTGGCTATCCTCCAAGTCAATGCCGGTCGGACCACCCCACAAGACCGGTCGGACAGATTCGGCGGTCGGACCGCTCCCTGCAACGCGGTCGGACCGGTCAAACAGCCAAATTTCCGTGAAATTCCGAAACCTTACGAAAATTTCAAGCGAATAGAACTTTTGGTGGGAGCTCCAAAAATGATGGGACCACATCGAGGAGACTCCCTCACGCCTACACAACCTATTTTGGCTCGGCTCAAAAACCAACTTTTAATCTGGCGGTCGGACCGGCCACCATGGCGGTCGGACTCCTCCGCAATGATCGACCGCCCGTACAACCGATCGAGGCCGCTTTGTGATGCAGCGACCTTGAAACAAACCAGCGAGATTTTGCAAACCAACAATGCCATTGCCAATTGACTCATCATCACGAGATCGTGCACATATCCTCACGATATCCACAATCTCCCCTTGATGAACACATTGGCAATTTTCAAAAAATGTGGTTTTGAAATGAAAAGTAAAAACTTAGCCGTTTTAGCATAAAGGCACAACTTGGTCCATAAGCAAGAAAAAGCCTAGGCAAACCAAAGTGGCTTGAATAGTATAAGCAAGTGAGATAAAGCAATGAACGCATAAACGGATTCAATTTCCCAAAAGTAGCCAAAAATCTCACTTAGGTCCATGTGAAAGACAATATGTTCTATTTGACCTTTGATCATTGTGAGTCTTCTTCAATTGCAAATGAAATCAGGAAAAGGCGATAGAACCACAAGACTAACTCACTATGATCACAAATTTTCAAAAGGTTCAAAATTTTTATTTTATGAAGTTCTTTTATATTAAACCTTAAGTATGAAACCAAAAGCTCCAAGAGCATTTTCTTCACAATCTTTCTCCCCCTTTGACAATGAATTCATCAAGATGCATGAAAAAGAAAGAGTATGAAGGAATGACTTTATTTTTAAACTTTAGTAAAAAGGAGCCATGACCATTATACATGAAGACAGTACAAGTATCATACCAAGCCATATAAAGAGTAGACGCTATATTCAATCATGGCAACACATGTACTGCAAAGCTAAAACCAAGATAGCGACAATCACGAGATTAGCAAATTAAAATCATGAAAGGTTGCTCAATATCATAGATTCACTCAAAGCAACCAAAAATGAGTCAAGCCATGTCTATAAGTAAAAAGAGACTCAAAACAAGAATTGAGGCATTTTGAGCATTAAGAGAATTCTTTTGAAGCAAAGCTCAAGCACTTAGCCCTTTTTGGGCATTTTTTTACTGTGCTAGATCTCAAGCCTTGCCGCGACCATCTCAAGCGATAAGCTTAAAAGAGTGGTCTTGGTCATCCAAAACTCCCCCTGAGTTCATGCCTAGTGCAATGGCAAGCCTTCTCATGAGAAAGGATTGGTGAGATCAGTTTTTTCGCACAGAGAATCTTTTTCTTTTTCTTCTGCTTGACTTAAGAAGATAAAAAGCTCATTTTTCATCTCAAAATAAGTTCAAGACTCAATTCAACCTATTTGACATGGAAAGAATCATAAGAGGATCACTAGAGCAAAACTAGTCACAAGATCCAACAAGAAATGATTTGATTCGAATTGCTCACAGATACAAAGCTAGCAAGACAAAAGCTAAGCTGAACAAGAAGAGTCATAAAAGAAGTCTAGCAGACTATCACTTGATATGACAAGGTATAGAAGATGAAATCAAGTCATACAAGGATAATAATCAAAGCTCCACTAATTTTATTAAACAATGCAAGACAAAAGAATTGAAACATGCATTATGATACAATGAATGCAAAAAGAACAACTTCCCCCTCAAAACAGCCCAATAGGACTAATAACCCTAACTCTCCTCATAAGCGACAAAGCGAGAAGAATCAAGAGCTTTAGTGAAAATATCATAAGTATTGCTCGGACTCTACAAAGTGAAGCACAACATCACCTTTCTCAACATGGTCTCTCGAAAAATGAAATCGAATATCAATGTGTTTAGTCTGGAATGTTGCCTTTGGGTTTTGGCAATATTAATTGCGAAGTGTTGTCACGAGAAAGAGAACACTTCTCAAAGATAACCCATAGTCTCATGGCGTGGATAAAATCCGAGAGAACACGAGAGCAACCAGCGGCGACTACATACTCGGCCTCGGTGTGGGTATGCAGCAGAAACTGTTTTCTAGAAGACCAAGAAACAAGAGATGTGCCCAAGAAATGACAAGTGCCAGAAGTACTCTTCCTATCCACTCTACACCCATAAATCGGCATCGAAAATGCTCGAATTGAAAGAGGCGAGAGAAGAAGAATACGAGTCCAAAGTCAAGCGTATCTTGAAGGTACACGAAGATCGCGTCTTGCTTGCGATGAAAAGCACGAGGAAGCACAGCGGCGCCGCAGGACATCGGCGGGTGTATGTCGGCCTCGTATTTGTAAGATAGAGGAGGGAGCCAATCATACTGCGGTACTCCTTCTGGTCCACGGACTCTCCATCCTCATCAGGGTCCAGCACGGTGGTTGTAGCAATGGGAGTAGACATTGGCCTACTGCTTCCCATATTGAAGCGCGAAGAAGGTCCTTTGTATACTTACTATGGTGAACGAAGGTGCCTTCTTTCGGTTGCTTGATTTGAAGACCAAGGAAGAATGTCGACTCTCCCATCATGCTCATCTCGAATTCACTGCTCATAGAATCTAAAAATCTGGACACCAAAGCATGAGAAGAACCACCGAAAATAATATCATCCACATAAATCTGAACCAACAAGAAATCACTGCCATGCTTGAGAGTGAACAAGGTTTTATCAACCATTCCCATTTTGAAATCATTTTCAAGCAAGAAACTCTTAAGCCTGTCATACCAAGCTCTAGGAGCTTGTTTCAATCCATCTGAGGGCTTTAGAGTTTAAAAACATGATTTGGGAATTTTTGATTTTCAAAACCAGGTGGTTGCTTGACAAAGACCTCTTCTTCTATGAAGCCATTCAAGAAAGCACTTTTAACATCCATTTGAAAAAGCTTGAAACCCTTGGATGTTGCAAATGCTAAAGAATCTGAATGGCCTCCAATCTAGCTCTTTGGAGCAAAGGTCTCTTCAAAGTCTAAGCCCTCTACATGGGAAAAACCTTGAGCTACAAGTCTAGCCTTATTGCGAACAACCAATCCATCCTCACTTTGCTTATTTTTAAAAACCCATTTTGTTCCAATAACATGAGAATCGGAAGGTCGCTCAACTAAAGTCAAACTTTGTTTCTTTCAAAATTCTCAAGCTCTTCATGCATGGCATTGACCCAGAGGCATCGGATAAAGCATGGGTGATATCTCGGGGTTCAAAAGAAGCGACAAAAGCGAGAATGTGCATGAGAATCGGGAGAAATAAACACAGGCGCAGTGACTCGCTCTTGAAGATCCCCAATCATCTGCTCGGTGGATGTTGTCATTGAATCTGAAGTGGTGCTCTGAGTGCGAGTGGCCTCTACCTCATGAGTTGTGGAGGTAGGAGCAGAGCCACTCGGATCGTCGGTGGGGATAGGAGGAGGTGCTCAATTTGGCCCGAAGTAATAATGCGAGCTCTCCACCACTCTCAAAGGTAGCTGGAGGATGGTTTGGTTCTTCATCCTCAGAGTCATCATCGTCGAAGATGCTTCCTTGAATTTCAGGAACCTATGTACCTGAAGCATCGGGTCTAGTACCAGGACTAGCCTCATCAAAAGTGACCATGAAGTCTCAACAATTTTGTTAGTGTCAACATTAAAAACACGATAGCCACGAGAATGAGCGGGATATCCAAGAAATATGCCATCAAAGCATCTAGACTCAAATTTATCAAGGTTGCCATGTTTAAGAATGAAGCACTTGCAACCAAAAATCTTGAAATGAGAGACTTTGGGAGAATGACCAAATCTAAGCTCATAAGAGGTCTTCCCAACCACGGATCTCAAGAAAACCCTATTGGAGATATAACAAGCAGTGAGATCGCCTCATTAAAATCTCCTAGGAGTAGAATGCTCATCTAACATGGTCAGAGCCATCTCTACAAGGTTGTTCTTCCTTTCTACAACACCATTCTGTTGGGGAACTCTAGGAGAAGAAAAGCGATGCTCAATTCCCTATCGGTCGAGAAGGTAGAAAAAGAAGAATTCTTGAACTACATCCCATTGTCACTCCTAATGGCTCTCAAAGCTCGGGTATATCAACGACAATTCTAAGGACCAAATCTCTAAAGAATCCAAATGCTTCGTCCTTAGAAGCAAGAAAATAAACCCATGAATACAGGAGTAATCATCCACAACCACCGGCACATACCATTTCCCACGGTGTTGAACTCTAGAAGGACCAAGCGTATCTAAGTGAAGAAGTTGTCACAGTCCATCAGTCATTACCAAAGTAAGAGGTGGGTGGGAAGCGGACACCATCTTACCATGTCTCGAGGTGAGCACACAAGATCTCTAACACCTTGACCTAGGCAAACCTCTAATCAAGTCCTTGCAGTGACTCTAGACAAATGATCAAAACCTATATGCCCAAGTCTCGATGCCACAAAACAAGATCATGAGAATCGGAGGCTACAAGACACCTAGGATGGAAGCGAAAGAGCTACTGAAATTAGCACAAAAGATCTTCTCAAATCTGGAGATCTCAAAAACAAGCTCACAGGAATCTAGAACTCTACACTCACCTCTCTTAAACCTCACTTCTAGACCCTCATCAAGCGGTGAAAGCAGATAGAAGATTATACCTCGACTTACTTACCAAGCGGCGTCTTTTAGCATGAACTTGTCGTTGATCGCCACGGTGCCCTTTGCGATCCACGGTCCGGTAAAGCATCCCCAAATGTAATCAATTCGTTCTTGGATGCAGCGTGTGAGGAGAGAACCATCTAGAATCTCGGTCATATGTCGAGAACACCGAGTCAACAAGCCATATGTCCTCCTTCCTCGCCAGCGGACCTAAAAGCACAATCGAGAAAACATCCGTGCCTCGATCTTGGGGTTAGTGATAAATGATCGAGGAATCGATCTTGAGAAGCACGATGTCAGGGAACAGCGATAGAAATAGCAGAAACATGATCAGGAATAAAATCATAAGGATGCACATGAGAACCACCTAGACCTCTCGAAGCGATCTACCAAAAGATCGATACTCCCCTGTCTAGGTGCTACCCGTGGTCTCTCCTCACGATGTCCTAATCCAACATGCTGCCTAGACCCACCAAAAGAGTCTACAAAGTTCTCTACAAATCTAGGCCTATATGTGTTGCGATAAATAGGCTGCCTAGCTCTAGAGACTACAGCTGGAGAAGGGACTCCTCTAATGGATCTCATGACGCTCATCCTCTCTTTTCTCTCAAGTTTTGCTCTCAGGAGCGAGAACTCAGCAGTATGGCCTTCTTTCTTGCGGAAGGTGCAATAGTCTTGGACCTTTTGAGAGTGCATGCGGAATGAGTGAAAGCACCTTTCTTGCGGAAGGAGTTTGAGCAAAACCAGTGGTTTGAAAACAACCCGGATGGCTTAGGAGGTTCTAGCTCAAGCAGACCATTCTTCACAACTATAGCAATCCTAGGTGAGTTCTTCTTGGAATGCTCTAGGGGTTGAAACCTAGACCACTATTTTCACGCTCACTTTGGATTGATCAAGAATCATGTTGAGTTTCTTTTTCCCTTGAAAACTTCTCAAGAGTCACCTTGAGGTAATCATTCTCTTTCATTAAACCCTCACATCTAGTGCACTTGCTAGACTTGATTACCTCATTGCTCTTACTCTTAAGAAGGGCCACTTCCACTTTGAAGGCCTCACAAGACACACAATAGGATTCCTGAATCCTATTCAACTGCTCCTTAAACTTGACTCTAAATGCCTCTTGAATCTGATTAATCATGGTTTCAACTTGACATTCAAAACACAAGAGTTAGAATCAATAACTTTCTTAGAAGCGATAAAGACATGGATCTTTCAATTTTAGCCTTTTCTTCAAGAGTCTTGTTTAAGGCTTCAATCTCAATTGTAAGCTTGGGACAATTTTCACAAGATGCAACTCTAGAGTAAATCAGCATTTCTGTCATCTCTTGCATCTTAATCCTATTATTCTTACAATGAGAGCATGTGTGACTAGCATCAAACTTTTGCAATTCTTTTAAGAGCTATCCGGTTTAATTCTAGCAAAGCACAATTTGAGCAAGTTAAAGGGATAGCTTCCATGGCGATCACATCAAGTGAAATGGCATCTAAGCAAGCGAACTAGACTTGAGAGATTCTAGTTCATCGAGAGCATCTTTTAGTTGATTTGTAGAGGAGGAATGAGCAGATTTCAAGCTTGTCAAATCTTTAAGCAAGCTAGTGCGGGAATCACAAATATCGTCGGGATTAATAGATTTAAGCCTAACAACTTCTAGGTTCAAATTATCAATCATAATGTCACCTTCTTAATCATTTTTACTTGCTTATGCAATTTACATTCAGCAAGTACCAAAGCCCTTTTCATGTCGGCACTAGAAGGGCATACCTCATCGGGATCACTAAAGGGATCCTCATCGTTGGAGGAGTCATTTGTCGTGGTGTTCTTGGCCATGAAACACATGCTGTGAAGTCATGTGCCTTCTTCTTGCCACGAGTCACTCTCGTCGTCCTCCGTTCCGAGTCCACATCGCTCATATTCACATTCTCTAGGCGGCAAGGACCGGTGACAAACTTGCGATAGTTTGTCTTCTTGGGTTTACCATCCCTCTCTGGGGATGTCTTCGTGTCTCCTTCTCCTCCTTGCCCTTTAGCTTGGGGCACTGGAGGCGAATGTGGTTTGGCTCACCACATTCGAAGCACGTGATAGGTCAACTTCTCCTCCTATTCCTCACCTTGTTATACGCTCTTGTGAATTTGGTGGAAAGGAGGGCTAAGTCATCCTCGGGCAATTTCTCTAGTTGCTCATCACTTAAGAATGTAAGCGGATAATGAAAAACCGGATGAGCTACAATCAAGAGACTCGGAAGAACAACCCTTGGATTTGTCTACCACTAATGCCATCGACTCTGTCTTGGGAGGCGAGATAAAATCAATCTCATGCGTCTTCAACCTCGAGTAAAGCTTATCCATGGTAGGACCGTAAAAGCGACACAGGGGGTGAATAGGCGCTTTCTCAACTTTCTCGCCTAAATCAAATTCAACACGAACTTTACTTCTTTAGCTATGAAAGCTAAGAAGATCGATGTGTGGCTTGGTTGAGTACTTGTCGATCGCCATGGAAGCCTTGTCTTGAATTCGATAACCCCGATGACCACACGACACAAAAGTGGAGACTTAATCTCAAAGGCGAATCTGAGGCACAGGCGGTCTAGCCGGCTATCACGAGCGATCGGCCGGCGGTCAACCAATGATCGGCCAACAACTAAGCTGGCGGTCGGACGGTGGACAGCGGTTCGACCGCGATCTGATGAAAACTGCGGGCGGTCGTCTGCCGTTACAACCGATCGACCGGTTCGATCGAAGCGAAAAACTCAACCCAAATCCAAAACGAAATTTGATCCAACTTTTGATTCAACCAATGAAACTTGACCAAATTTGAGCACACCTCCTAATGATATTAGAGACCTATTTCTAGCGACGATCCTTGGATCCACTTGCAGAATCGATCTCTCAAGGATTTAACAAAGAAGTGCACAAACCCTAGAAATATGAAAATCTTGATTCAAGACTTGCTTGTGGGGGGTTGATGATCTAGATG
Source organism: Hsuehochloa calcarea (assembly GCA_036346395.1). Taxonomy (NCBI): domain Eukaryota; kingdom Viridiplantae; phylum Streptophyta; class Magnoliopsida; order Poales; family Poaceae; genus Hsuehochloa; species Hsuehochloa calcarea. The sequence goes on along the minus strand of CM070615.1, from coordinate 14,763,319 downwards.
TCTCTAGGAGTATTCCCACACATCAAAGCAAGATAAAGTAGGCCAAGAGACCAAGCATAAACCTTTGAATCAAGGAAGCACCAAAATCATCCAAAAGAGAGAAGAACACAAAGGGAACAATTGATCTTTCAATTAAGCATCACAAGATTGTTTCATCACACTAGATGCTTACAAAGCCTCTCCACAAAGGAGGACAAGAGCTCACACAAAGAGCACACTCTTAATCTCTCCAAACCCTAGTTCTCCTCTCCTCTCCTCCAAACCCTAGAAAAAGGAAGAAGGGGCCAAATGAATGCTTGAGAGGGTTTTCCATCTCCCCCCTTTCTATTTATACTAGAGGGCTAGGGTTTCACTTTTGGGACCACTTACACATGGGACCCACACACATAACTCTTGAAGCAATCGCCTACTTCACCACGTGTAGGTTGATCAGCGGTTCTCATCACGTCGCCAAGCCTCTCGTGTCCGAATCCCATCGGAACCTTCCAGAGACTCGCATGCGATATCCGCACTTTGATCCAACCAGTACCGAACTACCGTTCGATCCATCTTGCCCATCTGCACCATGCTTGAGTCACACGACCTCACGGTATCCATGATCGTTACGGACCTCGGCTCTCCAAGCGTAGTCGATCCACCTCACCGTTGGCGTCGCGGACACGCAAGCCACCGCGACAATAGACAAACAAACCGTTTCTGGGAACAAGTTCTTCACAACTTGACCCACGTTAGCTCCGCAATGCAATATACATCAATAAATCATCGAAGTTCATATAATAAACACAATCAAATCAACTCAATGCCAACTTGGCTAATCTCCAAGTCAATGCCGGTCTGACCGCCCCACAAGGTCGGTCTGACCGATTTCAGGCCGGTCGGACCGCTCCCTGGCAATGGTCGGACCGGTCAAACAACCAAAATTCCAGCGTGAAAATCCAAAACCTTCTGGAATTTTCAACTCAATAGAACTTTTGACTGGGAGCTCCAAAAATGATGGGACCACATCCAGGAGACTCCCCTCACTTGCCTACACAACCTATTTTTGGCTGAGCTCCAAAAACCAATTTTTAATATGGCGGTCGGACCGGCCACCATGACCGGTCGGACTCCTCCACGGGCGGTCTGACCACCCGATACATCCGGTCAGACCGCCTGTGGTCTGACAGCCTTGGAGCAAACCCGAAAACGCAAGATTTTGCAAACCAACAACGCCATTGCCAATTGACTCGTCATCCTGAGATCGTGCACATATCCTCACGATATCCACAATAGCAAATGTGGTTGTATCCCTAGGGGTCATGTCCTCATCACCTATATCCATGACCGGTGAAACAAGGTCATCAATCAATACATGTGCTAGTCATAGGGATACAGTTAGAATGATATCATATAAGTTAAAGAGTTCTACCAACAAGTCACATACTTATTGATCTATAACAAATGATTCATTCAAGGAACACGATAACATATTATCAAAATCATGAACATAATGAAATATCATCATCTCTATGATTGCCTCTAGGGTATATTTCCAACAATAAACAGATGCAAACAAATAACATGAATAGTAGTTTACTGAAGAGTGCATAAATAGAGGTAGCAGCATAATGGCTGGTCCACAAAAAAAAGCTTAACTATTAAATCCATTTGAAGCCGCCACCCTCCCTGCTGCTGCGTCCTCCCCATTTTGGTATTACCCGTACCTCCTCCTCTCCCATTTTGGTTACCTTACCCTCCTCCTCCCCCGGCCCATTCTTTGATCTGTGCCTCCTCCCACATTCGCCACTTTGGAGAGAAGGGTAACGATCGATCTGTAACCCTTATATTTGCTATAGAGTACTCACTAATGTGTTTGGTCATTATAAAGGGTACTTGCGGTTTATTAATATAGAGTACTCACTAATGTGTAGATGGACCAAACTGGATGTACATTGAGAACGTGTGAGTGAAGAGTATATTAATGGCGTGTTTGCTTTTAGAAGAGCCAGCAAAGCGGGATATGTTGAAGAAGGGATAAAATATATGTCTTGTCCATGCATTGATTGCGGTAATATGAAAATGTTTAACAACCGTAGTGAATCGAAGCTCACTTAATGAAGAGGTTTCAAAAAGGATATACATGTTGGCGGTGCTTCTCGGTTGTCTTGTGCGGCATTAACCCGTCCCTCGGCTTCATTCTTTGATCGTTTCAAAGAAGGAAGTGTGGCATTGTATCTCCGTTGCTTGGCTCTTTTCTTTGAGGATTGCGGAGCGATAGTTTTTGGGTGAGTGTCTTTGTGGCGCCTTGCGATTTTCATCTTGGTGGTTTTGATTACCACCGATGATGAGTATTGTGCCTTTGCTTTGCCTTGGTGGTACTTTCATATACATAATTGCAGTGCTAGTTGATTCTCAATATCTTTTTTATTTACAGTATCTCGAATCTAGCTCTGAAGAAATTGCATTTTATGCGGTGGGCTTTGTTGGTTTGCTCAATGATGATAATGGTCAAATCTTGAGATTGAGCGATAATCATTTCATACTTGAGCTCTAAGCGGAATGCTAACTATTGTCTAATTGATCATTTGTGAGTCATCCAATTACTTGCGGTGTGTTTGATTATATCAAACACTGTTGGCTCTAATCTTCTGCAGCAATTCATTTTCCTCTTGATCATTATCAAGTTCTGTTGGAGAATTGGAGTATTGTTCGTGATCAAACTTGATCTCTGGTTAATCATAATTTTATTGAGTGGTCTATTGGCTTTGCTATCTTTAGAGCGAGTAGTTAAGCATTATTTAGAGCTCAAGTTGTGAATTTGTGTTGTTTAGTTCAATTTATGAAGATTATTGACAATGGGGTTGAGATGGCAAAGACTAGTTCCTTTGCAACTCTCTCTCGAGCACACTCCATAATCAATCATATGTACATTATGCTCCTTATGGTTGATCTCATACATTAATGTTGGGCATAACATTGTATTTAAATGACTTAGAAGAATTTCATGAACACATGTTATTATGGTCATTTGCTACAAGATGGTACTATACTTTATTGTTTATATTGAATCTTTGGGAGAAACAATGATTATTTGCTAAAGCGCATTTCACAACATATATTCCCTCACAATGTTTGTCAATGGACACGGGAGTTTCCTTTTCAATATGTTTGTCCATTGAGAAAACGGGAGTATAATTATTGCAATGTTTTGACTTTCTACTCCTATTTAAATGCATTAGAAGAGGTTAAGTAGTTGCAATGTCATTTAATAGGGGTATGTATGATCATTTATCATCAACGTTCTCTTATATGTTGTAGATCCACGTTGGATTTGCTAATTAGGCAAAACGTGTAGTATATTATAAAGTATTTTGGTTGCGATTTGTTAGGATTTGGTGCTATTTTGGATTTGCAGTATCTAGATTTTTTTCATGGATGCCAGGCGTGTGTAGAACTTCGGTGCTATTGTGATTAATGCCTTTTATGAAACAATTTTTGCATTGCTTGCCCACAAATGTCCTATGGTTCTGAGATGCGGAATGATTCATAGTTAATTAATGTCATATGTTTCTAAAGAAATTTTAGAAATTTTAGAAGTATAATATTTGCGTTGGTTACCTACTAGATAGCCAAAACTCGATTCCCATGGATATCACAAGTCGTGGCGCAGCAGGCCTGAGAATGTATGTTAAAATACAAAATCTTTGGAGTCTATCGTCACTCATTTGATTTCAGCTATATGAGAGTTTGATCCACGGCTAAAGCTTTTGTGGACATTCAAATATTGACTACTATCTTTAATATCATCTAACGAATTACGGCGGCATGACTCACTTACGGATAGTACGTACTACTGGTCTATGGATCAAAAGAGGCGAGACACCGTCTTCGCGGCCGTCATCGGCGTCGCCAAATGCGTTTGGATCTCCGATCAAGGTGGTGCAGAGGCGAGAAAGCGGAGGAATATCAAATTGCCCTCGGGCGCATGGCGATCACGGAGGTCGGTGGCGTCGGGATCGTTGAGTCCCAAGAAAGCGGTGCGAGATTCGGACCGTCTGCGGGTACTTGCAAGGAGCAGGTCCCCATCACCACCCAACTGGAAGTCTGATTCTTGTGCCAAAGAGGAACATGGTATTGTACCTTGGAATAGACAATATCTTGTGCTAGATCTTGAATCTGTACTACTATGGGCTAATGTAACACCGCATCCCTACATGAGCCTGGAATGCTACTAAAATAACAAGATAATAAATTAAAATATAAGACATGACACTAAATTTTAGTAGAACCTCCTTTGTATAATAAACCATACAGAAGATTCTAACAAAACTATGATAACATAAACAAATATTTCAACATCTAACTTAAATCATAATCATAAAGACTTCATGATACGATAATCAACTCTAATACAAGCAACAGAGGCAGAAAGACAAACAAATAAAAATATCTTAACGGTTTGCTCAATTTATGAAATCATAGTCCAAATCTATCATTCATGAGTTATTTTGTGGTTGAGTGCATCAGATCTTATTTCTAGTCCCTCCCATGCATGACGTCCGTGTAAAAGGGTACCTAAAAATATAAACAACAGTAAGTTTGAGTCCATGACTCAGTAAAGTACAATTAAGATAGTAATCCAATAAACAACTTTTGACACAACCAACCAATTATAATACTTCATATCAAATCAGCTCATTTGCTCATGCAATGCAAATGCCACAGATGCACTTTTTCTTTTCTCTTTGCATTTACTAGTAATACGGAGTATGCACATGCATGTGCCTTCTAGCATAGGGACCATAAGCCCACACTCCACGAATGTGGGGACCTCAAGCCTGTCTAAAACATGACGGAGATCTCAAAATCAATACTTGGCCAACACATGGCCAAGTCTCAAGGATAGTAACATGATGCATATGAGTGTATTCAATTATCAAACATAAGATTGTAACAATCAGCAGCGACATTCATGAGTAAAGAACATAATCATAATACAAGTATTCACTTCAATATTTCTACTGACTAATTGCACTTGCCTCAACTGTGTGAAGCTTGATGACGCGAAGAGGGCGCTGCCCCTGGAATCAAACCACCACCTGAATATTGTTTTTGTGGAGGCTCCTAACACAGTGTACTTGCTTGTGTAAGTTTTTCAAAATTTTATCCATTCTGATTTTTCTCAAAAATTCATTTAAGTATATTGTTGGTAGGAATTTTGTAATATAGAAAATGAGGTCTAAACATTATGATTTTTTAAGGTTCATTACACAGTGGAATTGATTATGTAATATTTTGCAGAATTTCATATGTTCTGAAAAGATTTCAAAAATTAAGGGTTTAGGTCTCGAAAATTAGGGTTTTCGGTTTCGAAAATTAGGGTTTCATAATTTCATGTGATTTGGAATGTATGAAGTTTAGTACCACATGGATCACTCTAGGTGCCGCAGGATTGCTATAGTGGTAGTGACAGAATTTAAACTCCTATAGTAGTACTAATCATACCACTATTATTTAGATTTTTTGAACCATACGATTTTCTTTCGCCCTGAGTAGTACTAATCATACTACTATTATTGGCAGTATGATTAGTATCGTATGAATAGAATTTGAATTTACATTAACACAAAACTAACATAAACCAGCAAAGTAAGTAATTACCACTAAACTTACTAATTACAACTGAATAAATACCTCTAAACTAACTAATTACAACAGATTGATTACCACTAAAAAATTACCAGTACTTCATTTTCACTTATTTAATATTTCGTAATGATGACTACTAAACTAATTACAACTAATTAATTACCACTAAACTAATTCATTACTAGCAAACTAACTAATTATGACTAATTAATTACCTCTAAACTAACTAATTACGATTGATTAATTACCACTAAAAAAATTATCAGTACTTCATTTCTACTTATTTAATATGACGTAATGATGACTACTAAACTAATTACAACTAATTAATTACCACTAAACTATTTCATTACCAGTGAACTAGCTAATTATGACTAATTAATTACCGTAAAACTAACTAATTATGATTGATTACCTCTAAACTTCACACATTCCAAGTCACATGAAATCATGAAACCCTAATTTTCAAAACCTAAAACCCTAATTTTCGAGACCGAAACCCTTAATTTTAGAGACATTTTCAGAATATATGAAATTTTCAAAAATATTACACAATCAAGTCCACTGTGGAAGGAGCCTTTAAAAAATTCATAATATTTGGACCTCATTTTCTATATATATTACAAAATCCTACCAACAATATACTTAAATGAATTTTTGAGAAATATTCAAAATGGATAAAATTTTTAAAAAATACACAAGCAAAGACACTGTGTTAGGGGCTCCACAAAAACGTTCATAATATCTGGAGCCCATTTGCTATATTTAAAAAATTATACAAAAATTATGCATAAATATTTTTTTAAAAAAAATGTCATGCTTTGCCACGTGGCAACACCTCACTTTGATGCCGCATACGGTGATCGTCTTGACAGCAGGCGCAGGTGCTACCACGTGATAATGGGCCGGTGGGCGTGATGTGGCGTATTGAGCCGTTCTTTGCATGGTGACTGTGCGACAACGGGTGCCATATTTGCAAATACATATTTGCGATGGCCATTTCTGCAAATACGTGTCGAAAACATACCATATCTACCAAAAATTATAGGCTAGTTCGGCGGCCGACTAGTAAAAGGACTTAAAAAGAAATACTTAAATCGCCTCAGATAGATACTGGGATTAGTACTGCACCAATCGAAACCCAAATACGAGAACTCACATTTTTCCTATTTCTGGCTCCTCTTTCTTTCCTGGCTTATTTTATTTATGTCGCCGTCTCTGGCTTATTTCTTCCTAGCTCAAGCCATGTAGCATGTATGCATTGCCTCCTGTTCACGTGTACACAATAGCCCTTGCACAACACTAAGGTGGCAATCCTCCATGCGCTGCACTATCTCCTCCGTGCACAAAAGTTGTCTTTCTTTCCTTTCACCGCGCATGCCAGCCACATCTCTCTCTCCATCTCAACACTAACAAGTACTTCTCCAATTAAAAAAGAATTAACACCAGTTGAAGTGTTTACAGTTGTGGATATCATGCGGATATGCTCCTGATCTTAGGATGATGTGACAATTGGCAATGGCGTTATGGTTTGTCGTTTCACGTATTTTCGGCAAAGTTGCTGTGCTGTCAGGCCATTGGCGGTCTGACCGGCCGAACTGGCGGTCGGACCGGCCATAGCGGCGGTCAGACCGGCCAACTTCAGAAAGTGAGGTTTTGAGCTGGGCAAAAAATAGAGGGTGTAGGCAAGAGAGGAGATTCTATTGCACTTGGTCCCATAATTTTTGCAGTCTCCAGTCAAAAGTTCTATTGGTTTGAAAATTCCAATATGTTTCGGAATTTCAGAGGTTGAAATTGGCTAAGTCCCAACTGGCGGTCTGACCGGCTAATAGGTGGCGGTCAGACCGGCCAGGGTGGGCGGTTTGACCGGTTTTCACTTGGATCGTCGTCCTTCGCGGAGGCGATGGTTGGTTGTTAGGTCAAAGTCATGAGTTTCAGTGCATATGTATTGTATTATGCATGTTTTGACTAACATAGGTTAAGTTGTGAAGAACTTGTTCCCGGATTCAGTTTACTTGTCTATCGTTGTGCAGGTTGCTTGGTGGTCAACGACGGTCAACGACGAGGATGATCGGGACTAGGCTTGGAGAGCTGAGATCCAGAACGATCGACGATACCGGGTGAGGTCAATGAACTCAAGGTGGTGCAAGATGAACAAGAGTGACCTATTGGCTAATCTGCGGCGCAAGATGGCACAAGGTGTAGCTAATTAGGTCAAGATTAGATAAAGATGGCGCATTAAAATACGTGCGTGTGTGACCCATTTGTTTTGGGCCTTAACGGGAGCCCAATTGAGTCAAATTTCTAGAAGGTCTAAGCCTCCACTATAAATAGGGGAGGGAGGTGGCTGCACCTCCACTTCGTTTCTTTTGTTATTTGAAACCTTAATTTTCTTAGGGAGAGCTTTTGTGGAGGCTAGGGTTCTAGAGTGTTTGATGTGATTTTCGTACTCATTGATTGAGTTTTGTCCTCCATTGATGGAGTGGCTATAAACTAAAATCAGATCAAATCAATCCAAGGAAAGTTTGATCAATGTCTTGTCTCATTGCTTTCTTTCTCTCTTTTCAATGATTTGAGTCTTTCTTTGATCTGCGAGTTTTTGATTGAATTCTTTATGCGATCTAGTTTGCTGTGATATGTGAGAACATATCTAGGATTATCTTGATCATCAATCACCCACGAGCAAAATTTTGGATCTAGTTTTCGTTTTGACTAGGTTTTGAACCTTCATCGTCTCAAACGGAAAATGATCGTTATTCTTCCAAGAATTTTCATAATCTTCGATTGGAATAGGTTCCTGACATCATAGAGAAGGTGTGTACCAAGTTTCATCGAGTTTAGAGTTGTAGATCAAAAGTTTCATCTATTTACAACATCATCATTGGGTTGTTTTGATATATTCTTCAGGCCGGCGGGCATACCGCCCAAGGCCACCGGTCAGACCGCCAGGGTCAGCGGTCAGACCGCCATTGACCCAACGGTCCGACCGCCAACACTGAGTTTTGTTTTAAGCTTGTGTTGATTTTTGTCGTATTGCTTAGGGGATTAAATTGGATTCAATACTAGTCTTCCGCTGTACTGGTATATTAATCTTTATAGCTTCCATAGCTACTGGAGTAAAATATTATTGAACCAACTAATTGTGAAAAAGTGAGCGTGCTCCTATTTAGCCCCCTCTAGTCGCCTTTTCGGTCCAACAACAGTTTTTAAACCCGTATTACAATAACTACCCTTTAAACTTGTGTATTATATCAAATGAGATGGTTCCTCTTGATGTAGACAACTACCACCTTTTCAAGCTCTATATAAGGAGTAAAGTCGGTCGACAGGGGAGAGAGAGACAAACGAGAAGCGAGAGACAAGAAGATTAAGACCTAACTTTAGTGACTCCTTATTGTAAACACAATCAATACAAAAAAACACATAATTATGATTATTATTCTGTCAGGAGAAGGTCTGAATCTGTATAAAATTCTCATATTCTTTTCTATGTTGTTTCGCTCCAAGAGAGCTCCCAACATTTATTCATAAGATCAATATTAAACCATCGACACTGCTAAAATTGTGCCCCACTGGTTGGTGCAGTTCTAGCAGTCAACGAGAATATAGGGAATATATTATTTTAAAAACTATTTGTACTTATGATTTCTCTCAAATTAAAACATTTTACTCCTACAGAGAAATGGGTACTCCAAGAGTGCACGCATATTTCCTTTTTATAATCTTTTTTCCTTCCAAAACTTGATTCCTCCGGAGAAAGACTGGTGCAATGTAATGCAATTGATGCCTAGAGGAAATGCCCCTAAAGATTATTCAGGGCTACAGTTCACCAGTCCGACACTCTGACTCAACCTATGTTAGGAAGGATTATTACAAAGTATCAACTCATTAGAAAAACCGAGTAACAACTCACTCGCTGGGGACTTGGATTCACCTTACATGCGACTAACGTCAGATGGAGATGACAACTATGTGTTTAGAAATTCAACTTTTTATTATGTCTCCATAAAATATACAATATGGGTTTAGGTTTGTCGAGCTCTATCGTACGAAATTCAAATTGGACACTGAGTTGAAGAAGTTGAAGAGATATATATATAATCGTTTAAAGACAAAATAACGAATAAGTACACGTACAAACTGAACGGGGCAGCACAACACAGGCCTTATTAGTTGCACGACGCCCATGGATGAAATAAAGTGAAGATATACAGCCTGCACTTCCCCGGGTGGATTGGAAGGAGCGGCTCGTGCTCGCGCGCGCCGCCTAACACGCTACAGGCGCGTCGAAGCATTATGATATAAAATTTATCGGAACCGGTAGAAAAACGTGGAATGTTTTTTATATATAGAAATCATTCGATTTTTTTGACCTCAGGATATGCTTAAAGATTCACGTCTGCAACGCCTCTATTTTCATCATCGGTGAGGTCGACCCCACCGCCACGTGTCTGGCTTCAGAAGCCGCGATCGCGCGCAAGAGCCACTGTGGCGTTCGGCAAAGCCGGTTTACCGAGTTAAGTTTTGGGTTCACCGGCCCGGCTATAGAGGGAGGAGGGGCGGTGGAGGCACAACGGTGAGCGGCGGTAGCGGAGGGGCGGCGAGGCCGCGGTGGCGCAACCGATCGTGGGTCGGAGGAGGTCGGAGGGGCGACAGGAATCGACTAGAAATTATCTTTTTGATTCACTGGGGCCAGCTATAAAGGGAAGGAGAGGCGGCGGAGGCACGACGGTTGGCGGCGGTGGTGAAGGTGCAGCGATGCGGTGGTGGCGCAGCTAGCCGCGGGTCGGAGGAGGGCGGGGGTGGTCTGCGGAGCGACGGGAATCGACTAGAAATTATGAAGCTAGGGTGGCGATGGCGGATGCGACGGCAGTAGCTGCCAGAGACAGGGAAGAAGTTGGCGGCGGGGGAGGCGGACGGCGCCAACGGAGGAAGATGAAGCAGTAGCGATGGTGTAGGAGGCGGACGGTGCCGACTGAGGAAGAGGAGGAGGTGGCGTGGATGGATGGAGGTGCGGGGAAGAAGATGACTTGCATACAAAAAAGGGGGAAGAATATGGACTGTTGGATTGAGATTGTTGGGTTGAAAAAATGACTGGTTTTTTGGCCAATCAATTTTTTGTGACCGATGCATAGACAATCCCAAAATTTATAGAAACAGTTGCAAAGCGATAGAATAATTAGTCTCAACACGAACAAATAATACGATGCAAACGCCTATTTTTTTTGCATCGGCAATCAAAACATTTGGTACGGCCCTTAAGAAAGGTTACGGGTTTGAACGCAATTTGCTCGGTGTTTTGTGTGTGTCGAGTGTCTTGTGTTGCCACGTATACACTGTGGCATCCTGGCATGTGTACACGTGTGGTTCTTTTTTTAATGAAGACTGAAGAGCGAGAAAACTCCCTCTCTGCAAAAACTTGTGGTTACCACTAACAGATAGCCTTCTGTTTCAGCGGCCACCACCGTCCGGGCTCCGAGGCAACCTCTCAAATGGCTTCCTCCCTCGCCGTATTCCACCCCACCGGCAACCTCCCCGCCACTCGCCGCCAACAGAACACCGCCCACCCGCGCACTTTCCTCCACCTCCTCCAGCCGACGGCGGTCGCGTCGTCCCACCGCTCCCGCAGGTTCGCCGCCGAGGTACTCCCGAACTCTGTACTCATCGCCATCAAAGAATCTCAGAGTATGACGTGTTCCGTTCTAGGACTCCGCAGTTCTCCAGCGGCGGCGCTGATACCACAGGCGGCGGTGGCGGCAACGGCAGGGCGAGGGGAGGGAGCGTCGACGTCGCCGCGGTCGCCTCGGTGCTGCGCGACGCCAAGACGGTGGACGATGTGGAGCTCTTGGTGAAGGATTTCCATAACGGCGACGAAGAACACCTGCCCCTCCAAGTGTACACCTCGGTGATCCGGGGGCTCGGCAAGGAGAAGCGCCTCGACGCTGCCTTCGCCGTCGTGGAGCATCTCAAGAGAAGGGGTGGTAGCCTCAACAAGTTCGTTTACAATTGCTTGCTAGGCGCGGTCAAGAACTGTGGGGAATTTGGGAGAATTCAGGATGTTCTTGCAGACATGGAAGCACAGGGGGTTTCCCCAAATATCGTGACGTTCAACACTCTGATGTCCATTTATGTTGAACAAGGGAAGATTGATGAGGTTTTCAGGATGTACGCTGACACTGAGGGCCGTGGGCTGGTGCCGACTGCCGCGACATACTCGACGGTCATGTCGGCTTACAAGAAGGCCGGTGATGCGTTTGCCGCGCTCAAGTTCTTTGCCAAGCTCAGGGAGAGGTACAAGAAGGGTGAGCTGACGGGGAATCGTGAAGATTGGGAGCGAGAGTTTGTTAAGTTTGAGAAGCTGGCTGTTCGCGTATGTCATATGGCGATGCGGCGGTCACTTGTGGGTAGGGAGAATCCGGCCGGTGAGGTGTTGAAGGTTCTTCTTGCCATGGATGAAGCTGGGGTGAGGCCAGACAGGAGCGACTATGAGCGTCTCGTGTGGGCGTGCACAGGAGAGGAGCATTACACCATTGCCAAGGAGCTGTACCAGAGGATCCGCGAGTGCAATGGGGAGATCAGCTTGTCAGTGTGCAACCATCTGATATGGCTGATGGGCAAGGCCAAGAAGTGGTGGGCAGCTCTTGAGATTTATGAGGATTTGCTGGAGAAAGGCCCAAAGCCGAACAATTTGTCGTATGAGCTGATCGTGTCGCATTTCAATATTCTTCTCAATGCTGCGAAGAGAAGGGGCATTTGGAGGTGGGGTGTTAGGCTGCTTGACAAGATGCAAGAGAAGGGCTTGAAGCCTGAAAGCAGAGAGTGGAACGCCGTCCTTCTTGCGTGCTCTAGAGCAGCTGAAACATCAGCTGCAGTGGATTTATTCAAGAAAATGATAGATCAGGGGTTAAAACCCGATGTAGTCTCCTATGGAGCATTGCTAAGTGCACTCGAGAAAGGGAGGTTGTACGATGAGGCACTGAGAGTTTGGAAGCACATGTGCAAAGTAGCTATTAAGCCAAACCTGCATGCATATACAATCTTGGTGTCAATTTACATTGGCAAGGGCAACCACGATATGGTAGATGCTGTTCTTCGTGATATGTTGTCAGCAAAGATAGAACCAACTGTTGTAACCTTCAACGCGATAATTAGTGCTTGTGTGAGGAACAATAAGGGCGGCGCTGCTTTTGAGTGGTTCCACAGGATGAAATTGAAGAACATTGAGCCAAACGAAATTACATATCAGGTATTGATTGAAGCTCTTGTACAAGATGGTAAACCGAGACTTGCCTACGAGATGTACATGAGGGCCTGCAACCAAGGGCTCGAGCTTGCTGCAAAATCATACGACACCGTAATGGAGGCATGCCAAGCTTATGGTTCCCTTATTGATCTAACTACTTTGGGTCCACGCCCTGCAAAGAAAGTAGAACCCATCAAGATAGAGAGCAACTTTTCAAGTGCTTCTCACATTGACGATCTTCCTAGCAGCACAAAGCATTTTGGTGGCACTGGAATATATAGTTTATACAGATACAAAATGGCAAAGTGTATCATGTAACACATTTCTCCCTCTTGTCCCCCCAAACTCACTCCCACATCAAAAACAGCCGAGATGTGTTTGCAAGTTGCCTAACTTATAAATGTTTGTACAATAGCCATTTTGTTAATTGTTTTATAAAAAAAAATAGAAGGAAGTTTTTAATGGACTTTGAGCAGTGCTTTTGCTTATCTGCAATGCTTCCAGTTGCTTGCACTAATCTATTGAATTGATCCCTGCAACTTGTGTTAATATTTCTCAAAAAAGTTTATATCTATCCAATGTCTTGTATCTCTTGCTTATAGTTTGCAATTAACTTCTACATATGTAAAGGATCCTTTGCACATGCATGCACCTAAACATACGAATTATTTACTGATCAAATTAATATTTAACTGCCCATGTGGTATCTGTTAATTTGTATATATCCTTGTAATAGAGTTATTAGTCCATTGTATATGGCATGTAGCCCATGTATGGCTGTGTATATAACCCCACATGATCAATTGAGAAGGCTAATGTGTCATTCGTAATATTCTAACATGGTATCAGAGCCTAGCGTTAGGGTTAGGGATTAGACCCGGTCCAGTTGCCGCCATCCTCACCGTCTCTAGCAAGCCTCTGACAAGGTTAGGGATTAGACCCGGTCCAGTTGCCGCCATCCTCACCGTCTCTAGCGAGCCTCTGACATGTCACCATCGGTGTGCTACCTCTCTTCCTCTCCCTCTCCCGTGGTTCCTCTCTTTCCACGTCCACTGCCGGAGGCTTTGTTCTCATTGATACGGCCATCTCTCGTCGCCACTGGCTGGATTCGGCCTGATCCAGCGCCGATTGGTCTCCCTCGACTCGGATCCGTCGTCGCCGGGTCGACTCGACCCTCCTCCCTGGTGTCGCGGCTATATTTCGGCATCGTCGTTGTCGCCTGGCCTGGATCCAGCATCGCCGTTGCCGGCTCAATCCTCTGCTCTCGGATCCGGCATCACCGTCGTCGCTTGGCCTAGATCTGGCGTCGCCGTCGTCGCCTTAGCTCCTTTGCTCTGTCGTTGGGTCCCCTTTTCCCTCCTCTGCTTTGTTATGTCGTCATGCCACCTCCATTGCTCTTCTTCGTCTTGCCCTAGTATACGCCCTGCTCGACTTTGGCTCACCCTGCTCTACTTCGGGTCACCGCTGCTGCTCTACCTCCACTAAGCTACTCTCGGTCGGATCTTTCGTTGCTCTGCTTCAGTCATGTCGACTTTTGACCCGTTCCTTGGTGTTGGTGCTCTCTTGGCCTCCGACACCAAGCTTAATAGCCAGAACTATTGAGATTAGGCCTCCTCGGTTCGCATGTTGCTTCGATCAATTAGACATGCTTCACATCTTACCGAGGACTGCTTGCCACTTCATGAGATTGATCTTGTAGGAGCTCGTGCTTGGCAGGTTGCAAATGATCGTGAGATGAGTGTACTATGCATGAGTGTAGAGGTCCCAATTCGAGCATCATTCATTAACATGTCTGCTGCCAAGGAGATGTGCAAGTACTAGCAACAACGATATCAGCAGACTAGTGAGGCACCTCGTTTCTTGTAACATTCCAAATTTTTAGTTTTTTTTTAAAATATGTAGATTAGGTCCGCAAAAAAAGTTTCACCAGTTTTCCTTGATTTAATTAAGCTTAATTGGGAATTTACGAAATTAAAACAATTTAATATAAGTAATTTAAACTTCAATGAAATCCAAAACAATTTTATTTGAGTTCCTTGTGTTCCAAGGTATTTGCCTCAATTTTCTTGGAATTGTCCGAGATTGTTTGGTATTTATTTGAGCTCATTTGAATTTTCAGCCTTTTTTTAATTCTAATTCCTTCATGTGCGAATTGGCTCGACCCATTTCTTCTCTCAATCTCTCTCTTCTTGGGCTGTGACCTCCTTTCTTATCAGGCCCATCTACTAACCCTAGTGACCTCCTTTCTCGTCCTCGCTCGGTCCTACTTGGCCACCGCCCATGCCGCACGCCGTGCCCTCACTACTACTATGCAGCATATATACCGTCGCCGCCTCGGCTTCTGTGTCGCCCACGCCTCTTGAGGTCATAAATAGTCTTGCTTCCATGCACATCCACTCCGCCTTATTCCACCGCCTCTATTTCCCTAGCCACTGTCGCTGGAAACACTGCCATGCACCGCCGCCACGGTCTTCTTCAAGCCCCGCGTTGCCCTTGTCGCACCCGATCTCCACCGTCGCCACTCCTCGGGCCGATTCCCTCTCGCCATAGACTCCGCCTCGACATCCTCCACACGATGCATCCACCGGTTGGATCTCCCGAGCACTGCATCACCACCGCCGAGTCCGTCTTCACCGCCTTCGGTCATGCTTCGTAACGGTTGAAGCATCTTCATTGCATTCCACGTTGCATCGATGAGCTAAGAAAGTTTCATCTCCCGTCACCTTGCGTTCCACACCACGATGTATCTTTTCCCTCAGTTGATTTCGAGTTTCACTCACTGTGCACAATGTTTGGCATCTTTTCCCCAACTCCAGGCGATGCCCCTTCACCGCCTAATTCCGCCACCACCGGTGAGCTTACACCTTCATCTTCTTCACCATTGCCCCCCTCTCCTCGGTGACCTGGTGCTCACCTTCATTTTGCCAAAGTGCTTTTCCCCTCTCACCGCCGTCACTTCTATCGCGCCGCCGCTCACCCAAGGTCACCACTGGTGATATTGACTGCACTATCTCCTTCATCGTAGCCTCCTCTCCGCGATGTGCTCCTTGGTCGCCTCTGCCATGGCCATTGCCGCTGGCTAGCCATCGGGCTCAGTTGTCGCCGGTGCCACATCATAGTCGTGTCAGCAACCACGTCACCTCCTATCGCTGCCACCTTGTCACTATCTTAGCACCCAAGCCCATGTGGCATGTCGTGTGGAGGCTTGCTTGTTGTTAGACCCGGGAGTAACACATCCAACTCCTCTGTGTATTCTACACTAGTCCCTAAATAGTTGCTAGTGTACACAGTAAATAAATATGGTAACATCTATAATTCACACAACTTTATTTATAAATATTAAAGTTTATTACAAGAAAGGTTTATAAGCCAACAATAAAGAACACAACAGAAGGCGAAGAAAAAGTAGTAGATACCAACAAATCTACCACAGACAATCGACTGGGGTGGCAGTATAGTCGTCGAAATCCTCAACAACTGTGAAGTCATCCTCCTCTGAATAACATTTTATTAAGCAAAGGTGAGTACAAAAATGTATTCCGCAAGTTACACCCATAACAGAGTTATTGCATGCATGGATATTATCAAAGGAGGGCTTATAGGGTTATGTGTGCAAAAGTAATATTTGGCATTTTTATATACAATAGCTAAGTTCAAAAGCTCAAATTTTACTATATCTAAAAATTGAGTTTTAATTGAATTAATAAAACTAGTGTAGGCACCAACCCAACACTAACTTAAACACGGGTACCAACCTGGAGCTTCAACCCACAATTTCTCATGGACACCCATCCATATCATAAACTATTTTATAAAATATTTTAAAAATAAAACCATAGTATAATCCACGAAAGGCTTTGCTCAACATGTCCATGACAGTGGACACGGCTATTCGAAAAGATTTACACTCTGCAGAGAATATAATTTTACCATCAAGAGATAATCGATTTATAATATTCGCTTCACACACTTTCACTGGTGTATGTAACATCCCAAAGTTCTGTTACAAAAAATAAAAATAAATAAATACTTATTTTATTGGATTTTTTGAGTTTTAAAAGAGTTTTCTTGATATTCTTGAATTTCCTGGATTTTAAAGTAAAAGAAAATTTATTGAGTTTTCTGGGATTTTCTTGGATTTAAAGTGATTTTTTTTATTTAATTTCTTGAATTTCCATGAAATTAATTAGGTTTTTCCTATTTTTCAAAAAACTAAAAATAATTTATGTGAAAAAATAAGACCCAACTTTAAGTTGGAATTAATTTTATTAAGTTCAAAGTAATTCAAGGAATTTATGTAATTTTTTCTAGAATTTTTTTTAACTCAATTTGCTATTTTCTAAAAGCCCTTTTTGATTTGTTGCATTTTCTAAAATAGAGAAATCAATTAAAAATCCATTTTTCTCTTTCGGGCTTAATTTCTCTCTCCCAGCCCATTTTCCCTTCCACCTGGCCCAATATCTCCCGCAACCCACTCTGCTCTCCCTCTCTCTTCTCTCTCACCGACAACCGGGCCCCATGCGTCAGCCCCTTCTTCCTCCGCTCTTTCTTCTTCCTCACATCACAGCGCTCGGCCGCCATTGTCACCCCACGGAAGCTTTTGAATCCCGCGATTTCTTCCCCTATTCCTAGCGCCATGAAGGGCATTAAAAACCCTTCATCACGCGGCTCTCATTTTCGGCTGTTTCCCCCTCATTCACGTGCACGTTTTCACTGGATTGCGCAATGTCCGCCGCACCCCTCGTCGTGCGATTTGTCTCCCTAGTCACCCCTTGCCCTATAAATAGGATCATGAGGTGTCCCTCGTTCAACCCCAAAGTTTCATCTCCTTCCTCCCTTCCTCCTCGCCACAATCGACGTTTTCTCGCCGCCTGTCGCAAACGACGTTGAGCAAAGCCTTTCACGGATTAGACTTTGATTTTGTTTCCAAAATGTTTTATAAAACAGTTTATGACATGGATTGGTGTCCATGAGAAAAATTATGGGTTGAAACCCCGAGTTGGTGCCCGTGTTTAAGTTAGTGTTAGGTTGGTGCCTATACTAGCTTTATTAATTCAGTTAAAACTCAATTTTAGATATTGTAAAAATTAAGCTTTTGAACTTAACTATTGTATTCAAAATATCAAATATTGCTTTTGCACAAATAACCCTATAAGCGTTACTTTGATAATATTCATGCATGCATTAACTTTGTTATGTATGTAACTTGCAGAGTACATTTTAATACTCACCCTTTCTTAATAAAATGTTATTCAGAGGAGAAGGACTTCACTACTATTGTGAATCTTGATGACTAGGCCGCTACCCCAGTCGATTGCCTGTAGCAGATTAGCTGGGCTCTACTACTTTTTCTTCGTCTTCCGCTATATTCTTTTATTGTTGGCTTGTATGCCTCTCTTGTAGTAAACTTCAATATTTATTAATAAAATTATCCGAATTATGGATGTTACCATATGTATTTAGTGTGTACGCTAGCTACTATTCCAGGGACTAGTGTAGAATACGCAGAAAATTTAGGGGTGTTACTCCCGGGTCCAATAGTGTGCGACTAAGTGATTATCACAAGGACTTTACAATGCGCTATCCCAAAGTAATGCCCACTAAGGTTTTGCTGCCATAAGGTTTCACACCAAACGAAAGCCCCCTCTTGCGTCATGTCGGATAATAAAAAGTAGGTCATTCTGACACCCATACATCAACATGGCACATCTAATAGTAGAACTTTGCTAATTAATTAGCCCAGTCTGTCCCATACTAGACTTGTAATAGTACGGAATGACTTAACAATCCGTAGCTCACAGACCGGTACTTAATCGACTAGGTGACTTACAAAACATTCCTTGGACCTAAACCATTTGCTGAATTGAGCCTGTGTATAAACCTACACCCACCAACTATCCATTTCGTCCAAGTACAAACTAATTTTATTTTATTTTTCAAAGTCATTTATAAACTTCCATGACACACCAATACTATGGATACAAGTTAAGTCACATTTGATTTTTGGCTCAAAATTCCCAAATCAAATATTTCACATATAAACATAGCTAAACCTAATTTTTCCCATAATGTTCTAGTTTATACTACTGCATCAACTAGATTTTATCTAAGTTGACAAGGTATGAATATTTCAATGTCAAGATTTGTCCATACAAATATATTGGGATTTACTACAATTTCAAAACAAGTATTTAAATTATATTGAATAGAAATAAGCATGCAATAATAATTCAAAAAATAATTTAAAATATTGGGATCAAACATGTAACTTGCCTTGCTCAATTAATTGTTGTTCTAAAACGATGTCGGAATCTGGCTCTCCGAAGTCATCAAAATCTATACGCGAAAATAAACCAAATTCAAATAAATTCCTAATTAAATAATTTAAGTTCTGGGAGAAAGATATTGAATTTAAATAAAATGAAAAATTCAAATAATTGGGATCGGAGCTCGGATGAAGGAGAACATGCTCTCGAAATATTCAAATTCACATGAAATGATAGAATTAGAAATTCTAAATTTATGGAATTATTTTTCTAAAGGAAAATCCACTTATTGCATCATCGTGATGTCAATGCGTGAATTTGATTTTTGGTCGGATTATTTTTCTAAAGAAAAAGGAAAAGCAACCACTGACAAGTGGGCCCTAGTCCATAAACCAGGTCCACGAAATTGTGTCTGTCAGCGGCCACGCAAGTAGCCATGCATGCGATGATGGGACCGACTCGCGGCGGCCATGTGGGTGCCAGCGCTGAGGTGGCCATGACGTGGCATGCCATGTTGGCACGAAAGCGGCAGCGGTGAGGTGCGGGAAAGAACGAGGAGGCGATGGGGAGGGTGGTGCTCAACTCGACGGCGGCTAGGCTCGAGGAGATGGCCGTTGGCAAGGAAGAAGGCTGCGGAGAGATTTAGTTGACAGCGGTGAATGAGCTCATGTGGGTTTCCAGCAAAGGCGAGAAGAGCACCGTGTAGAACACGAGATGGCGATGCCGACGGTGAAGAAGGTGGTGGTGGAGCTTCGCCGAAGGCTTCAGGAACATTGGTGAACAAAGAGCGGGATCCAAGTCCGTATGAAGAACGTTTCATACGGAATGTCCAAATCGCTTACATTGGAATGGTAGGACTTACATGCCCATATTGGAATTAATGGGACTTAAACAAGTTTCACTCCCGTGGACAAAGAATCAATTATGTATGCATGGAATGAAAAAAACATAACTTGGCATTCAACTCAATGTATCATCGAATAAGGTATTGAACTCTACCACATCATACTCAAATCACAGGAATATTCATAATTTACCAAGTTAACATGTAATCAATGAATTCACACAAATTAAACATTTGTACTTGCCTTCCGTGTGGTGACGTGTTGTGAAACAACGAAGGTGTCCTTCCACCCACCGTCTCACTGCCTACACAAGTATTACCACGTATTACGGATAATCGAATATGGCACAGCTACAAGTGTACTACGATGCTCTCTAATCAACCCACTCCTCCCAAGAGTTCAATTTGACATCTACACTAAAAGTCCAGATTATCATTCTACGGGCAGTTGCACAAGAAAATTCTCCATTAATTATCTGTAACTCTAAACGACCTGAAACCAGTGCTTACTGATTCTTAACTAACCAGGCTACAAAACATTAGTTGGCGGAATCTTCTGATTCAGCCAAAACAGAGGGGTAATTAACTGCTAAACCTAACCCATCTACGTCTGTCCAGAAAACAGACCAGCAGTAAAGAAAATGGTGTAACTTTTAGCCTACTGATCCAAATGGAATGATCTTTATCAACATGGAAAGACAATTTCGAGATCTACAATAACTTAGTTGGGTGAATCTTCTGATTCGGCCTCTATTTTGAACAAAACGAGGGACAAACCTACTGACCACAGATTTCAGACAGATTGGACAGTTCGTATTCAAAATTTCATATCTCCCAAACTACTGGTCGGATTTTGCTCATCTTGGTGCCAAAAGAAAGCTAACGAAACCAGGAACAAATCTCTAGAAGGGCAAAACCCCAAATTCGGCCTCTAAAGTACTGTAACAAGCCGCGCAACATTCTGATCAACTCTGTAAATTCTGGAACTCTAAACCGACGTGACTCAAATGATCTCTACCGCAACAAAACTTGATCAAACAAATAACCGGGGTGCTCGTTACCCTTGAAGACCCGTAGCACGACGAAGAACCACTCCCCGCTGGTCTCCTTCTTCTTCCTTGGCCGCCACACCACAGCGAACAACCGGCGAAGAAACGACCACGGAGGACAGATCGGAGGAGGAGCGCCCGGGATCTTGGAGACCAACTGGGAGCACCAATGGCCGGCCACGAACACGAGATGGCGATGCCGACGGTGAAGAAGGTGGTGGCGGAGCTTCGCCGAAGGCTTCAGGAACATTGGTGGAAAGGCGCACGCCCGGCGAGCTTCAATCTTCGATTCCGGTGACGAGAGAGGGAGTAAGGCGCTAAGGGGTGCGAGGATGGGATTCGCGGAGATGAGCAGAATGGGGGCTCTCTTTTATAGGGTGAGAGGGACACCGAGGTGGCGTGCTGCGCAAAAAGGTCAGCACAGAACGGTGATGAGATTTGGGCGTTCCGGTGGAGGTGGTTGGATAAGGACAACGGCGATGTCGTAGGAAAATCAGGCAAAAATCTGGGTGCGAGTTCCGACGATGATATAGATTTACATGCACTCGTTATGAAAGAGATCTCGGAGGTTTGAGGTAAGCTTTATGGCTTCATCAAGATGGAGATCGTTAACACCAGAGGAGAGTTTCACTCCGTCGACACCGCTGAACGAACTTCAAACAATTGATTCAATTGTAATTCACTTTGAGTGGTTGTAATTCAATTGTAACTCTAGCGATAATACTTGAACATAATCTTTTGTAATTGATTTTGAGTTGTAAATGATCACTTTGAGTTGTCAATAATTGATTCATCTGTGATGTATCTGTTTTTTGCTTGCTTCTTTTCGGAGGGCATGACTAGCAATTCCTGAGGCTAGCTGAAAATCACAAAAAATTTAGTTAGGTTAAAGAACTATCACAGATGGTTTCAACAAAAAACCGTATGTGTTTTTCCTTATCACAAATGGTTCAAAAACTGTTTGTGATAACCGTCTGTTATCACAGACACATTAATTCAGACGGTTCAAAAACTGTCTGTGATGGTGGTTTCGAACCGTCTGTGATGACCCTGTCTATACTAGTGAATGCTTGGCGGAGTGTTCACCTATCGATAACACACTCTTGCCCCGTCCACTTTCGTACGGGTCCATCCTCCACTCCCGTTGAGTCCTTACCAAAGTAGATCTTTCTCTAGAGCGCTCCAGACCTGTTGGACCGAAACGGTGACAAGAGGGGGTGAATAGGAGTACGATCTCTTTTTCACAAAGATCGAATTCAATATGATTTTCACTCCAATAGCTATTAGAGCTATGAAGATCAATATACAAGCACATCAGAAGTCTTGTATTGAATCCAATCTAAACCCCGGAGCAAAACAACCAAAACTCGATTTTCAAGTGTCGGGCGGTCTGACCTCTATGTCAATGGCGGTCGGACCGGTCAACTTGGGCGGTCTAACCTCCAGCCTGATGAACAGTGAAAATAGCCCGAAAAATGAAGTTGCAAATAGGTGTAGCTTTTGATCTACAACTCCAAACTCGATGAAACTTGGAACACACTTTCTCTAGGATATCAGGAGTCTATTCCAATCAAAGATCGTGAAGATCCTTGGTAAAGTTCCGACCTTTTCCCGTTTGAGTGAAGGATGGTTCAAAATCGAGTCAAAACGAAAATTAGATCCAAAACCTTGCTCGCGGGTTAGAGATGATCAAGATGATCCTAGATGAGTTCCCACATCTAACAACAAGCAAGATTAGGGGTAGAAACTGAAGGAGAACTTGAGAATCAAAGACGACCCCAAAATCACAAAATAAAGAGCAAGAACGCAAAGAGACTCATCTCAACAAAACTTGCATAGATTGATTTGTGATTGTTGCTGGTTTACAACTACTCCAACATGGAGGACAAAACTCAATACATGAGCACACAATCAATCTCCTCTTCAAGAATTCTAACCTCTCCACTCCCTAATCTCAAAAACAAAACTAGGGTTTCAAAATAAGCAAAAGGATTGAGGAGGTGCACAGCACCCTCCCATATTTATACTGGAGGCTAACCTTCTAGAAGAGTTTCCTATTGGGCACCCGTTAAGCTCACACACAAATGGGTTTAACTCACGCACGCATTTTAAAGTGCCGTCTTCATCTTCTATTGACCTAAACCGCTTCTCCTTGCGTCGCTTTGCGCCACGGTTTAGCCAAAAGAAATCAAGGCGGTATTTTAGTGATATTACCAAAATACCCCTTCTCGATCCTTCTCCAAAGACCAAGTCCAATCTTCATGAAGCAGTTCCATGCTTCGCCACGTGTAGGTTGATCAACGGCTCTCATCATGTCGGCAAGTCTCTCCCATCCGGCTCCCACCGAAACCACCATGGCACTTGCACCGACCCCCGCGCCGCTTGATGCAACCCGTCGTACTGAACTTCCTATTCGGTCATCCTTGTCCATTTTGCGCCATGCTTGAATCCATAGACTTCATCCGGCATCGTCGATCGTTTTGAACCTCAGCTCTCCAAGCCTAGTCTCGATCATCCTCGTCATTGACATCCAAGCAGCTTGCACAACAATAGACCAAGAAATCGATTCCGGGAACAGGTTCTTCGCAACTTGACCCACGTTAGTCAAAACATGCATCATGCAACACATATGCACTGAAACTCATGAACTTGACTCAACAAACAAACATCGCCGCTATGAGAGCCGGCGATACAAGTGAAAATCGGTCAGACCACCATTCAATGGCCTGTCTGACCGCCCTCTGCCCGGTCTGACCGCCAGGGGTGGCCGGTCAGACCGCCCAGCTAGGGACTTAGCTGATTTTCATCGCTTGAAAACCGAAACCTCTCTGGAAATTTCAAACGAATAGTTCTTTTGACTGGAGACTCCAAAAATTATGAGACAAGTGTATGAGAATCCCCTCTCTTGTCTACACCCTCTATTTTTGGCCCAACTCTAAACTCAACCTTTTGCAATGGTCGGTCCGACCACCGCCTATGGCCGCTCGGACCGCCACTACCCGGTCTGACCGCCGCCCTGGTCGGTCAGACCGCCTATGACCTGACAGAACCGAGACTTTGCCAAAAACGCGTGATTCGACGAACCTTCAACGACATTGTCAATTGTAATATCATTCTAAGATCATGAGCATATCACCATGATATCCACAATCTCCCCCTTGATGAACACATTGGCAATTTCCCAAAAATGTAAGTTTATGGTTTGAAAAGTAAAAGTACTCACGCTTTCGCATAAAGGCACAACTTGGTCCAAAAGCAAGAGAAATCAATGGAAATGACCAAGTTGGCTTCAGATTAGTATAGGCAAGCGAGATAAGTCAAAAGAAAGCGAGAAATCTTCAATTTTCAATGAAGATCCCTTCCTTGCATTGCTTGATTTGAAGCCCCAAAAAGTAGTTGAGCTCTCCCATCATACTCATCTCAAATTCCCTAGACATGGTCTTAGAAAAACTAGAAACAAGAGCATGAGAAGAACCACCAAAGATAATATCATCTGTATAAATCTTAACAAGGTAGAAGTCATTGCCATGCCTAAGAATGAATAGAGTCTTATCTACCTTACCTATTTCAAAATTATTCTTAAGCAGGAAGGTCTTAAGTCTATCATAGCAGGCTCTGGGAGCTTGCTTAAGACTATACAAGGCTTTGGATAGCTTGAAAACATGATGTGGATACTTGGAATTTTCAAAGCCCGGGGGTTGCCTAACATACACTTCCTCCTTTATGTAACCATTCAGAAAAGCACTCTTGACATCCATCTGATGCAGCCTAAAACCCTTAGATGCAGCAAAAGCAAGCAGAATACGAATGACTTCTAATCTAGCAACCGGAGCAAATGTTTCATCAAAATCTAACCCCTAACCTTGGCTAAAACCCTGAGCTACTAATCTAGTCTTGTTTCTAACCACAGAACCATCCTCACTTTGTTTATTTTTGAACACCCAACGTGTTCCTATCACATTATGACCACTAGGATGCTATACTAGGTTCCAGACCTTGTTCCTCTCAAAATTCTCTAACTCCTCATGTGTGGCATTGACCCAGCTAGAATCTGATAAAACATGTGATATATCACGGGGTTCAAAAGATGCAATAAAAGTAGAATGAGAGTAGAGACTCGGATCATGATACCTGGAGCGAGTGACTCGCTCATGAAGCTGACCAATCATCTGATCCGGAGGATGACTCTTCTGAATGTGAAGTGGAGCGCCCGGAGGTGATAGCGTTTCTTCGATCTCCGCAGGTACTGCTGATGATGAAGATGCAGCAGGAGCTTCAAATGAAGGTGAAGTAGTTGCAGCAGATTCTTGTGCTGAAATGGGAGCCTCAACAGCAGCAGGTGGAAGACAAGTATCAGCTTCATCCTCATCTTCCTCCACAAAGATGCTCTCTGTAACCTGTGAATCATCTGAAACATCGGATCTAACTCTAGGGATAGTCTCATCAAAAGTGACATTGCATGTCTCATAGACAATGTTAGTTTCAACATTAAAGACCCGAAAACCCCTTGAATGTGTAGGATAACCTAGAATTAAACCATCAAAGGTTCTTGATTCAAATTTATCTATGTTTCCTGTCTTCAGAATGAAACACTTAGCTCCAAAAACTCGAAAATGAGAAACAGAGGGTTTTCTACCAAACTGAAGCTCATAAGGGGTATTGCCCAAAGAAGGTCTCAAGAAGACACGATTTGCAATATGACAAGCTGTAGAACTAGCTTCGGCCCAAAACCTCCTCGGTGTGCTATACTCATCTAGCATCGTCCTAGCCATCTTGGCTAAGGTCATGTTCGTCCTTTCCACCACGCTATTTTGTTGAGGGACGTGTGGAGAAGAGAACTGATGCTCAACACTACGCTCAGCACAGAAAGAGGCAAACGGGGTATTCTTGAACTATGTGCCATTGTCACTACGGATCGCTTTCAAGGCACCAGGAAGTTCAGAAGCTAAACGAAGAACAAGATCATGATAATGACCAAAAGCTTCATCCTTCGAAGCAACAAAGAACACCCAAGTATATCTCGAAAAACCATCGACTATGATAAGAATGTACCATTTGCCACCGACTGACCGAACTCTAGCAGGACCAACAGTATCCATATGAAGCAATTGTCCCAGTCCGTCAGTCGTGACCATAGTCACTGATGGGTGTGAGGCGGCAACTTGCTTGCCATGCCTACAGGGCGCACATACAACATCCTTGACAGCTTTGAGTTTGGCAAACCTCTCATGAGATCAAGGTTGCTAACTCGCGTCAGATGATCAAAACCAATGTACCCCAATCGTCGGTGCCAAAGCCAGAAATCCAAAGAAGATGCAAGCAAATATTTGAGAGTTCCAGCAAGAGATTTAGATAAATCAGCTCCAAATATTCTACTAACTCTAGAAATCCCAAAAACGAGATCACCAGCAGAATCAAGCACATGACAAGAATTTTTCTTAAATCTAGTCTCATAGCCATCATCAAGAAGCTGTGAGACAGAAAGCAGATTATACCTTAGCTTGTCCATAAGAGCGACATCCTTCAGAATGAATTTGTCGTTCACCTTGATCGATCACGTCCCTTCAATCCACCCTTGTGTATCATCTCCAAGGTGATGAAGTCATCACCCATCGCCCGTGTGAAGGAGGTGAACCATCTTGAATCTCCGGTCATGTGGCGTGAACACCTGGTGTCGACAAACCACGTGCTCTTCCCCTTCTCGCGCGATCCTGAAAATCAAGGTAGAGAAGAACGACGTGTCTCAATACTGGGGTTAGTTAAGAATGACTTGGGAACCCAGTATTGAGACACGTCTGCGAGTAGTATGCAAAGCTGAAGTGCTATCATTGACTCTATTTAACATTCTATCCTGTCTAGGAACATGATAATGATGAGCATGTGAAACAAATCCTAGACCAGGTTTATTCTTATCAAAATGACCATGTCTCATGATGGCTCTAGGTTGATGAGATGAATTTCTAGCAAACTTTTTCCTATCATTTTTCAACCTACGCCAACAGAACTCAACCAAATGTCCATCCTTCTTGCAATAGGTGCAATGGTACTTGATACCACTGGGAGAAGCACTCTTTGACTTAATAGATGGTTCGGCAAAATCTGCAGATTTTAAAATTATTTTTACAGGTTGGGTTTTGAATTCAACTAATCCATTTTCCAAGACTTGAGTAACTTTTGGCTTTGAATTATCTTGGACAGAGTTTTATCATAACCCTTGCTTCTTGTAAGGAGTTTTAGACTTGTCCAGAATTATGTTTAATTGTTTCTTACCTTTAGAGAATTTTTCTAAGATATCCTTAAGATAAGCATTTTCTTTTTCACGATTAAAACATGATTCACAAATTTTACCCTTAATGGCTCTAGCATATCTCCCCTTATATAAAGTAACTTCAAGCTTAAGGGTTTTGCATGAAATACAAGTAGCAGAATCAATTCTATCTTTAATCTTAGCAAACTTTGCTCTTTGTGGTTGCTCTTCCCTTTCAGTTTGGGGCAATTTGCCCGAATATGGTTGTAGTAGCAAAAACGAGCTATACAGTAAAAGAGGGGGAACCTCGGATAAGGCCAGGAGGGCTCCGGGGATCCTCACGAGAGGGGACTAGCCAGCGACAAGAACGAGAGACTGTTATTGATAAAGAATTCGTACTTGTTTTTTCTCCCTTTTACAAGAGGGGGGTGACCCCTATTTATAGTCCTCTGTGAGGGTCTTGTACATTACCCTTCTAACCCTACGATGGTACTGTACTAGTAGGGCTTGCAGGGACATTTCCCGCTCTATGCCTAGGCCTTGGTCCATGGTAGGCGCTCCTGGACCCGGTCCACTCTGACAGTGCCTCCGGTCCAGGATCGGTAGCAGGGGCTTCGGGTTCGCCCCTGAGGTGGCCCAGAGGTCTCGCTGCTCTGGGTTCCTTCGGGGAAGCTTCGAGCCTGCCCCGGGGGTGGCCCGGAGGTCGTGCTACTCCAGGCCTCGCGGGGCTTCGGGGCCCTTCGCGGAAGCTTCGGCCTCGCCTCGGGGTGGCCCGGAGGTCTTGCTGCTCTAGGTCTCACGGGGCTTCGGGGCCCTTTGGGGAAGCTTCGGCCCCGCCCCGGGGGTGGCCCGGAGGTCTTGCTGCTCCGGGCCTCGCGGGGCTTTGGGGCCCTTCGGGGAGGCCTCGGGCCCTCCCCGGAGGTGGCCCGGAGGTCTTGCTGCTCCAGGCTTCACGGGGCTTCGGGGCCCTTCGGGGAGGCCTCGGGCCCTCCCCGGAGGTGGCCCAGAGGTCTTGCTGCTCCAGGCCTCGCGGGGCTTCGGGGCCCTTCGGGTTCTGACGGTTGCTTCGCCTAGGCGTTGTGGCTGGTGGGGCCACCCCTACGACAAGCCCCTCGCGGTCGAGGTCCTGCTTCGCCATGGCTGAAACCGCACCATTTTTCCCGAAGGGCTTGAGCACACCGTCTGACGGGAACGGGGTCCCGATCTTCCAACAGGTTCTGGATATGTTCGATTTGGTGGAGACACGACACAAATCGATCCGGCTTCCGAACGACACGTTCCGAACCCCGCAATCGCAGCACCACGTCTTCTCAGGTTATCAACCGTCGCGCGCCCGCTGACCTTGCCAAGAAGGCTAATCTCGCCGCGAATCAAGAACACAAGCAAGAACAAGGAAGAACACAACCAAATTGCGATATATTGATGAAGCACTCGAAAATTGGGGTTTCACAAACCGATGACGGCGAAACTGTTCAAAGACAGAATTAATCTAAGCAAAACCCAACCCTAATGGTGGGAGTGGCGGCTGTATATAAAGGAGTAAGGGGCATGCAAAACCCCTGGACGCGTCCTTAATGGACTCCAACACGATACAAAGCCAAACGGCCCAAAAGACGGTGTCGCAGCACCCTGACAGATTCTGGATGTCCACTTGTTTCGACGATTCCCGTTGACTCAGAAGGAATTTTGATATGAGACCAGAGCCATTGGAAAGGTTATCTTCTCAGCTTTCCATACATATGTGGGACGTCCAAAACGGAGTCCGGATGCGATCTGGGCGTCCGTTTTAGTGCGGCCTGGTCCTGGACTCCGAATTGGATTCGAAGTCGGCTTGAGTTGGACATCCAACATGATTCGACCACCCTTGCTGGACTCGTGCGCCTCGTAGCCCTTCTCCAAGTACTTCTTGATCCTCTCCATGGTTCCTAATCATAATTAAATCATTAGGTAGTAATCGATTCTCAAATGAACAAAAAGAAGTACTTAGGAACGAGCTCACATGTAAATTCAATTGTCGGGCGCGAGCTCTAGTGATTGGTCCTTGAATATCAAGTGGAGGAGTGTTGTGTATATCCAAAGAAGTGATGTCCTCATCATCCTCCCCCTCTTGAAGCGGAGTTGTCCTCAACTCAGCCTCATCTTCTTCTCCCAAGCATGGCTTCAAATCTGAAATGTTAAAGGTGGACTAATCCCAAACTCGGGAGGCAACTCAAGTTTATATGCATTATCATTTATCTTCTCAACTATCTTAAAAGGACCAGCAGCTCTAGGCATCAATTTTGACTTTCTTAACTCAGGAAATCTATCCTTTCGCAAGTGCAACCAAACAAAATCGCCTTGGTTCAAGTTTAACTTCCTTTCTACCTTTACTACCAAGAATCCTATATTTTCATTCATCTTTTCAATGTTTGCCTTAGTAGTCTCATGCATTTTGAGAATAAAATCAGCACGCTCCTTAGCATCATTATGAACTCTCTCACTAGTAGGCAAAGGTAAAATATCAATAGGGGCACGGGATTGAATCCATACACTACCCAAAAGGACTTACCTTGGTGGTGGAGTGTTCCGCCGATTATATGCGAATTCAACATGCGGCAAACACTCTTCCCATAGCTTCAAATTGTTCTTCAAAATAGCTCTCAACATGGTAGACAATGTGCGGTTCACCACCTCGGTTTGGCCATCGGTTTGTGGGTGACATGTGGTAGAGAACAACAACTTTGTGCCCAACTTGTTCCATAGAGTACGCCAAAAGTGACTCAAGAACTTGGCATCACGATCCAAACAATAGTAGAAGGCATACCATGCAAACGAACTATCTCTTTGAAAAAGAGGTCAAGAATATGAACGGATCATCGGTTTTATGACATGGGATGAAGTGAGCCATCTTAGAAAAACGATCCACAACAACAAAATGCTATCCCTCCCCTCTTAGTCCCGGGCAACCCTAAAACAAAGTCCATAGAAATATCTTCCCACGGAATCGAAGGAACAGGAGTGGCATATATAAACCATGTGGATTCAAGCGAGACTTAGCTTTTGACATGTAGTGCAATGAGCCACAAACCGCTCAACATCTCGCCTCATCTTTGGCCAAAAGAAATGTGTTGTCGAACGCCCTCCGCCTTCTTAGCACCAAATGACCCATCAAACCGCCTCCATGCGCTTCTGCAACAACAAAAGACGAACGGATCCAACTGGAATGCATAGGCGGTTAGCTCAAACAAAACCCATCATTGATCACGAATTTATTCCATGCTTGACCCTCTTTACAATGCAACAACACATCCTTAAAATCAGCATCAAAAGCATATTGTTCTTTAATAGTTTCAAGACCAAAATGCGACAATCAAGTTGAGACAACATGGTATAGCGTCGAGACAAAGCATCAAGAATCACATTATCCTTCCCTTTCTTGTGTTTAATGACATAAGGAAAAGATTCAATAAATTCAACCCACTTAGCATGTCTACGATTCAAATTGGTTTGACTACGAATATGCTTAAGTGATTCATGATCTAATGAATGACAAATTCTTTAGGCCATAAATAGTGTTGCCACGCCTCTAAAGAACGAACAAGTGCATACAATTCTTTATCATACGTGGAATAATTAAGAACAGACTATTCAATTTTTCGCTAAAGTAGGCAATGTGTTTGCCTCCTTGCATCAACACACCACCAATACCAATTCCGCTAGCATCACATTCGAGTTCAAAAGTCTTACCAAAATCCGGAAGTTGGAGCAATGGGGCGTATGTAAGCTTGTCCTTCAAAAGATTAAAGGACTCCTCTTGTGATGGTCCCCAATGGAACACAACTCCCTTCTTTGTCAACTCAATCAACGGTGTCGCAATGGTGCTGAATTCTTTGACAAAGCGGCGATAAAATCTCGCAAGGCCAAGAAAACTCCGCGACTTGGGAGACTGTCGGTGGGGTGGGCCAACTCCATATCGCCTCCACCTTGGCTCTATCAACCTCAATTCCTGTGGAGTCACAACATAGCCAAGAAAAGAGACTCGATCCGTGCAAAAGGTGCACTTCTCAAGGTTACCAAACAAACGTGCATCTCTTAAAGCATTAAAAGCAAGACGTAAGTGAGTCGAATGTGCATCCATGGACTTGCTATAAATCAAGATATCATCAAAGTAAACGACCACAAATTTGCCAATGAAAGGACGAAACCTCATTCATTAATCTCATGAAAGTGCTAGGTGCATTAGTTAAACCAAAAGGCATGACTAACCACTCATACAAGCCGAACTTAGTTTTAAGCGGCGCTTCCATTCATCTCCAAGTTTCATTCTTATTTGGTGGTATCCACTACGCAAGTCAATCTTTGTGAAAATGATAGCACCACACAACTCATCAAGCATGTCGTCTAGCCTAGGAATAGGATGACGATATCGTATAGTAATGTTGTTAATGGCTCTACAATCTACACACATACGCCAAGAACCATCTTTTTGGAACCAAAAGAACAGAACAAAGACAAGGACTAAGACTCTCACGTACGTACCCACGGTCCAAAAGGTCTTGGACTTGGCGCTGAATCTCCTTAGTCTCTTCGGGATTGGTCCTGTACGCCGCACGGTTTGGCAAGCTCGCTCAGAATCAAATCAACTGTGCTCAATCCCTCGAATGGGTGGAAGTCCCGAGGTATCTCATCGGGAAAACATCTCAAACTCCCGCAAAGGTTAGTGACAGGAGCGTGCAAAGTGCAAGGCATATTATCAAGAGAAAATAAAGCATCTTTGCACACAAAAGCATAGCATGTATCATTAGCATCATCAATGGCGGCAAGGTCTGATTTTGTGGCAAGCATAATGTAATTTTTCAAATGGGTTACTTGCTGTTTTTCGATTTATCATGTTCCTTTGGATCATTAGCGTAAGCAGCCTCTCCCCTATCGGCCTCTATAATCTCACCGGGGGTCAAAGGCGAGAAAGTAACTTTCTTTCCCTTATGCATAAAAGTGTATGTGTTACTACTACCATGGTGTAAAGCATCATTATCAAATTCCCAAGGTCGACCTAATAAAAGAGAGCATGCTTGCATGGGAACCACATCACAATCAACATGATCAACATAAGCACCAATGGAAAATGTACTCGGCATGTTTGCGTTACCTTAGCTTTTCCAGAGTCATTTAACCATTGAATATGGTATGGATGTGGATGCGGTCGCGTGGTCAAGCTAAGCTTCTTGACCAAGTCGAACTCACCAAGTTGTTGCAACTTCCTCCATCAATGATGACACGTGCACGCCGGTTCTTGATCGCAAAAAGGTCCAAACAAATTATGACGTTGAAGTTTATCGGGTTGTTGTACCGCGTCTTTGAGGACTCACAGACAATGATGCTCAGAAGGCGTCGCTGTGGACGCCCACCAAGGATGAGGTCGCCATCACCACCGCCATTGTCGCTCGAGGCGAAGAACATCATCATCCTCCTCGACATCCGGCGTCGATGTAGCCTCCATCTTCGTGGCGATGTATGCCCGCTGGCTAGGGCAATTCTTACGCACATGACCAAGCCCATGGCGCGGTGGCATCAATGCCGAGGAGCGCCCGCTGAAACCATCAAGAAGAACTCTTGGCTTGACCTCGCAAAGAATTTTTGAAGAATCGCAAGGCGTGTCGTGGAAGGTGGCTTGGTGGCGCTGCCGCCATCTTGTTCACAGTGGTGGAGGAGAACGAAACTCAAGAAGAATTGGGCGATCCGCTGATGTAGTCGTCATGGGGTGTAGAAGGGTCGTCCGGCGTGCCTTAGTTGATTCTCATGCGTCCTCGCAATTCTTTTTCGCAAGCATAGCAAGGTGGAACAACGGTTGTGATGAGTAAATTCTTTATAATCAACAATGTCACGAATTTCACGCCAGTAACCCCGTAGAAACGATAAATCTTATCCTCCGTGTCCTCAACAACCCCACAACGCACCATACCCTTTTGAAGCTCAAAGATAATAGTCTTGAATGTAACTATCACCTTGTTCTAAGCGCTGCAATTTTTTCTCAATTCCAGTTTATATGAGGAGGAACAAAACGATTACGCATAGCTTCTTTTAAGCGCTCCCATGTATCGAAGTTGTAGCGCATGGTACTTAGTTCATTCCACCGATAATAGCAAAGTCCTTAAACTCACTAGTAGCTTGTCTAACTCTATGTTGCTCAGGAACTAAGTGAGAGTTAAACTTCTGCTCTACCGTCATCTCCCAATCTAGATATATTTCAGCATCATAAAGACCAGAAAAAGATGGAATGGTAAACTTGACTTTAGCAAAAGGATCGTCGTTACCATGACGGTTACGTTATTACCTCCCATACCATGTCGGTTTTGTCAAGACGCCGACGTAGTCGTGCATCTTGTGTCGCCACGATCAATGCCGCCATCGTAGATCATGCGGTATGTCATCATCATGATGATGGCCGTCATTGACAGTGGCGGCGTGCCTCAATGTGTTTGTTCGACCCGGTGAGGTCGACCATCCGCCGCTCCACCCGCCAATGCCTTCCGTGGTGTTCAACTGGGTAATGGCGGCGACGATGGTGTCCAATCTCGCGCCGAGTTCAGTGAGTGAAGCGTTTTGTTTAGCGAGCGCAGCTTGTAGCTGGCCGCGACTAACACACTCATTGAAATCGACCGGTGTCCCGTCCTCTTCGCTTCTGCCATGGTTAGTGGAAATACAGGAAAACAAAAGGATGATCCCTATCAACTACAAAGGAAGGGGAGTGGAAACCCGCAAAGGAAGTGGCTTACCAAGCTCTTACAAGTGTGCTTACCAAGCAATGGGTGGTACAACCGGTGGTCGGTTCGTGATACCTTGTTGAGCGTGGATACGATTGCAAGGTCAAAGCGTGTTATCCGTGTTGATATATGGAGTTTGAAGGCCAAATATGTCGATGGAACACAAATCAATAACAGATAGTAATCTTGAATAAATGTCCAAAGTATGGTCCTAGTTGCTGGTCTAAATGTGTCTATAATAGGTATGATATGAAGAACAAGGAGTCAAGAATAGAATAATGAAGCAAAGACAGCAACAAAGATGGTCAGCACAGAAACTTAATTCAAAGACAAACACAACACAAATGAGGCTCGCCACCTAAAGCTGTGCTCACACGTTTTTCGTTTTCTTCTTTTTTTTTTTTTTTTTTTTTTTGGCCACGGATGGCACTCACAGCACTATCGTAGGTGCCGAAATTTTTTTTTTTTTTTTTTTTTTTCGCAGCGAGCACGTGAATAGGAAACACACAAAGTTTCACGTCAATCTGATATAAGGTGTGGCCTACAGAAAATGATGAATGTGCTAAAAAGTCGGTGATGAAATTTCGGAGCTCGAGTACTACACGTTCCAGGCCGAATTTGGGCAAGATAAATTCGTCGAAACCGACTTCGTCTGTTTGATTCGGATGTAAAATTTAATTTCACCCAACTTGAAAAAAAATCGCCGATTTAGTCCGTATGAGAAAGTTATGGCCGCTTGAAGTAAGGTCTTCGAGTTATGGTTTGTGTGGAGGCCAAACGAAAATCAGGCAGAGTAAATTGGTGGAATTGGGGGCGGAAGCTCAGGGAAAGGTGGGTGATGGTTCTGGGAGATCACGAGATGCGATGGGTGACTCAAACAGAGGGTGGGATATGGGTGGGAAAACAAAAATTGACGGCTAGGGTTTGTATGAAAGGTAGCGGAAGCAAAACAACCCAAACAAAACACGATCTAAACCAAAGAACACGACTCGACTAAGGACACAAACTCAACACTACGGACTCTGGAATCAAATTGTGCAAAAGGCTAAACACGGTCTAGGACAGAAACAACCTATGACTACAATTTTTTTGGGCTTTTCTTGGACTCTAGGATGAAATCGAAAACAACAAGATGGGTAAACTTGAACACGGAGGAACACCAAGCTCGATTACCACTTGACGGAACGGGTCCCGATCTTCCAACAGTTCGATATGTTCGATTTGGTGGAGACACGACACAAATCGATCCGCTTCGAACGACACGCCCGAACCCCGCAATCGCAGCACCACGCCTTCAGTTATCAACCGTCGCTGCTGGTTGACCTTGCCAAGAAGGCTAATCCTCGCCGCGAATCGAAGAACACAAGCAAGAACAAGGAAGAACACAACCAAATTGCGTATATATTGATGAAGCACTCGAAAATTGGGGTTTCACAAACCGATGACGGCGAAACTGTTCAAAGACAGAATTAATCTAAGCAAAACCCAACCCTAATGGTGGGGGGTGGCGGCTGTATATAAAGGAGTAAGGGGCATGCAAAACCCTGGGCGCGCCCCAATGGACTCCAACACGATACAAAGCCAAACGGCCCAAAAGACGGTGTCGCAGCACTCGACAGATTCTGGACGTCCACTTGTTTCGACGATTCCGTTGACTCAGAAGGAATTTTGATATGAGACCAGAGCCATTGGAAAGGTTATCTTCTCAGCTTTCCATACATATGTGGGACGTCCAAAACGGAGTCCGGATGCGATCTGGGCGTCCGTTTTAGTGCGGCCTGGTCCTGGACTCCGAATTGGATTCGAAGTCGGCTTGAGTTGGACATCCAACATGATTCGACCACCCTTGCTGGACTCGTGCGCCTCGTAGCCCTTCTCCAAGTACTTCTTGATCCTCTCCATGGTTCCTAATCATAATTAAATCATTAGGTAGTAATCGATTCTCAAATGAACAAAAAGAAGTACTTAGGAACGAGCTCACATGTAAATTCAATTGTCGGGCGCGAGCTCTAGTGATTGGTCCTTGAATATCAAGTGGAGGAGTGTTGTGTATATCCAAAGAAGTGATGTCCTCATCACCGTCCCCTTCACCCTGGCGAAGCTATATGTCGCACCATCTATCCTTGAGTGGTCTTGCGCTTGCCCCATCTCGACTGGCGGCAGTTGGTTGCGCCTTTGATGCTCGCGAAGATTCATTAATGGGGCGCGCCGCTTCCTTGATTCTCGTGATGATTCATTAATGGGTCGCGCCGCTTCGTTAATGGTGTGTGACTGTTGGCTTTTAGGGCACACGTGTCACCTGTTGGACAGTCGTGCCTCTTTGATTTCCGCGCCCCGTCGTTTCGTGCACCTGGCGCGGGTATAAATATGGGGGTGGTTGCGCCCCCCTACCTCAATTGCATCGCTCCAGTTTTTGTCGCTGTTTATTTCTTACGCGCTTTTCTTGCCCCACCCTACTGCTAGATGACGAAGCGCTTGCGAGACGAAGGGGCTCCGGCGGTACTTACGGATGAGTTGGGCCGGTCCTTGGTGACGCCGGCGGTCCTCCGAGTGCTTGTGAAGGATGGAAGGGTTGCGGATCTTTCCCTCGCTCGGGCCCCCGAGGTGGAGACGGTTCCAGCGCCCCGGGACAACAAGGCCGTACTCTTATGCTCTTTCCTCGACGCGGGTCTCTGGTTTCCCTGCGTGGGGTTGGTGAGTTGCCTGCTGCAGCTCTACAGGGTGGAGCTTGCCCAGTTGACCCCGAATTCCCTTGTAAAACTCGGGGTCTTCGAGTGGGTACTGTGCTCCGCCGGGGCCTGCTGGGGAGGGTAGGCTCTTCGCCTATCTTCACGACGCCCGCTGCCAGCCGAAGAAGAAGAAAGAGACCGGCGAGACGCTCAACTTTGGGAGCGTCAAATTCCAACTGAAGGCGTGCTTCCTTCGGTACCTACCCCTTCCTGCCTCCCGCAACCGATGGGAGACGGACTGGACCCGGCGATGGTTCTACCACACGTCCCCAGCTGAAGATGGGTTGCGGTCATCCGGGGGGCCCATTCGGCTCAACCCGTCCCCGGAGATCGAGCTGAGCTCGAGGGAGGAGTCGCTCCTTCAGCTTCTTCTGATGGTGACGCGGCGGTTCTCCACCCGCGATCTCTTGGAAGAGTTCTGCGCACTTCGGGTGTGGCCGCTGGCGCGAGGTTGGGACGTCCGCCTCGGCGCGAAGCACACAGTGTTCGCGCGCTTGGTTTGCCGGAGGGTCGGAGCGGTAAGTGCTGCTGGGGTATTCTGTGGTATGGATGTGTTCCCTTTTAACCTTTGGTTTGATTTTGCAGTTCTTCTTGTTGACAAGGCGGCCGAAGCCGCGGGCGCCTTCTCGCCACGCATAACCGGCGAGCGAAGACTCAAAGCGGGGTCGGTCGTGCGCAGGTGCGATTGAATTGCGCATACTTGGACCCAGCCATCGTCCTCGAGGAGCGGACAGACCCCGACGATGGCAAGTGCCGCAAGGGTCGCTTGCCCAAAGATTGAACGCTCTCGGGCCTATTGACGCTATGCCCTTGCAGTGCGGCAGGCCAGCGGAGCCCGTAGTTCCGCCATCGGCCACCGCGTCGACTGCTCGCCCTTCGGAGGCAGCCCGTGTTCCCTCAGGCCGTGCCGAGCGGGTGGCCTCTAGTGCGTCGCCGCCACCGGCTCGTACGACGGATTCCTTTTTCATTGCGAGCTGGCCCTCGGGGGATCCTCTGGTGGGACCCCCTCGCGGGCGTACGGCCGTGGCACCGAGGACACGCTGGTCGACGTTGTTGGAGATGCTCCGCCGACCCCTAGTATGTTTATAAATATATTTATTCGACACTTACAACCGTTGGAAACCCTGTAGTTGGGGGGATCGAAGGGGCCCTCAACGATTATTCAGAGGGCGGGGGCTCTGATGTAGGCGTGTAGTCTAGCGCTGGGGGGCACGATGTCGCTGGTGCTTCCGAGGCCGCTCCTGCGGCCGATCTTGGGCTGTTGTGCACCAACGACTTTAAGATCAGCCCTGGTGCGGCTACCGTGTGCGAGGAGGTGTCGCGCTTTGCCGCCCCGCCCGTCGTGTCTCGGTTATTCGAGAAGATGCCGATGAGCGAGATGCTTCGGCTAATTGAGGCGAACTCCGCTAGGGTGAGTAACTTTACTTTTTGCTTGATGAGGTTCTACGTGCTTGACCGTATGATTTTGCAGACAATGATGCTTTCCCGCGCTCTTGGAGCGGACATTACGCGGGAGTACGCGGAGATCCAGGGTCAGGTGGACTCGCACTTCGCGCGTAGCCAGGCGCTCTCTGCGGAGCGCGACGAGCTCGTAGAGAAGGCGAAGGCTCTGGAGGTGCGGGTTTCCGCGCTGGAGGCAGAGCGGTAGGGTCTTCGTGATGAGGTCGCGGGCGCCACGCTAAGGCGGACTGGGCGCCGAGATTGCCTCGAGCCGAACTGCTCGAGTCGGCGTCGCCGCTCGGCAAGCCATGGAAGCGGTGGAGACCACCGTTACTGCGCTTGGGGCCGTGTCGCCGCTGAGAACACACCGCGTCTCGAAGGTTGTTCGGACGCTGGACCGCCTCCGTCGAGGTGGCGAGATCTTCCTGCCTGCCGCCCAAGCCTACGGTGATCATTGCGCGAAGGTCGCCTGGACCGCGGCCTTTCTGTCGCCGCAGAAGGGTAGTTGTGGGCATGTTGATGCCCTCGGGGCACGCTCCTTGCTCACGGCTTCGGGGTCTGACGTCGCCGTCGATGAGCGGTTGGTGCGGAGGGTGACGTAGGCCTTTGCTCAGGCTTTCTGGGCGCCGCAAGGATGCGAGGCTACGATGGCTTTGCTGCGACGAGTGTTGGAGCGGAAGACGAAGGGCAAGGTGGCCGAGGCTCCCGAAGCCGCTGATGGTCGGGGGGCCACTCCTGGCGATAAGGTGTGACCGTCCGGCTTACTGCCCCCCGAGTCATAGCTTAGGCTAGGGTTTTGTTTCTATTTGTCCCGCCCCGCTCCAGCTTGTGCTGCCGGGTAGGGCATGTTTGTAATGATCCATCTCTTTATTCTTGAATGAAAATGGTCAGTTTTGAATTTGGTTTGTACGATTGCCTTGGTTTCTCTAGGACGGACCGATGGCGGTTCGGTGGACCGCCGGACGAGGGCCTTGTCCCGTCGTAGGGTGGAACATGAAAATGGTAGTACCGCCTCGCAGTATGAAGGCCGAGCGCCTTGGTCGTCCTGAGCAGCACGCGCGCCCAAACGCCCCGCGAGCACTGAGCACCCCGCGCGCCACAGCTGGCCCCTGCAACTTTGTTACCGCAGGGTCGTGTACCGTGGGGCCTGGTGGCAGCGCTGGAAACGTCGTAACCCAGAGGGGTCCATGGAGCGCTTTTGGCACTTCCGCGAGCGCAAGGCCGCGCAAGGTCGTGCTGAGATTCGCGCCTTCTGGGCGGGGCGAGGCGTTGCTTTTGCTCCGGACTGCCTTGGCGTGGCTGATGCCGGGCAGGAGGCCACTCACGCGTATGAACGTCTTGTGCGCCTTGGTGTCCCCGACGGGGAGCTGTTTGCGTGGGCGATGGAGGGGTACAACCGCCTCGTTGCCTCCGGTTCTTCCGAAGAGGAACTGACCGCGTGGGCTGCCCAAGTGGAAAAATGGGACCTCACACCTTAACGCGGATAGTTGTAACTGCGCTGTACCAATTTATGCTTTCCGGAGTGTTGTAACTTTGCGATATTTTTTTCTTTTTTTCTCGGAGTGTTGTACCTTTGCGATGTACCAATGTATCTTTTCCGGAGTGTTGTAAATTTGGAATGTAACAATGTATGTTTTTCGAAGTGTTGTAACTTTGCAATGTAACAATGTATGTTTTTCGACGTGTTGTAACTTTGCTCCTTGTGATTCGAGCGAGGGGGAGGCGAAGGCTGCGCCGTCCCCATTCTTTTTAGGTTGGGCTCCGATGGAGCCCCTTGTGATTTGAGCGAGGGGGAGGCGATGCCTGCGCCGTCCCCCATTCTTTTTAGGTTGGGTTCCGATGGAGCCCCTTGTGATTTGAGCGAGGGGGAGGCGAAGCCTGCGCCGTCCCCCATTCTTTTTAGGTTAGTTAGTGTGCGTTGGGACTCAGGGCATTGTAAGGCGTCTTCGCGAGTTGTCACGTTTAGTACCGGGGCCGTGGGCCAGGCGCGGTGTCAGTTTATACACTTCACACCTCTGGGGTGAGTTAGTGTGCGCCGGGGCTCGGAGCCCCGTGAGGCGACAGGGTTCGGAGCCCTGTGAGGCGTCTTCGCGAGTTATCGCGTTTAGTACTGGGGCAGTGGGCCAGTGTCAGTTTATACACTTCACACCTCTGGGGTGAGTTAGTGTGCGCTGGGGCTCGGAGCCCCATGAGGCGTCTTTCTCATACTGCTCGTGGCTGTATTCATTACCAAAATGTAAAGAACTGTGCTTTACATGAGTACAAGGT
The DNA here is from genome assembly GCA_036346395.1 of Hsuehochloa calcarea. NCBI lineage: Eukaryota > Viridiplantae > Streptophyta > Magnoliopsida > Poales > Poaceae > Hsuehochloa > Hsuehochloa calcarea. Next base: position 14,722,862 of record CM070615.1, on the reverse strand, counting down.
TCCCCTGCGCATGTCCAGGGGGAACCAGCATCCGGGCGTAGCCAGTGTTCTCTAGTGGTAATACTTCCGGAGGCTCTTGGCGTTCCATGTGTGATCCAGCTGCTGTCCTTCCAGCGTCGCTATGTATTAGGACCCCGCCCTTGTGCTTCGGGTGATGATATAGGGCCCTTTCCATTTTGATTCGAACTTTCCCAGTGCTGTGGTGTTTGACGCCCTTTTAAGTACCATGTCTCCTGGTGCCAGGGTGCGGATTCTGACCTTCGGTTGTATGCCCTGGCGACCCCTTCGGCGTACTTGGCCATTGTTGAGATTGCTTTGACGCGATGCTCTTCTAGGAGATCTACTGACACCGCGCGATCCCCTGTGCTTCCTCCTTCGGTTGCCCGGAGGGACCTTCCTGTGATTTCTGCTAGAGTCACCGCCTCGTCCCCGAAGAGGAGTTTGAATGGGGAGAATGTAACATCCCAATTTTCAGAGCTTTAAAAATCTTTTAAATATTAGTAGCAAGAAAATTCATCATTTGGATTTATTCGAATATTAATTTAAAAAAAGCTTAATATGGACTTTAAGGACAAATTGATTTAATGTGCTTAATCCCAACATCAACAATTGTCAAAACTATTTTATTTAGATTTTATATGCTTGGATATATTTTATAGAATTTTCTGGAATTTTTCCAAAGTCATTTTCTATTTTCTAATTGCTATTTGCATTTTCTGGATTTATTTAAAAGAAAAACCTATTTTAAATCCTTGAACGATCGGGCGAAGCTCAAGACTATTCCAACCGCGCCCGACCATCTCGCCCGGCCGCTCTCGTCAGTTGGATGCTCGACGCGTGCCTCGTCTCCGACGGACGCGACGCGCTCAACCCCGCTTTGACCGTTGATTGTCGCCGCGTGGCTTTGCTCGTGATCTCGCCGCTTCGCTTCGTCGCCGCTTCTAGCCGTTGGATTTCCATCGCGCGGCGCTGCACCCACTCGCCTCGCTCTCTCGCCGTGGGACCGCTACAGGTCGCTGTCTCCGCGGCTTTTCTTCTCCCTCGCGCCGCGCGCTCGCCGCCATTGCTTTGGAGCTCGAAGCGCGTCCGACAAGCGCGTATCCATTGCGATTCTTGGCGCCGACCCGCCAAATCATATCTCGGTTATTCCTTACCCGTTTCAAACCAAATCAAACCCGAATCGGTTTCAATCTCCGAGAATCATGGAATTCAAAACCCGCCGTTTGGACCCGATTTGGGGTTTCAAATCTCGGCATCTCCAGTCTATAAATACTCCCTTAGCTCCGCCTCGGGCCTCCGTAACCCTAATCCGCCACTCCCATCGCGCTCGATCGCTCTAGCGCCGCATTCCAAGCTTTAGGGTTTTCGGCCGAATTTCTTCTCCGGTGGATTGCGCCGCCGCGTGCGTGCTCTTGCTCCACCGATCGCACCATTGTGATCGGCAAGTCACAGCTACCTCGTGCGCACCTTCTCGCCGCCGAGCATCGCCGGGCGCCCGTCCGACAAAACCCGAGCTCTCTCCGCTTCTTCCTCGCCACGGCCATCTCCGTCAACCCTGGTGCTCAAACCAAGCCCTATGTGCGCATTAGCCTCCTCAGACGATGGTATCACTCATCGCCGGCGAAGTCGCCGCTTCGCCGGTGACCATCGGTCCCGAGCGCCACCGCCGTTAGTCGCCCGGCTCGGCGCGCCAGTCGGCCCGTCTTTGGTGTGGCGGCGCGTGGCGCGGTCACGCCGCTGCACGCGTCGCGTCTTGGCCCACCGCGCTGACCTCTCCTGGTTGGTGCACTCGGTCCACCGTGAACCCGAGGCCGATATGGGTCCCACATGTCGAATTCTTTTAAATTTAATTCTTTTTCGGAAATTCTCGGTGACGCAAGCATTGCGCAATAATTCGATTTTCCTTTATAAAATTAATTCGGAAATTCGAGAAAATCCAATTTAGGGTTTTATTGATTTTCCAATCTTCAAAGCCCATATCTTTTGCATCCAAGTCCAATTGAGCCCATTCAAATTTGTAAATTTATATAAAATTCAGATCTATTTAATGGTGAATTTTATTTAATTTTGGAGTTTGTTTTGCCTCTGTTATTTATTTGTTTTGTTTCTTTTGTCTCGTTTGCGAGTAGACGTCGATACTTGGGAATTTTGCGAAAGAAGGAGCACCTCAAGACCAAGACCAATATCTAGATCTATTCCAAGGCAAGTTATACCTTTGATCATTTTGAACCCGCTTTCAAAATACTTTGTTTCAATGTATTGCATTCTATTTCAAGTATTTATTTAAATGCTTTTGGGTGTAGTTATTAATCCAAATTGTTATGCCACCTTGTCTATTGTATGCCATGATCTTTTGTCACCCTAGGTTGATTAATTATTAGTTGGTATTATTGTAGCACCAACGTGGGTTGGTTAGATACGATTAGGCGCTTAGCCATGCCACGAGTCATCATTTCATGTGAGAGTTGCAATTATAAATTTGACTAAGTGATTATGGAACTGTGTGATGAATCTGTGTGTCTTTGTGTCTATTACTCGTTGATGGCATGTGTTGCACTTAATCAACGAGGTGGGAAAAGATTTAGACCGAGGCAAGTGGTGGATTCTGTGTGAATGGTGGAGCTGTGTGCTTATTAAACTTTGTGATTTGGGTAAAGCGGAAGTCTTGCCTTAGTCAATTAAGGACTTAACTTTGTGCGCCATTGAATGGGCCTTCTTGTGCGACCACATGCCTAGTATGGGTGGGCCTGACTTAGTAAGTTATGGAGTCTTGACATTGACAACTCGGTTGTATTTAAGCTATGTGATGAAATGGAGGTGTGATATGTCACATCGCGGACGGTTCATTGCATCCTGCCCAATGGTGTGTGTCGTTCCAAGAAATTTGTGTGTACAAATTGACTGGCGATAAAGCACACCAGAGTGTCATTGTTTGAGATGAAGTCTCGAAAGGTTTTGTTGTGATCAACTCGATCCGGTTGGTTTCATCGTGTGGGTAAAGTGTACAACCTCTGCAGAGTGTTTAAATCAATCTATTCGAATAGCCGCGTCCTCGGTTATGGACATGCTCGAATTTCACACGAGGGTAGTTTTTCATAAAACAATTGGGAAAGGGTCACCGTGTGAGATAACTTGTTCAATTGTGTGAAAGAACTTGATTAGACTGTGTGTCCTTTGTGAAATCAATTGTTAACTTATTATTGTCTATTTGTTTTGAATTACGCTTTCAATCTATTATTTGTATTCAATTGCAAATGTTGCATTTACGCAAAATAACCACGAAGCCATTCCTTTGGAATAAGCCATCATGTATAAATGCATTACGTGGTATGACTTGCGAGTACGGTGTGTACTCACTCTTGCTAAACAAATCAATGAAGTGGAGGAGTCGTCACTTTGCTTTTGAAGAAGAGTTCTCTGAAGGTTGAGCGTTAGGGTCTTGATCGATCGGTTGCTGTGGTAAATTGATGGGAGCCACCGAGTTTATTTCGTTTCATTGCGGCTTTATTTCTTTATTATCGACCTTGCATGGCTTAATAAATGTAACACTCGACCATAAGGTCCCAACATTATTTGTTATTTAAATGTACTCGTTTATTCTTATATTCGTTGTATGGATGTGATATTTCATCAATGTTGACCTTTGTGTGCACTAGCGTGATCTGGACTAGTCACGAGAATACGGAGGGTCCAGATTTGCATATTTGGGTCCCGGCAGAGGTGGTATCGAGCCATCTTGATCGTAGGTCTTGACCTTAGTTAGATTGGCCGTTCTTAGTGAGTCCAAACTATTTTCTAAAGCAAATATTAACTTGCAAGATTAATTGAACTCTTTAACTCATCTCATGTCTCTCTTGACTCAACTATTGCTGAAATTCTTTCTCTCCCATTGTTTTAAAGTTGTTTTCATATCCTTGTCCATCTTGACAGATGCCTCGTCTTGAGTTATGGAGAGCGCAAGGAGGACTTGCCGCGAGCTTTGGAAGTTGCTACAAGTACTTGGAGGTTCGATCGTCCATTGTACCGTGGCGTGCTTGGATTGTGAGCAGTAGAGATCGTGGAGTGATCGCCATTTGACCATCTACGCCAGCGACACACCAAGGCAAGCAAACCATCGAACATCTCAAATCGAAGAGTATTTGGATTGAAGCAATCCGAGTCTTCACGCCTTGCCATCCCGAGGATCTCGCAACATCTACTCGAGAGCTTCGTGACACGCTTTTCGTTATCATCCCGCACATCGACGTGGATCTTGCCGTTTTCCGTCTGACAGAGGAGAAGACAACGCCACCGTCGTGCATCTTGCCCGGGCCCGTCGGGAGGAATCGTTGGAGTTAGCCGCTCTGAGTGGAGTGTACCTATGAGACTCTTCGAGAGTGAAGAAAGGATCGCCATATTAGAAGAAACTCTTTATGGGCGACACGAAGAAGACATCAAGAGGAAGACCTAAGAAGGCGATGGACCGCCGAACGAGAAGGAGCCGCAGAGGCGTGAGCGAAGCACCAGCGACACTGCACTGTGGACACTGCTCCTATTGCACCATCCCCGACATCAGATCGGTTGCGAGGATGCCACTCACTTTCAGTCTCAAAGCGGGGAGCACCGTCAAGGCTGCGGAGGCTATTTGATTGAGTAGTCTGCTCGCGTTGTTTGAGCTTAGCCGCTTTAGGTCTTGAGTCGCCCTTTAGGCGGTAGTTTGGTGTGCTTAAGTTTGTCCTTATTTTTGTGTGCAAGTATGAGCCAAAGGCCCTTAGGCATTTGTTGCAAGCCATACTATTATCTTAATCAATATAAGAGTTTGATTGAGCTTTCTTAAAATATGTTGTTGGGTTTTACCTACCCCGCTTAGTTCTACAACTTATCTCGTGCTTGCTACCTTATCTAACCCTTGGAGATTCACGGATGGTTCGGACTTCGTCAAGGCTGCGCAAGTGGTTACGATACTCGATGTCGGAAGGGCGAGAGCAAATCCCGGAGAAGCAATTCCACCACAAGCACCTTGATCGATCTGCGAATTTTGGAGCATTCATGACACCTCGGACCGGTGATGTACACCATGATGAATCGGATGCAAGCTATGAATAACGAACAACAACAATCGAGATCACAATGGAGCCCCAGCTTGCTCATGGTCACAATGGATCATCAAGTTGGCGGAGTTTATGAGGACCCGCCCACCAACTTTTTCTCGGACATGTCTCACCAAGAGAAGGCGATGATTGGCCGTGTTATTGAGAGGAAGCTGCGATCACTCAATGCGGCGATCATGAAAAAGTTCATGCGCCTCTCACGGATGGAAGGCATTGCCGCCGAATGGTGGGAAAACTTTGGCAGCGCATGGAACGCATACAAGATATTACTTGGGAAGAGTTCACAACCTTTTACCGATATCATGTACCGAAGGAATCATGGATCTAAAGAAGGATGAATTCCGTGCTCTCAAGCAAGGAGGAATGTCGTGATCGACTACCTCAACAAATTCTCTCAACTTGCTCGATATCTTTGCAGAAGATGTCGCCACCGACAAGGCTCGTCGAGTCGTTTTACGAAAGGATTGAACACCGGACTTCAAGTCAACTTGATCGCCCACACCTTTCCCGATTTTCAAGAGTTGATCAACAAGGCTTTGATTCTAGAGGATAAGCGCAAGGAATTGGAAGATCATCGTAGCGCGAATGGCTCGGCAAGGAAGTCACCAACCCGGTGAGGGCAAGAATGATTCCACCGCAGCTTAGCCGTTTTCCACCACGAGTTCGCGGACCACCGCACCAACTTCACCTCGCCCGCTTGCTCGTAACTTTCGCAACCTGCGCACTACCAACCCCAATCCAATAAGCAACCCACGTAATACAACGAGTTTGCTTTACAGCCGCCGGCCAGGGCATTTCGCCAACCGATGTCCGAGAATGGGACTATCACTCAAGATGCGCTTCAACCTTGGGAACACACCACCAAGACGCCAAGACAAGGCAACCATCAAGGAACTTCTCAAGCTACGGTCAATCCGGAGGAGCACCGCCATCGGTGGTCGAGGTCGTGTCAACCACGTCACTCGGAAGGAGCCCAAGAAGCACCGACGACGTTATCTTGGTAAGTTCCTAGTAAATTCGATTACTGCATCGATTACTGTTTGATTACTGGAGCTTCGCATTCGTTTGTTTCTGGAATTTTTGCAACTAAGAACAAATTGGAAGTTATGCATCTTAAGCATACTCTGTTAGTCCAGTCGCCTGGAGCAGAGCTAAGTTCTAAAGTTGGATGTTTAGGAGCTAGGCTACTCATAGCTGGAGTTGAGTTTCTAGCCAACCTAATAGTTCTAGACACTCAGACCATAGATGTCATCCTTGGTATGGATTGGTTATCCAAACATAAAGCAGTGCTAGATTGTGGCCGAAGAGCCGTGACAATTGAGGATACCACAGGAAAGAAAGTAGAATTTCTAGCCACCTCAGTACGTGATGGACATTTGGTAGTCAACGATCAAGACGCTTTGGAAGGCGTGCACTGTAGTCGAGATTACCCGATGTATTTCGGAAGAATTACGGGAATGCCACCGGACCGTGACATTGAGTTTGTCATCGATCTAGTGCCAGGAACAGCACCAATTTCCAAGAGACCCTATCGGATGCCAATCGATGAACTTGTGGAAATGAAGAAGCAGATAGAAGAACTACTTGAGAAAGGTTTTGTAAGACCTAGTTAAATCGCCATGGGGAGCACTGTTTTGTTTGTCAAAATGAAAGATGGAAGTATGAGAATGTGTATCGATTATCGTTCTCTCAACGAAGTCACCATCAAGAACAAGTACCCATTGCCCGAATAGATGATTTGTTCGACCCGGATGAAAGGAGCCGAGTATTCTCAAGATCGATCTGCGATCGAGTTACCATCGATTGAAGATTTGTCCTAAGGATGTACCAAAGACCGCTTTCTCAACCCTGTATGGACATTATGAGTTTCTAGTCATGTCTTTTGGATTGACTAATGCCCCTGCCTATTTCATGAACATGATGAACAAAGTATTCATGGAATATTTGGATAAGTTCGTGGTAGTATTCATTGATGATATTTTGGTATACTCAAAGTCAGAAGAAGAACATACGAACATTTGAGATTAATCCTAGAAAGCTCGAGAGAGCATCACCTTTGTATGCCAAGTTCAGCAAGTGTGACTTTTGGAAGAAGAAAGTTGATTTCCTCGGTCATGTGATGACAGCCGAAGGAGTAGCAGTTGACCCCGGAAAGGTTAAAGCTGTAATGAATTGGGAGCAGCCCAAGACGGTTACTCAAATTCGTAGTTTCTTGGGAATGGCAGGATACTATCGTCGTTTCATTGAAGGGTTCTCAACGATTGCTAAACCTCTTACGCAATTGTTGAAGAAAGAGAAGAAGTACATTTGGACCCCAGCTTGTGAAGAGAGTTTTCAAGAATTGAAGAAACATCTGACTTCAGCCCCAGTGCTAGTTTTGCCAGATATTAGTAAGGATTTTGATATCTACTGTGATGCTTCGCGTCAAGGATTAGGATGTGTCCTTATGCAAGAAGGAAGAGCTGTCGCTTATGCGTCAAGGCAATTAAGGCCTCATGAAGAACTATCCTACCCATGATTTGGAACTAGTCAGCAGTAGTGCATGCCTTGAAGATTTGGCGTCATTATCTCATCGAGAATCGTGAAGTCTACAGATCATAAGAGCACGAAGTACATATTCACTCGATCGATTTGAACATGAGGCAGAGAAGATGGTTGGAATTAATAAAGGATTATAATCTTGGAATCCATTACCATCTGGTAAGGCCAATGTAGTTGCAGATGCACCGAGTCGTAAGAAACTCTTTGCAATGCTCTGGAAGCAAAGAGTTGTGTTGAGAACTTGGGAGGAATTCGGAAGCTCTGACTAGAAGTTGTTCCGGAAGGATTTGTGGCCAGTTTGGAAGTGCAGTCTACTCTGGAGAAACAGATTCGTGAAGCTCAACCTAAGGATTCTGAGTTTGCTGATCTCAAGAAGAAGATGTCAGAAGGAAAATTTAAAGACTTTACCATAGATGATCGGGATATCTTGTGGATCAATGGGCGTATCGTGTACGGATATGGATGGATTAAGACGGTGATTACGAAGGAAGCCCATGACTCAAAGTATTCAATTCACCACGAAGCACTAAGATGTATCGGGATGTTAAGAATAAGTTTTGGTGGCCAAACTTAAAGCGAGGCGTCGCGAGTTCGTTGCTTTATGCGGCGTGTGCGAGAAAGTAAAGGCGAGCATCGAGACCAAAGGGTTTGCTACAACCGCTGAAGATACCAGAATGGAAGTGGGAAGAGATCGGTATGGATTTTATTACCGGATTACCCAAGACTCAATCAGTTATGATTCGATTTGGGTAATAGTGGATCGTTTGACTAAGGTTGCCCATTTCTTGCCACCAAAACCACTTATTCAGAGACCGCTTGGCGAGTTGTATATGTCAAAAATCGTCGATGCGCACGGTGTACCTAAGAAGATAGTGTCGGATCGAGGATCTCAATTCACCTCGTTTTTGGCGAGTCTACATGAAGCCACAGGAACTCATCTGAATTTCAAGATCGCTTATCATCCCAGACATGATGGACGGATGAAAAGAGTCAACCGATATTAGAAGATATGTTAAGAGCACGTGCCTTAGCTAATGCTACGGTTGGGATAAGAGTTTACCGTATGCGAATTCTCGTACAACAACAGCTTATCAAGCGGTTTGCGATGTCACCATTTGAAGCTTTGTATGGTCGTACTGCGAACTCCGTTGAATTGGTCGAGACGCATTGAACGTGTAGTGTTCGGGCGAGATATTATTCAGAAGCGAAGAACAAGTTGCTATGATCGAGAGAGGTTAAAGATAGCCCACCCAGCAAAAGAGTTATGCCGATAATCGTCGTCGTGACCTCGACTTTGAACGAGAGGATTTTGTGTATCTTGAGTTACTCGCTCGAGAGGTGTTAAGAGATTCCACACCAAAGGGAAGCTTGCTCCAAGGTATGTGGGTCCATTCAAGATTTTGGAACGCCGTGGAGAAGTTGCGTACCGATTGGAGCTACGCGATCGTTAGCGAGTGCATGATGTCTTTCATGTCTCTCGGTGAAGAAGTGTCTTCGTGTGCGAAAGAGCGGACCCGTTGGAGTCAATTGAATCAAGGAAGATCTCACATACAAAGAGCGACTGTCGAGATTTTGGATGTCGCAGCGCCGCACGTAAGCAAGGCTGCTCGTTTACGCAAAGTCGATGGAGTAACCACTCGGAAGGAGAAGCAGCGTGGGAGCGTGAAGAAGAGTTAAAAGCGAGTTCCTAGCCTTTTCTCTAGCTAGCGAATCTCGGGGGCGAGATTCGTTTAAGGGAGGTTTGTAACATCCCAATTTTGAGCTTTAAAAATCTTTTAAATATTAGTAGCAAGAAAATTCATCATTTGGATTTATTTGAATATTAATTTAAAAAGCTTAATATGGACTTTAAGGACAAATTGATTTAATGTGCTTAATCCCAACATCAACAATTGTCAAAACTATTTTATTTAGATTCTATATGCTTGGATATATTTTATAGAATTTTCTCGAATTTTTCCAAAGTCATTTGCTATTTTCTAATTGCTATTTGCATTTTCTGGATTTATTTAAAAGAAAACCTATTTTAAATCCTTGAACGATCTTGGGCGAAGCCCAAGACTATTCCACCGCGCCACCATCTCGCCTCGGCGCTCTCGTCAGTTGGATGCTCGGCGCGTGCCCTCGTCTCCGACGGACGCCGCGCGCCAACCCGCCTTGACCGTTGGATTGTCGCCGCGTGGCTTTGCCGTGATCGATCGCGCCGCTCGTCGCGTTCGCTTCTAGCCGTTGGATTTCCATCGCGGCGGCGCGCACCCACTCGCCCTCGCTCTCTCGCCGAGTGGGACCGCTCTGAAGTCGTCGTCTCCGCGGGCTTTCTTCTCCCTCGCGCCGCGCTCTCGCCATTCATTGGGCTCGAAGCGCGTCAGAACAAACGCGTATCCATTCTTGATTCTTGGCTACGACCCGCCAAATCATATCTCCGGTTATTCCTTACCCGTTTCAAACCAAATCAAACCCGAATCGGTTTCAATCTCCGAGAATCATGGAATTCAAAAACCGGCCGTTTGGACCCGATTTGGGGTTTCAAATCTCGGCATCTCGTGTCTATAAATACTCCCTTAGCTCGCCGGGCCTCCGTAACCCTAATCCGCCACTCCATCGCCCGACGCCCTAGCGCCGCATTCCAAGCTTTAGGGTTTCGGCGAATTCTTCTCCGGTGGATTGCGCCGCCGTCGTCGCCCTTGCTCCACCGACCGCACCATTGCGATCGGCAAGTCACGAGCTACCTCGTGCGCACCTTCGTCGCCGAGCATCGCGGAGCGCCGTCCGACAAAACCCGAGCTCTCTCGCCGCTTCTTCCTCGCCGCGGCCATCTCCGTCAACCCAGTGCTCAAACGGTGCCCATGTAATGCGCATTAGCCTCCTCTCGCGATGGTATCACTCATTTGCCGCGAAGTCGCCGCGTTCGCCGGTGACCATCGGTCCCGCCGCGCCGCCGCCGTTATCGCCCGGCTCGGCCCGGCGTCGGCCGATCTTTGGTGTGGCGGCCGCGTGGCGCGGTCGGCGATCAAGACACGCGCAGCGTGCATGGCGATCACCGCGCGGACCTCCTCCGGTTCGGTGCACTCGGTCCACTCGGAACCCGAGGCGACAGATGGGTCCCACATGTCGAATTCTTTTAATTTAATTCTTTTTCGGAAATTCTCGGTGGACGCAAGCATTGCGCAATAATTCGATTTTCCTTTATAAAATTAATTCGGAAATTCGAGAAAATCCAATTGAGGGTTTTATTGATTTTCCAATCTTCCAAAGCCCATATCTTTTGCATCCAAGTCCAATTGAGCCCATTCAAATTTGTAAATTTATATAAAATTCAGATCTATTTAATGGTGAATTTTATTTAATTTTGGAGTTTGTTTTGCCTCTGTTATTTATTTGTTTTGTTTCTTTGGTCTCGTTTGAGTAGACGTCGATACTTGGGAATTTTGCGTAAGAAGGAGCACCTCAAGACCAAGACCAATATCTAGATCTATTCCAAGGCAAGTTATACCTTTGATCATTTTGAACCCAGTTTTCAAAATACTTTGTTTCAATGTATTGCATTCTATTTCAAGTATTTATTTAAATGCTTTTGGGTGTAGTTATTAATCCAAATTGTTATGCCACCTTGTCTATTGTATGCCATGATCTTTTGTCACCCTAGGTTGATTAATTATTAGTTGGTATTATTGTAGCACCAACGTGGGTTGGTTAGATCTGATTAGGCCGCTTAACCATGCCACGAGTCATCATTTCATGTGAGAGTTGCAATTATAAATTTGACTAAGTGATTATGGGCCGTGTGATGAATCGTGTGTCTTTGTGTCTTTATTACTCGTTGATGGCATGTGTTGCACTTAATCAACAGGTGGGAAAAGATTTAGGCCGAGGCAAGTGGTGGATTCTGTGAATGGTGGAGCTGTGTGCTTATTAAACTTTGTGATTTGGGTAAATCGAAGTCTTGCCTTAGTCAATTAAGGACTTAACTTTGTGCGCCATTGAACTGGCCTTCTTGTGCGACCACATGCCTAGTATGGTGGGCGACTTAGTAAGTTATGGAGTCTTGACATTGACAACTCAAGGTTGTATTTAAGCTATGTGATGGGTTTGGAGGTGTGATATGTCACATCGCGGAACGGTTCACGTGCATCCTGTCCAATGGTGTGTGTCGTTCAAAGGTTGTGTGTACAAATTGACTGGCATAAAGCACACCAGAGTGTCATTGTTTGAGATGAAGTCTCGAAAGGTTTTGTTGTGATCAACTCGATCCGGTTGGTTTCATCGTGTGGGTAAAGTGTACAACCTCTGCGAGTGTTTAAATCAATCTATTCGAATAGCCGCGTCCTCGGTTATGGACATGCTCTGGAATTTCACACGAGGGTAGTTTTTCATAAAACAATTGGGAAGGGTCACCGTGTGAGATAACTTGTTCAACTGTGTGAAAGAACTTGATTAGACTGTGTGTCCTTTGTGAAATCAATTGTTAACTTATTATTGTCTATTTGTTTTGAATTACGCTTTCAATCTATTATTTGTATTCAATTGCAAATGTTGCATTTCTGCAAAATAACCACAGAAGCCATTCCTTTGGAATAAGCCATCATGTATAAATGCATTACGTGGTATGACTTGCGAGTGCGGTGTGTACTCACTCTTGCTAAACAAATCAAAGTGGAGGAGGAGTGCTTTGCTTTTGAAGAAGAGTTCTCGAAGGTTGAGCGTTAGGGTCTTGATCGATCGGTTGCTCGTGGTAAATTGATGGGAGCCACCGGAGTTTATTTCGTTTCCGCTGCAGTTTATTTCTTTATTGTCAGCCTTGCATGGCTTAATAAATGTAACACTCGACCATAAGGTCCCAACAGTTATTTGTTATTTGAATGTACTCGTTTATTCTTATATTCGTTGTATGGATGTGATATTTCATCAATGTTGACACTGTGTGCACTAGCGTGATCCTGGACTAGTGCAGAATACACAGAGGGTCCAGATTTGCATATTTGGGTCCCGACAGAGAAGCCTGTGGCCCTTGTCGGGACGTGTGGATCACCCATAAGGCCTTCTGTAACTCTTCCGACCATAGGCCCTTCTGGAGCCCTACGAGGCGCTTGGATAGCCCGGCAAGCAAATTGCCATTGGCACGCTCTACTGCCCCGTTCGACTCGGGGTGGCCGACAAATACGAAGCATATATTGGTGCCAATGCTCTGGCAGAAGGCTCTGAAGGCCGCAGAATCAAACTGGGTGCTGTTGTCGGTAACTATGTCCCGGGGCACCCCGTACCGACATACAATGTTCCTCCAAACGAACTGTTGCACCGCTGAGGCCGTGATTTTGGTAACTAGTTCGGCCTCCACCCATCTGGAGAAGTACTCGATAGCGACGAATGCGAAGCGTATGGTGCCCTTGGCAGTGGGGAAGGGGTCGATGATATCGAGGCCCCATCGTGCGAAGGGCCATATTGGAGCAAGTGGCTGTAACAGGGTAGGTGGAGCCTTGGACTGATGGCTGGCCCATTGGCACCCCTGACAGTGCTGCACCAAGTTATGTGCATCCCTGAGCACCGTAGGCCATTAAAAACCTTGGCGAAAAGTTTTTCCCATGAGGCTCCGCGGTGCTTGGTGTGCTCCGCAGAGTTCCTCATGTACTTCTCTTAGGAAAGATTGCCCTTCGGCGTGGGAGATGCACCGCAGTAATGGGGCGCAGACACCTCCTTTATAGCGGCCGTCGATGATGTGGTAGTTGCGAGTTTGGTGCTTTAGGTGGCTTTCCTCGGCTACTTCGAATTGGAGCCCGCCAGTTCGTTGCACCGATCTGCAGAACGGGTCGAGGTTCTCGGGCCGTTGATGTCTCCGGTGCCTCCCCTGCTGCTTCGTGTTCAACCCCTGGTGCTTCCGGGGCGGTTGATGGCTCCTACAGCCTAGAGTATAGTACGTCTGTCGGGGGGTTCTCGTTGGAGCTTGCTATCTTGGCCAGCCTGTCGGCCGCGTCGTTGGAGTTGCGCGGGATGCTTTGGACGGTAATGCCGTGGAAGTTTTTTCCTTCAGCCCGTATAGCTGCCAGGTACCTGGACATCTCCGGGTCCCTTGCTATGAATGATTTGTCGAAGTGTCCTGCGACGAGGCGGGAATCACTTTTGATTATTATGCGCTTCGCGCCCAATATTTTGGCCTTCCGTAAATCGAGCAGTATGGCTTCGTATTCGGAGGCGTTGTTTGTTGTTGGGAAGTCGAGGCGCGCAGCGTAAGAGATTCTATAGCTGTCCGGCACAGTCAAGATGGCGGCAGCGTCGGCCCCCGCAGTGCACCACGACCCATCAGTGGTAATCACCCAAGGTGCCTCCACCTTGCTTGATGCTTGGTCTGCTTGTTGCGGGGTCCACTCGGCGATAAAGTCTGCGAGCGCCTGCGACTTTATTGTTGTGCGTGCGGTGAAGGTGACGTCGAACGGTGCCAACTCGGCCGCCCACTTGCCTATGCGACCGGATGCGTCCTTGTTCCTCAACATGAAGGCCAGTGGATAGGATGTGGGATGACAATGGCGTGCGCCAGAAAATAATGCCAGAGCTCGCGGGAGGCCATCAGGAGGGCGTAGGCTAGCTTTTCTAGCTCTTTGTACCGGGTTCTGGCGCCCTGCAAAGCGTCGGACACAGTACACTGGGCGCTGAGATCCTTCGTCTTGGACGAGTACCACACTGACGGTGGACGAAGAGGCTGCGAGGTAGAGCAAGAGGGTTGCGCCCTGCGCTGGGCTCGCCAAGCTGGGGAGCTTGGCGAGGTATTCTTTGAGGTGTTGGAACGCTTCCTGGCAGTCTTGGGTCCAGCTGAAGGGCTCCGCGCCGCGGAGTGTTTTGAGGAACGGTAATGCCCGCTCTGCCAAGCGGGACAAGAATCTGCTGAGTGCCGCGAGGCGGGCCGTGAATTTCTGTACTTCACGGGCCGTACGGGGGGGTGCCATCTCCTGGATGGCTTTGATCTTCTCCAGGTTTTCTTCAATGCCTCTTTGTGACACCAGGATGCCAGGTAGCTTTCCAGCCCAGACGCCAAAGGTACACTTTTTTGGGTTGAGCATTATCCCCTTCGCCCTGAGGTTGGTGAATGTTTCCTGGAGGTCGGCCATGTGCGAAGCATGGAGCTTGATCTTTACCACCACGTCGTCAACATAGGCCTCCACATTCCGACCGAGCTGGTTGGTCAGGACCTTGTTGACGAGTCAACTGAACGTGGTTCCCGCGTTCTTTAGGCCGAAGGGCATGCGTCTATAACAGTATGTGCCGATGGGGGTGATGAACGCTGTTTTGAGTTTGTCCTTGTAGGACTGGAAAGGCGACTAGGGGGGTGAATAGGCGCTTTCAAAACTTTCTCGCCTAAATCAAAAACCAACACGAACTTTACTCCTTTAGCTATGAAAGCTAAGAAGATCGGTAAGCACACAATGGAAACCTTGTCTTGAATTTGATAACCCCGACAACCACACGACACAAATGTGGAGACTTAAACTCAAAAGGTTGATCAGGCACAGGCGGTCGAGGCTACTACGCGGCGATCGGACCGACGTTCAACAATGATCGGCCGGCAACTAGCGGCGGTCGGACCGGTGGGCAACGTTCGACCCGCGGACAATGATGCGAATATCTGGCGGTCGGACCGCCGTTACAAGACCGTCGGACGGTTCGATCGAATCGAAAAAGAACCCCAAATCCAAAGCGAAATTTGATCCAACTTTTGATTCAACCAATGAAACTTGACCAAATTTGAGCACACCTCCTAATGATATTAGAGACCTATTTCTAGCGGCGATCCTTCGATCCACTTCGCAGAATCGATCTCTCAAGGATTTAATCAAGAAGTGCACAAACCCTAGAAATATGAAAAACTTTGATTCAAGACTTGCTTGTGGGGATTGATGGTCTAGATGATTCTAGGAGTATTCCCACACATCAAAGCAAGACAAAATGGGTCAAGAGACCAAGCATAAACCCTTGAATCAAGGAAGCACCAAATTCATTCAAATGAGAGAAGAACACAAAGAGGAGACAAATGATCTCTCAAGCAAGCATCACAAGATTGATTGATCTCACAAGATGCTTACAAAGCCACTCCAACTAGGAGGACAAGAGCTCACCTAAGGAGCATACAATCTCTCCTCTCTTCCCTCCAAACCCTAACCCTAGAAAAGCAAGGGAAGAAACCAAATGAATGCCTCAAAGGTTTTCCTTCTCCCCCTTTCCTATTTATACTAGAGAGGACTAGAGTTTCACATTTGGGGCCCACTCACACATGGGACCCACACACTAATCTGTTGAAGCAATCGCCTTGCTTCACCACGTGTAGGTTGATCGTGGTTCACATCGGCCTTAAGCCTCTCTTGTCCGAATCCTCGGAACCTCCCGAGACTCGCACCGATATCCGCACCGCTGATCCAACCACCGCATCAACCACCCGTTCGATCCATCTTGCCCATTCGCACCATGCTTGAGTCACACGACCTCGCTTTGGTATCCCCGATCGTTACGGACCTCGGCTCTCCAGCGTAGTCGATCCACTCACCGTTGACGTCGTTGACTCGCAAGCCACCGCACAAAGAATAGACAAACAAATCGTTTAGAAACAAGTTCTTCACAACTTGACCCGTTAGTTCCGCAATGCAATATGCAACAATAAAGCATTGATAACTAAACATTAAACACAATCAACATGCATCAAAGCGAACTTGGCTAACCTCCAGTCATCACTGCCGATCGGCCCCCACAAGGCGGTCAGACCGATATCGAACGATCGGACCGCTCCTAGCAATGGTCGGACGGTCCAAACAGCCAAAATCTAGCTTGAAAATCCGAAACCTTACGGAATTTTCAACTCAATAGAACTTTGACTGGGAGCTCCAAAATGATGGGACCACATCCGGAGACTCCCCTCACTGCCTACACAACCTATTTTTGGATTAGCTCCAAAACCCAATGTTAGGTCGGCCGGTCCGACCGCCACCATTCTTGATCCGCCAGGCCACGGGCGATCGATCGCCCCACACCACCGGTCGGGCCACTTTGTGGTCCGACGGCGTAAAGCAAACCCAGCGAGATTTTGTAAACCAACAAAGCCATTGCCAATTGACTCATCATCACGAGATCGTGCACATATCCTCACGATATCCACAATCTCCCCTTGATGAACACATTGGCAATTTCAAGAAAATGTGGTTTTTCAAATGAAAAGTAAAATCGCCGTTTTAGCATAAAGGCACAACTTGGTCCATAAGCAAGAAAAAGCTTAGGAACCACCAAGGTGGCTTGAATAGTGAAGGCAAGTGAGATAAGGCATTGAGCACAAAAGATTCAAAATCCGAAGATGGCCAAAAATCTCACTAAGGTCCATATGAAAGCAATAAGTTCTATTTGACCTTTGATCATTGTGAGTCTTCTTGAATTGCAATTCAAATCGAGAAAAGGCAATAAAACCCGAGACTCAACTCACTATGATCACAAATTTTCAAGCGGTTCACAAATTTTTTTTTGTGTGTGTGTGTGTTCTTTTATGCATGAAACCTTATGTGAACCAAAAGCTCCAAAGCAGCATTTTCTTCAATCCTTCTCCCCCTTTGACAATGAATTCATCAAGATGCATCAGAGAAGAACAAGCATGAAGAAATGACTTTATTTGAAATTTAGCAAAAGGAGCCATGACCATTATCGATGTAGACAGTACAAGACATATACCAAGCCATATAAAGAGTAGAAGCTATATTCAATCATGGCAAAACATGTCTTTAAAGCTAACACCAAGATAGCAGAAATCTGAGATTAACATAATTAAAACCATGAAAGGTTGCTCAATGTCATAGATTCACTAAAAGCAACCAAAAATGAGTCAAGCCATGTCTATAAGCAAAAAGAGACTCAAAATAAGAATTGAGGCATTTTGAGCATTAAGAGAATTCTTTTGAAGCAAAGCTCAAGCACTTAGCCCTTTTTGGGCAATTTTTTCTTTTTCCTTTTTCTTTCTCTTCCTTTTTTTTCACTGTGCTAGATCTCAAGCCTTGCCGCGACCATCTCAAGCGATAAGCTTAAAAGAGTGGTCTAGGTCATCCAAAACTCCCCCTGAGTTCATACCTAGTGCAATGGCAAGCCGTCTCATGAGAAAGGATTGGTGAGATCAGTTTTTTCGCACAGAAACTCTTTTTTTTTATTTGCTTGACTTAAGAAGATAAAAAGCTCATTTTTCATCTCAAACTAAGTTCAAGACTAAATTCAGCTTGAAAGACATGGCAAGAATCATAAGAGGATCACTAGAGCAAAACTAGTCACAAGATCCAACAAGACATGATTCGATTCAATTTGCTCACAGATATAAAGCTAGCAAGGGAAAAGCTAAGCCAAAACACAAAGAGCCATAAAAGAAGTCTAGCAGACTATCACTTGATATGACAAGGTATAGAGTATGAAAATAAGCCATACAAGGATAATACTCAAGGCTCCACAGATTTTATTATGCAATGCAAGGCATTTGAAATAAAAATGCATTATGATACAATGAAAACAAAAAGAGCAAATTCCCTCAAAACATCCAAGCCTCAGTACTGGGATTTGAGATAAAAGTTCTAGGAGTCGATCTTGAGATGGATGAGGCACAGGAATAGAAAAGAAGCGAGAAAAATGATTAGGCACAAAATCATAAGAATGCCCATGAGCACCACGGACCTCTCCAAAGCGATCTACCAAAAGACCGATACTCCCCTGTCTAGGTGCTACCGTGGTCTATCCTCACGATATCCAAGACCAAACTGCTTCCTGGACCCACCAAAAGAGTCAACAGAATTCTCTACAAACCTAGGCCTATAAGTGACACGATGAATAGGCTGCCCGGCTCTAGAGACTATCGCTGAAGAAGAGACTCCTCTAATGGATCTCAAGGTGCTCATCCTCTTTTTCCTCTCAATTTTTGCTCTTGAAAGCAAAACTCAACAGTGTGGCCCTCTTTCTTGCAAAAGGTGCAATGGTACTTGACCTTTTGAGGGTCCGTCTTGGTGAGACGAAGCACCTTTCTTGCTAGAAAGAGATTGAGCGAAATCTCTGATTTAAGAACAACCTTTGAAGACAAAGAAGATTCTTGCTCAACCAAACCACTTTTCACAATTCTAGCAATCTTTGGTGTGAGATTCTTGGAAAGCTCTAGGGACTTAAAGCCTAGGCCATTTGTTTTCACACTCACCTTGGATTGGTCTAGAATCAAGTTGAGCTTCTTTTCCCACTAGAAAACTTCTCAAGAGTCATTTTGAGGTAATCGTTCTCTTTGCCAAAACTCCACAATTGGAGCACTTTTTAGAATCGATTGCCTCAACATGTTTGCTCTTAAGAAGATCCACTTCCACTTTAAGAGCCTCACAAGACACACAATAGGACTCTCAATCCTATTCAAGCTGCTCCTTAAATTTGACTCTAAAGCCTCTTGTATCTTACCAACAGACAATATCAATTTGACATGCAACATACAAGAGGAAGAATCAATGACTTTCTTGGAAGCAGTAAGAGACATGGATCTTTCAATTTTAGCTTTCTCTTCAAGAGTCTTGTTTAAAGCTTCAATCTCAATTGTAAGCTTAGGGCAATTTTCACAAGAGGCAATTCTAGAATAAGCAACCATTTCAGTCATCTCTTGCATTTTAATTCGATTATTCTTACAATGAAAACAAGTGTGACTAGCATCAAATTTTGCAATTCTTTTAAAGAGCTATCCAGTTTCAATTCTAGCAAAGCACAGTTTGAGCAATTTAATGAAATAGCTTCTAAAGCAGTCACATCAAGCGGAATGGCATTCATGCAAACAGAACTAGACTTGAGAGCTTCTAGTTCGACAAGAGCATTTTCCAATTGTTTTTCAACAGAGGAATGAGCATCATTTAAGCTTGACAATTCATTAAGCAAGCTAGAGCATGAATCACGAAATCATCGAGATTAATGGATTTGAGCCTAACCACTTCTAGGTTCAAATTATCAATCATAGTATCTGTTTCTTGATCACTTTAGCTTGCTTATGCAATTTTGTTCAAGAAGCACTAAAACCCTTTTCATGTCGAGAAGTGAAGGGCATACCTCATCGGGATCACTGAAAGGATCCTCATTGTTGGAGGAGTAGGTATGTGTGGTGTTCTTAGCCATAAAGCACATGCCTGTGAAATCACGTGCCTTCTTGCCACG
The DNA here is from genome assembly GCA_036346395.1 of Hsuehochloa calcarea. Taxonomy (NCBI): domain Eukaryota; kingdom Viridiplantae; phylum Streptophyta; class Magnoliopsida; order Poales; family Poaceae; genus Hsuehochloa; species Hsuehochloa calcarea. The sequence goes on along the minus strand of CM070615.1, from coordinate 14,703,060 downwards.
GGAGTCACTCTTGTCGTCCTCCGACTCCGAGTCCACATCTTCCATGCTCACATCCTCTAGAGCTTCAAGGACTCGACTGACAAACTTGCGGTAGTTTGTCTTCTTGGACTTAGCATCCCTCGCTTGAGGATGCCTTTGTGACTCCTTCTCCTCCTTGCCCCTCAGCTTGGGGCATCTAGAGCGAATGTGGTTGAGCTCACCACACTCGAAGCATGTGATAGGTCCACCTCTCCTCCTACTCCTCACATTATTGTAGGCTCTCGTGAATTTTGTGGATAGGAGGGCTAAGTCATCCTCGGGTAGCCTCTCAAGTTGCTCATCGCTCAAAGAAGGCAAGCGGACAAAGAAAATCCGGATGAGCTAACATTAAAGGAATCAGCATATCTACCCTTAGATTGATCGATCACTAAAGCCATTGGCTCTGTCGTGGGGAGACGCGAGATAAAATCAATCTCATGCGTCTTCAACCTCGAGTAAAGCTTATCCATGGTAAGCTCACTCATGACAGTGTTGTCATTTATGGCAGTGATCTTCATCCCCCAGACCTTCACATCCAAAGCACCCAAAAGCTGGCGTGCATTTTCTGACTCAGTAAATACAAGATCAACAATACGGAGATCATGAAGAATTTTAGAAAATCTCCCCACACTCATCTAAAGATTCACAGTCTTTGCTCGATCTTGGAGTATGCTTTCTTAAGTCTGGTTACATCTCACTTCCTTGATCGCGATGGACCTCGTGATAATCACAAAGAGTCCGCGGATCTCATGAGCGACGACAAGTGAGCAACACGCTCAAACTCCGATCGACTAAGGCCTTGAATCAAGAAATTCCGAGCCCTGCTGTTGTTCTCCACATCTGGAGTGATCAAATTGTCATCGGTGGCCGCACGACATAAGGGTTTTTCACCTTAAGCCAAATCGCGTGCCCTTGAGCCTCGATGTAGGCCTCCATTCGGGCCTTCCAATATGCAAAATCAACTCCATCAAAAACATGTGGCCTGATTGAATATCGCTCAGTCGCCATGGCTCCAAAGACCGGTTAAGATCTATGAGAAGAGCTAACCGGATCTGATACCACTTGTAGGACCGGAAAGGCGACTAGGGGGGGTGAATAGGCGCTTTCAAAACTTTCTCGCCTAAATCAAAAACCAACACGAACTTTACTCCTTTAGCTATGAAAGCTAAGAAGATCAGTAAGCACACAGCGGAAACCTTGTGCTGAATTTGATAACCCCCGACAACCACACGACACAAATGTGGAGACTTAAACTCAAAAGGTTGATCTGGGCACAGGCGGTCAGACCGGCTACCACGGGCGGTCGGACCGACGTTCAACCAGCGGTCTGACCGGCAACTAACTGGCGGTCGGACCGGTGGACAGCGGTTCGACCCGGCGGGGCGGTGATCGAATATCTGGCGATCGGACCGCCGTTACAAGACAGTCGGACGGTTCGATCGAATCGAAAAAGAACCCCAAATCCAAAACGAAATTTGATCCAACTTTTGATTCAACCAATGAAACTTGACCAAATTTGAGCACACCTCCTAATGATATTAGAGACCTATTTCTAGCGGCGATCCTTGGATCCACTTGAGAATCGATCTCTCAAGGATTTAATCAAGAAGTGCACAAACCCTAGAAATATGAAAAACTTTGATTCAAGACTTGCTTGTGGGGATTGATGGTCTAGATGATTCTAGGAGTATTCCCACACATCAAAGCAAGACAAAATGGGTCAAGAGACCAAGCATAAACCCTTGAATCAAGGAAGCACCAAATTCATTCAAATGAGAGAAGAACACAAAGAGGAGACAAATGATCTCTCAAGCAAGCATCACAAGATTGATTGATCTCACAAGATGCTTACAAAGCCACTCCAACTAGGAGGACAAGAGCTCACCTAAGGAGCATACAATCTCTCCTCTCTTCCTCTCCAAACCCTAACCCTAGAAAAGCAAGGAAGAAACCAAATGAATGCCTCAAAGGTTTTCCTTCTCCCCTTTCCTATTTATACTAGAGAGGACTAGAGTTTCACATTTGGGGCCCACTCACACATGGGACCCACACACTATCTGTTGAAGCAATCGCACCTTCACCACGTGTAGGTTGATCGGCGGTTCACATCGGCCTAAGCCTCTCTTGTCCGAATCCCTCGGAACCTCCCGAGACTCGCACCGATATCCGCACCGCTGATCCAGCCGGTATCTTAGAACCACCGTTCGATCTATCTTGCCCATTCGCACCATGCTTGAGTCACACGACCTCACCCGTATCCACGATCGTTACGGACCTCGGCTCTCCAAGCGTAGTCCCGATCCACTCACCGTTGGCGTCGTTGACACGCAAGCCACACGCCGCGACAATAGACAAACAAATCGTTTCGGGAACAAGTTCTTCACAACTTGACCCACGTTAGTTCCATAATGCAATATGCAACAATAAAGCATTGATAACTAAACATTAAACACAATCAACATGCATCAAGCGAACTTGGCTAACCTCCAAGTCGCTGCCGGTCCGCCGCCCCACAAGGCGGTCCGACCGATATCGACCGGTCGGACCGCTCCCACAACAATGGTCGGACGGTCCAAACAACCAAAAATCTAGCTTGAAAATCCAAAACCTTCGGAATTTTCAACTCAATAGAACTTTGTTGGGAGCTCCAAAATGATGGGACCACATCCGGAGACTCCCTCACGCCTACACAACCTATTTTTGGATTAGCTCCAAAACCCAATGTTAGGTCGGTAGGTCCGGCCAGCCACCATTGCCGATCCGGCCAGAGCCCACGGGCGGTCCGACCGCCTTACACCACCGGTCGGACACTGTGGTGCGACGGCGATAAGCAAACCCAGCGAGATTTTACAAACCAACAAAGCCATTGCCAATTGACTCATCATCCTGAGATCGTGCACATATCCTCACGATATCCACAGTCCTCCTTGGCCATGAATACTTGGTGGTAACTGGAGTAGGTGTTGAGGAAGCTCATTAACTCACAGCCTGAAGTGGCGTCCACTAGTTGATCGATGCGGGGTAGAGGGAGATCATCCTTGGGTGTGGCCTTGTTGAGGTCGGTGAAGTCGACGCACATGCGCTAGTCCCCTTCCCCCTTTCGCACGAGGACCGGGTTGGCTAGCCATTCCGAGTGCTTAATCTCCCTGATCAACCCGGCCTTTAAGAGCCTGGCGACCTCCTTTTTTGCGCTTCCAGGCGCTCCACTGACATGCAGCGCAGCTTCTGCTTCTTGGGCACGGCGTCGCTTCGTAATGTCAATCGATGCTCGGCAACTTCCCTTGGGACTCCCGGTATGTCTTCGGGGCCCCAAGCGAAGATATCCTTGTTGCAGCGGAGCACCGCAAGTATGTCTCCGCAGGCCGCGGTTGATAGCTCGGCGTCGAGGGCCACCGTCTTATGCAGTTCATCTTGGCGATGGGGACCGTGGGGAGCCTTGGGCTTGGCCTTCGGCGCCCATCTTGCGGCGCCACTTGTTGTCTGGCGCTGTTCCCCGCTGCGTGGGCGTGGCGGCGGGGATAATGCTTGAGCTCGATGCGCTTTGCTAGGTATTGGTCTCCCCTCACCGTGACTACTCCTTCGTGAGCGGGGATCTCCATTCTAAGGTAGTTGTGGTGCGCTATGGCGCCGAATGCATTTAACGTGGCTTGGCCAAGGATAGCGTTGTATTGATACGGCATTTGGACCACATCGAATGTGATGACTTCGGTGCGGGTGACGTAGCCGTCACCTTCGGTGACGGCTAAATCGATCTGCCCCAACGCTGTTACTGGCCTTCTGCCGAAGCCCACTAGGGGGACGTAGCCATCACCGAAGGTGATGGCTAAATTGCTCTGCCCCAAAGCTGTTACCAGCCTTCCGCCGAAGCCCACTAGGGGGATGCCTGGTGGCGACAGCCGGTCCCTTGGGACCATCATTTTGTCAAAAGCTTCCGTGAACAATAGGTCCGCAGAGCTTCCTCCATCCACTAGGACGCGATGCACCTCGAAGTCCGCAATGTTGGCCGAGATGACCAGTGGGTCCTGGTGAGGAAGTGCACGCCCTTGGCATCTTCGAGGCTGAAGGTGATGGGTACTTCGGCATAGCGTGGCGGGCAAGAAGTTGCGCACGCCGCCACATGGTGTATTTGGCGTGCGTAAGCCCGCCACTGCCTTTTCGACGAGAGACCTGATGATGAACCGCCCGCGATCATGTTGATGATCCTCTGCCGTTGCTCTACCGGTGTTCCTTCGATGCGAGGCCTCGGGGGTGGGGTGGGTAGTTGGTTCCGTGGCCTCCCCTCGTCATTTGGCCCCGTTGAGTGATCGCGGCCCATGTATTCCTGCATGGCGGCGATCGTGCGACAGCGCTGGGTGGTGTGGGAGCCTTCGCCGTGCAGGTCGCAGAACAAGAGTGGCCTCTCCTGGCCATCATGGGGGGTTCGACATTGTAGAGTTGTGTGGGACCCTTCGCCGTGAAGGTCGCAGAATAGCCGTGCTTCGGCATGCCTTCTGTAGGACCGTAAAAGCGACTAGAGGGGGTTGAATAGGCACTTTCTCGATTTTTACCTTAATCAAATTAAACACGCATTTTTCTCCTTTAGCTATGAAAGCTAAGAAGATCAGTAAATGCACAGAAGAAGCCTTGTCTGAATTCGATTACCCCCTTAACCACAAGACTCAATAATGGAGAATTGATCTCACTAGGCCGGTCGGACCGGTGTAGTGCTGGCGGTCGGACCGGCGCTCAATTGGTGGTCTGATTGTCGGGCGGTCAGACCGGCGTTGAGAAATCGGTCAGACCGATTTAGTCCAGAGGCAGCGCACAAAGCCTAAATCCAAAACGAAAATTGGTCAAACTTTTGATTCAACCAATGAAACTTGATCAAATTTGGAGCACACCTCCCTAAGGATATCTGAGATCTATTTCTAGCGACGATCGTCTAGATCCACTTTAAAAAATCGATCTCTTTAGGTTTTACCAAAGAAGTGTTCAAAACCAAGAAATATGAAAATCTTGATCCAAAACTTGCTTGTGGGGGATTGATGGTCTAGATGATTCTAGGAGTATTCTCACACATCATAGCAAGGTAAAATCGGTCAAGAGACCAAGCATAAACACCTGGATCAAAGAAAGACCAAAATCATCAAAAGAGAGAAGAAAGCAAATGAGATTTCATCCTTGAACAAACATCCATAAATTGAATGATTCAAGATGTTGCTTACAAAGCCACTTCCTCAAGGAGGACAAGAGCTCAATCCAAGAGCACACACACAAATTTCTTCCCCTCTCCTCTCCTCTCCAAACCCTAACCCTAACTAGAGTTTTTGCAAATGAGTGCTTAAGTGCTCGGGTTCTTCTAGTGCTTGGGGGGTTTTTCCATCTCCCCCCTTCTATTTCTAGGAGAGGCTAGGGTTTCTCTCATAGGCTCCCATTAAGGCCCAACACAAATGGGACCCACACACATACAAATCTGTTGAAGCAATCGCCTGCTTCACCACGTGTAGGTTGATCAGCGGCTCTCATCATGTCGGCAAGTCTCTCCCGTCCGAATCCTATCGGAACCTCCAAGGCACTTGCACCGACCCCCGCGCCGCTTGATCCAACCAGCTGCAACGAACTGGCCGTTCGATCCAACTCGTCCATTCTGCACCATGCTTGAGTCACACGACCTCACCCGACATCCATGATCGTTCTGGACCTTAGCTCTCCAAGCTTAGTCCCGATTCTCCTCGCCGTTTACGTCGTTGACCTGATAGCCACCTGCACAGCAATAGACAAAGAAATAGTCTCCGGGTACAAGTTCTTCACAACTTGACCCACATTAGCTCAACAATGCTATATGCAACAATAAAACATTGAAACTCATACAATAGATATCATCAAAACACAACAATGCCAAAATGGCCGAAGTCCAAGTGGAAGCCGGTCTAACCGCCCTACCATGCCGGTCGGACTGATTTCCAATGATCGGTGATTCCATAACAGTGGTCGAACGCCCAAAAGACTTAGCCAAATTTCAACTTGAAAATCCGCAACCTCTCTAGAATTTTCAACTGGATAGAACTTTTGACTGGGAGCTCCAAAAATTATGTGACCACATCCAGGAGACTCGCTCTCATGCCTACACAACCTATTTTTGGCCTAGCCCCAAACTCCATCATCAACTACGGCCGGTCGGACCGGCAAGCAATGCCGGTCGGACTGCCACACGGCCGGTCTGACCGGCGGCTTGGCCGGTCGGACCACCAATGACCTGACAGCACTGAAGTTTTCTGAAAATGCGAAATTCGTCAAACCAACAACGCCATTGCCAATTGACTCATCACTCTAAGATCATGCACATATCCCCACGATATCCACACCTTCCGTCTTGTCGGCTACGACCGCGCCCTCTGCTGCGCCCCGCACGGGGTCCTGGCTGTTGTTGTCCTTAAATGTTGTACACGTTCCGCCCTCTCGGGCGGTTGTCGCTGCTCCGCGGTCGAGCGGCCGCTACCGCGGCCATCGCTCCTGGCTCCTTTGGGGGGGTGGGGGGGGGGCGAGGTACCTCCCCGCCGGGTGCTGTCTTCCTCCGCCCTGGCGTACTCTTTCATTTTATCGAAGAGTTCCGCCACCGAGCGGACGGGTTTGCGGGCGAGACGCTCTGCCAAGGGTCCTTTCTGTAGTCCGCAAGTTGCAGTGTTGATCACGGTTGTCTCGTTGACCCCCTTCACTTGGCATTTGACCTCCACAAACCTTCCGAAGAAGCTGGGAGGGACTACTTGAGGGCTGTTTGGCGTAATTTCCTGGAAGTCTGTTGTGCACCATATCCATAATTGCTCCTCGCATAGGCAGACGCGGGAGATGGTAAAGAACCACGTTAATGATATCCCCCTCAGAGCTAGGGTCAATCTTTTTGCTTTCGTGGTGTCGTCCCCCCCCCCCGGCGGCCTCGATGGCGGTCTCGTAGACGCGGAGGAACTCCGTGGGGTCCGTCGATCCTTCGAAAAGCTGAACCTCTGGGATGTTGAAACCTAGGGGCCAGCGGGCCGCCTCTAGCCCTGCACTCAAGGGGGAGCTAGGATCTCCCCAAGTCTGCAGGTCTTGTGGCGCAGTGAAGAGACACCGGTGCGGCAGGCGCTCGCTCCGGCGGCCTGGCACTTTAGGCGGCGTGGGGCCGCCCCACGCTGTCGGAGGTCGAGCATTTCCCGACGGAGATCTGCCAGCTCTTGTTGGAGTAGGTCATGAGCTCTCTGTGCGCTGCCCCAGGCGGGGCCGGGGCAAGCGGTTGGCCGACTGCCCGGGTCTCGGGGGGCGCCTCGCCAGCCACAGTGTCCTGCGTGGAGTGCTCAATTTCCTCTTCGAGGCGAGCGGCAGGCTCCGCGGCGTGGGAGGTCCTACTTCGCTTGGCCCTCGGGGCGCTGGATGGTTCGGGTGTTGCCGCGGCTCCGGACGCGCGCGTGCGAGGGACGGCTCTTCGAGGTGCCATTCTTGTACCTGGGTATGCGCTCGACTTGTCGGTCCCCACGGACGGCGCCAACTATAGTAGCAAAAATGAGCTATACAGTAAAAGAGGGGGGAACCTCGGACAATCCCAGGAGGGCTACGGGGATCCTCACGAGAGGGTACTAGCTAGCGACAAGAACGAGAGACTGTTATTGCTAAAGAATTTGTACTTGTTTTTCTCCCTTTTACAAGAGGGGGATGACCCCTATTTATAGTTCTCTGCGAGGACTTGTACATTACCCTTCTAACCCTACAATGGTAATGTACTCGTAGGGGTTGCAGGGACATTTCCCGCCCCTACGCCTAGGCCTTGGTCCATGGTAGGCGCTCCTGGACCCGGTCCACCCTGACAGTGCCTCCGGTCCAGGATCGGTAGCAGGGGCTTCGGGTTCGCCCCTGATGCGGCCCGGAGGTCTCGCTGCTTCGGGGCCCTTCGGGGAAGCTTCGGGCCCGCCCCGGGGGTGGCCCGGAGGTCTTGCTGCTCCAGACCTCGTGGGGCTTTAGGGTCCTTCGGGGAAGCTTTGGCCCCGCCGGTGGCCGGAGGTCCTGCACTCCAGAGCCTCGCGAGGCTTGGGGCCCGCCGGGAAGCCGACCCGCCCGAGGTGGCTCGGAGGTCTTGGTGCTCTGGGCCTCGCGGGGCTTTGGGGCCCTTCGGGGAGGCCTCGAGCCCGCCCCGGAGGTGGCCCGGAGGTCTTGCTGCTCCAGGCCTCGCGGGGCTTCGAGGCCCTTCGGGTTCTGACGGTTGCCTCGCCTGGGCGTTGTGGCCGTCGGGGCCACCCCTACGACAATGGTTGAGCTCTCCACACTCATAGCAAGTCACAGGGCCACCTCTCTTTTTTTTTCAAATATTGTTATAGGCCCTTGTGAACTTTCTGGTTACAAGGGCTAATTTAGCCTCAGGGATACTGTGGATATCGTGAGGATATGTGCACGATCTTAGAATGATGAGTCAATTGGCAATAGCTTTGTTGGTTTGCAAAATCTCACGTTTTCGGTTTTGCTTCAGGTCTGTCAGACCACAGGCGGTCTGACCGGTGGCAGGGGCGGTCAGACCGCCCGTGGAGAGGTCCGGCCGTGTGTCTGCCGGTCCGACCGGTGATTGCCTCAAAGTGGTTTTGGGTGATCCAAAATAGGTTGTGTAGGCAAGTGAGGAGTCTCTGGATGTGGTCACATAATTTTGGAGCTCCAGTCAAAGTTCTATTCTTTTGAAAATTCGAGAAGGTTTGGATTTTCGAGATGGAATTTTAGCTAAGTCTTTTAGGTGATCCGACCCAGTTGTGGAATCGGTCGGACCGTGTGGTGTAGTGATTAGACCGCCGATCACTGAAGGGTAATCAAGTTGGCATTGATGTGATTTGATTGTGTTTATTGTATGAACTTCAATGCTTTGTTGTTGCGTATTGCATTGCGGAACTAACGTGGGTCAAGTTGTGAAGAACTTGTTCCGGAAGCGATTTGTTTGTCTATTCTTTGTCTGCGGTGGCTTGCGAGTCAATGGCGTCAGCGGTGGGAGGATCGGGACTACGCTGGAAAGCCGAGGTCGAGCGATCATGGATGCGGGTGGTCGTGTGACTCAAGCATGGTGCGAATGGGCAAGATGGATCGAGCAGGTAGTTCGGTCTGGTGGTTGGATCGAGCGGTGCGGAAGTCGGTGCAAGTCCTGGAAGGTTCAGATGGGATTGGACGGGAGGAACTTGTCGACGTGATGATAGCCGCTGATCAACCTACACGTGGTGAAGCAGGCGAGTGCTTCAACAGATATGTGTGAGTGGGTCCCATGTGTGTGTGGGCCTTCATGGGAGCCCATTAGTGGAAACCCTAGGCCTCTCCTATAAATAGAAAGGGGGGAGAGGAAAAACTCCCCAAGCACTCTAAGCATTCATTTGGACTCTCCAAGTCTTTTTCTAGGGTTAGGGTTTGGAGAAGAGAGGAGAGGAGAGGAAGGTTGTGTGTGTGCTCTTTGTTGAGCTCTTGTCTTCCTTGAGGGAGTGGCTTTGTAAGCATCTTGTTGGATCAATCAATCTTGTGATGCTTGCTTAAGAGATCGATTCTCTCCTTTGTGTTCATCTCTCTTTTGTTGATTTTGGTGCTTCCTTGATTCAAGTATTTATGCTTGGTCTCTTGACCAATTTTATCTTGCTTTGATGTGTGGGAATACTCCTAGAATCATCTAGTTCATCAACCCACACAAGCAAGTCTTGAATCAAGATTCTCTTATTTCTAGGGTTTATGCACTTCTTTGGTAATGTCTTCAGAGATCGATTCTGTGAAGTGGATCTGGAGGATCGTCACTAGAAATAGGTCTCTAATATCCTTAGGGAGGTGTGCTCCAAATTTGGTCAAGTTTCATTGGTCGAATCAAAAGTTGGACCAAATTTCGTTTTGGATTTGGGGTTTTGTATTTTGGTACTGACCGATTTAGTAACGGCGGTCCGACCGCCCGCCTTTCAGACCACTTGGTAGCGGCAGGTCGAACCGATTTCCAACGGTCTGACCGATTTAGTAACGGCGGTCCGACCGATAGTCAACCGTCGGTCCGACCACTACTACTACACGTCGACCGCTAGTACTCGAACCGATATTACGAGATCGTATCTCCTGTTTGGGTCTTGTGGTTAACGGGTTATCGAATTGACACAAGGCTTCCTCGTAAACGCTTCTTGATCTTCTTAGCTTTCATGGCTAAAGGAGTAAAGTTCGTGTTGAATTTGATTAAGGCGAGAAATTCGAGAAAGCGCCTATTCACCCCCCTAGTCGCCTTTACGGTCCTACAGATACTCTCAAGTTCGTCTTTGTGGATAGCGAGATAAACAAGCAAGAGAAATCCAAAGAAGACCTAGAAAAATCATCGAAGCTCTCTTGAGAGGATCGGCACCAAAGCCATATTCTCCTTCTTGGGATGGTCAACTCTTTTAATTTCATGGGTCTTGAGTTTGCTATAAAGCAACTCTAAAGTAAGACTCGAAAGGTTGGCGTTCTCCTCAATGGCGGTAGACTTCATCTCCCACTCATTGGTGTTGATTGCAACCAAGAGGTGAGTGGCATTTTCGATTGAGAATATTCAATATCAACCGCTCTCAGCTGGTTGAGCACCTTGTTGAAGCGAGTAAAGACGTCATCGATGCTCTCTCCAGAATGCATCTCGAACTTGTTATACTCTCGCTTAAAGACCGTCTGACGCACTTGCTTGATCTGGGACGAACCTTCATGGTAGGTTTCGAGGGTGCTCGGATCTCGTGGCGCGTCTCAAGGTGGTGATTCTATCGTACTCCTGTCTACCAAGTTCGGCATATAGGAGGTTCTTTGCCTTATGGTTGTTAGCCAAGAGGGCTGCTGAAGCCGGTGTAGCAAACCTCGGGCAAAACGAGCAGAGCTCAAACAACCTCCCATATGGCTTGTCCTTCGCTCTGAAGGTATACATGCATGCGATTCTTCCAATAAGCATAGTCGAGCCATCAAAGACATACGGCTTTGTCGAGTACTTCTCCATCGTCAAGTTCAGTGACCTGTTAAGATCAAGATTAAACTAATCGGGCTCTGGTACCACTTGTTGGACTGAAACGGCGACTAGAGGGGGGTGAATAGGAGCACGATCGCTTTTTTACAAAGATCGGATTCAATACGATTTTCACACGAATAGCCATGAGAGCTATGAAGATCAATATACAAGCACAACAGAAGTCTTGTATTGAATCCAAACTAAACCCCGGAGCAAAACAACAAAAAACAACCAAAACTCGATTTTCAAGTGTCGGGCGATCTGACCTCTATGTCTATGGCGGTCGAACCGGTCACCTTGGGCGGTCTAACCTGCAGCCTGATGAACATTGAAAACAACCTGAAAAATGAAGTTGCAAATAGGTGTAGCTTTCGATCTACAACTGTGGATATCATCGGGATCTGCTCCAGATCTTAGGATGATGTGACAATTGGCAATGGCGTTAACGGTTTGTCGTTTCACGTATTTTCGATAAAGTTTCAGAACTGTCAGGTGACAGGCGGTCTGACCAGCCATAGCATGGCGGTCGAACCAGTCCCAAATCGGTCGGACCGACCATGATCGGCGGTCGGACCGGCCGTGACCAAAATGTGTCAAAATGAGCTGGACCAAAAATAGAGGGTGTAGGGAAGAGAGGGGATTCTATTGCACTTGGTCCCATAATTTTTGGAGTCTCCAGTCAAAAGTTCTATTCGTTTTAAATTTCGGAAGGTTTGAATTTGGGGCTTGAAATTGGCTAAGTCCTTTGGCGATCGGACCGCCTATAGTAGCGATCGGATGGCCTATAGCTGGCGGTCGGACCGGTAAGGCGGGAGGTCCAACCGGCCCTGAGGCCGGTCGGACCGGTTATCACTTGAACGCCGGCCTTCGTGGCGGTGTTGTTCGTTGGTTAGGTCAAAGTCATGAGTTTCAGGGCATATGTATTGCATGATGCATGTTTTGACTAACATGGGTCAAGTTGTCAAGAACTTTTTTCCAAAATCGGTTTACTTGTCTATGATTGTGCAGTTTGCTTGGTGGTCAACGACGGTCAACGGCGAGGATGACCGGGACTAGGCTTGGAGAGCAGAGGTCCAGAACGAATGACGATGTCGGGTGAGCTCATTGACTAGAGCGTGGCGCAAGATGGACAAGGGTGACCTATTAGCAAATTTGAGGCGCAAGATGACGCTAGGTGAAGCTGTTTGGGTCAAAAGGTTAAAGACGGCGCTTTGTGAAGTGTGCTTGTGTGACCCGTTTGTTTTGGGCCTTAACGGAAGCCCAATAGGATCAAACTTCTAGAAGGTCTAAGCCTCCACTATAAATAGGAGAGGGTGGTTGCTACACCACCTTTTAACCCTCTTTATATTAGAAAACCCTAATTTTGTTTAGGGAGAGCTAGGCGTGGAGGCTATGGTTCTTGAAGGTTTGATTGGATTTTCGTGCTCTTGGATTGACCACTGATCCTTGATGGAGTGGGTGTAATCCAGCATCAACCACGTTATTAATCTATGCAAGGTTTGCTTGAGATAAGTCTCTTTTCGTTCTTGCTTTCAATTTCGTGATTTTAGGGCTTTCTTTGATCCATAAGTTTTTGCTTGATATCGTCACGTGGATTAGCTTGCTGTGTTGTGTAGGAACTCATCTAGGATCATCGTGATCATCAATCACCCACGAGCAAGCGATTGGATCTAGTTTTTACTTTTGCTCGGTTTTAGACCTTTCTCCAATCAGAACGTAAAGAATCTTTGTTTGTCCAAGAATTATCATATTTGTTGATTGGAATAGGTCCTTAATATCATAGAGAATCAAAAGTTAAATCTATTTGCAACTTCGTCATCGTGGCTGTTCTTACTGTTATGGAGCCCAGCGGTCCGACCGCCCGAGGGCACCAGTCCGACCGATTTGATCAGCGGTCCGACCTCCACTAACACAGCGGTCAGATTGCCAGTACTGATTTGTGCTTTACCTTGTGTTGATTTTTGTTGTATTATTTAGGGGGTAAATTGGATTCAATACTAGTCTTCTGCTATACTGGTACATTGATCTTCATAGCTATTAGAGTGAAATTGTGTTGAATTCATAATTTGTGAAAAAGTGAGTGTGCTCCTATTCACCCCCCCTCTAGTCGCCTTTTCGGTCCAACAAGTGGTATCAGAGCCCGGTTAGTTTAATCTTGATCTTAACCGGTCACTGAACTTGGCGATGGATAGATACTCCACAAAACCGCATATCTTCGATGGGCACGACTATGCCTATTGGAATAATCGCATGCGAGTCTTCCTTGAGAGCGAAGGACAAGCTTTATGGGATGTTGTTCGAGCCCCGCTCATTGTTCCCGAAGTTGCTACGCCGGCTTCAGCAGCCCTTTTGGCTAACAACAACATGGCCAAGAACCTTTTATATGGTGTGCTTGGTAGACAAGAATATGATCGGATTTGCAATCTTGCAATCACGCGAGATTTGGAACACCCTCGAAACCTATCATGAGGTTTGTCCCAAATCAAGAAAGTCGCGCCAGCAGTCTATAAGCGAATACAACAAATTCGAGATGCGTCCTGGAGAGAGCATCGATGACATTTTCAGTCGCTTTAATAAAGTGATTAATCAGATGAAAATTGTTGATATTGAATACTCCCAATCTGAAAATGCCACCCATCTCTTGGCTGCAATCAACACCAAGGAGTGGGAGATGAAAGCTACTGCTATAGAGGAGAATGTTGATCTTTCGAGTCTTACATTGGAGTTGCTTTATAGCAAACTCAAGACCCATGAAATTAAAAGAGTTGATCATCCTAAGAAAGACAACATGGCATTGGTAGCAGATCCTCTCAAAAGAGCTTCTGATGGTTCTCTTGAATCTTTTTATGGTTCTTCATTTGCTTGTTTATTTGCTATTCATGAAGAGGAGCTTGAGAGTATCCCTGAGTTTGAGTTAGCCCTCCTTGCTAAAAAACTCACATGGGCCTACAATAATGTGAGAAAAAAAAGAGGTGGTCCGGTGACATGCTACGAGTGTGGTGAGCTCAATCATATGCGGGCAAATTGCCCCAAGCTGAAAGGTAAAAGCAATCATAAGTAGGGAAAGACAGCTTAGAAGAAGCCTCCATTCAACAAATCAAGGTATGAGGCTAGTAATCTTGTGAAGGCCGCTCACCGGGTTCTTGCCGCTTTTGAGGATCAATCCTTGAGCGATGTGGACTCCAGGAGCGAGGAGGACAAGGAGGGGGAGATCCCTCAAGACAAAAAGAAGGGGAAGGCCAAGGACTTCACTGGCATTGCTTCATGGCCGACACTGACGACATTGACGACAATGAGGTACCTCTCTCTTATGATGTCCTTTCTGCTAAATATGATTCCATATATGAACAACTGCTTAGTCAAGATGAAGCGCTAGAATTTGTCATGACTAAAAATAAGAAACTAGAGTCAAAAATTGATAAACTGAAATTAGAACTTGCAAATGTTAAGACTCTTGAACCTGATGAATGTTCATCTTGCCATGATTTGCTTTCAGAATTTGCTAAACTGCAATCTTCTCATGATACTGCTCTGTAACAACTTGAAAATGCTAGAACTGAGTTAGTTGAGGTTAAAGCTGCTCCTTGTGAAAAATGCTTAGAGTCTAGCAAGTTGATTGCTTCTGGTGTGGCTGATTCTAGTTCTTGCACTTTTTGTTTAGAACGCGAACATGAAGTGAAAGATATTTTAGAAGCAGTTAGAGCTAAATATGCCAAACTTAAGGAAAGTATTGAATCTTCCACATGTGCTTCATGTCCAGCTCTTAAACTTGAATCTGCTTTATATAAGGAAAAATATGCTAGAGCTATTAAAGGTAAAACTTGTGAGTCATGTGCTAATTTTGAAAAAGAAAATGCTTATCTTAAGGATACCTTAGAAAAATTCTCTAAAGGTAAGAAACAATTAAACATGATTCTGCACAAGTCTAAAACTCCTTATAAGAAACAAGAATTAGGATATAATGATGTTCAAGATAATTCCAAGCCAAAAGTTGTTCAAGTCTTAGAAAAAGGGTTAGTTGAATTCAAAACCCAACCTGCAAAAACTATTTGTAAATCTGCGGGTTATGCGCAACCATCTACTAAGCCAAAGTGTGCTTCTTCTAGTGGTATTAAGTATCATTGCACCTATTGCAAGAAGAATGGGCATTTGATTGAATTTTGTTGGTGTAGGTTGAAAAATGATAACAAAAATTTTGCTAGAATTTCATACAATCAACCTAGATTGATTTGTGATTGTTGTTGGTTTACAGCCACTCCAACATGGAGGACAAAACTCAATATATGAGCAAACAATCAATCTCCTCTTCAAGAATCCTAACCTCTCCACTCCCTAATCTAGAAAACAAAACTAGGGTTTCAAAATAAGCAAAATAATTGAGGAGGTGCACATCACTCTCCCATATTTATAGTGGAGGCTAACCTTCTAGAAGAGTTTCCTATTGGGCACCCGTTAAGCCCACACACAAACGAGTTTAACTCACGCACGTATTTTAAAGCATCGTCTTCATCTTCTCTTGACCTAAACCGTTTCTCCTTGCGTGCGTCTTGCGCGCGGTTTAGTAAAAGCAATCAAGGTAGTATTTTAGTGATATTACCAAAATACCCCTTCTCGATCCTTCTCCAAAGACCGAGTCCAATCTTCTTGAAGCAGTTCCATACTTCGCCACGTGTAGGTTGATCAACGGCTCTCATCATGTCGGCAAGTCTCTCCCATCCGGCTCCCACCGAAACCACCATGGCACTTGCACCGACCCCCGCGTCGCTTGATGCAACCCGTCGCACCGAACTTCCCGTTCGGTCATCCTTGTCCATTTTGCGCCATGCTTGAATCCATAGACTTCATCCGACATCGTCGATCGTTCTGAACCTCAGCTCTCCAAGCCAAATCTCGATCATCCTCGCCGTTGACCGTCGTTGACCTCCAAGCAACCTGCACAACAATAGACCAAGAAATCGATTCCGGAAATAAGTTCTTTGCAACTTGACCCACGTTAGTCAAAACATGCATCATGAAACATATATGCACTGAAACTCATGAACTTGACTCAACAAACAAACATCGCCGCTCGAGAGCGAAGCGATACAAGTGGCCGGTCGATCCGCCATTCAATGGCGGTCGACCGCCAATGGCGGTCGGATCGCCCAGTTAGGGACTTAGCCGATTTTCAGCCTTTGAAAACCGAAACCTCTCTGGAAATTTCAAACGAATAGTTCTTTTGACTGGAGACTCCAAACATTATGAGACCAAGTGTATGAAACCCCATCTCTTCCCTACACCCTCTATTTTTGACTTAGCTCTAAACTCAACCTTTTGCAATGGTCGGTCCGACCGCCGCCTATGGCTACCGATCGGACCGCCATGGCGGCCACGATCGACCACCGCTTATGGGGTGAGCTTTCGAAACCACCATTCGGCGATCGACCGCCTGTATGACATTCTGATCATGAGCCCCATGAAACTTTGCGAAAACACGTGATTCGGGCCAGACCTTCAATACGGCATTGTCAATTGTAACATCATTCTAAGATCATGAGCATATCCCCATGATATCCACAGGACTACTCATTTAACTTTCTCACCGACCACTCTGGACTAGTTATATGACTTCCTCATCGATCTGGCTTATATGCAATCCTTTCATGATGTCAATGCATTGATGCAATGTTCTCCATTATCCATTAACATTATCCATTATCATCATGTTATCATCATTACCATGTCATTACCATGGTCATATCGTCATCATTATCACACATCATCATTATCATATCATCATCATTATCACACCATTGCTATGGTAAAACCACCATCATCATCATTATTATATCATAATCATTTTCATGTCATTTGAGTAGGCATAAAAAAGCATAAATAAATGTCATGACAATATATTTGCAAAGACAATTGCAAACAAATCTATGTCTACCACTCTTCCATGCACTTTCCTTTTATCCATGAAAATCTGAACGATGTAAAGGCGGCACCGAACTCGAAGCAACACTCCCTGTTTGGATTGCAGGATTATTTTTTTTCAGATTCCTACTGTAGACTCCGTTTGGTATTCCAGTAGATTATGATAATATCGTTTAGTTGAGATGCTTTTAGATTTTTGGGTGTTTGGCTAACAACTTTTTTATTACAAAGTTGCAAATGGATATATTATTGTGTTTCAAACCTTATGTGATGAATAACCATTTGATAAGAGAACTTATCTACCTTTAATCTAATTTACCAGACAAATTAATAGATTTTTCTTACTTACTTTTCATGGCATCTTAAAAAATAAGCACAACGCAACACAACCACTGCAAACTGAGCCTTAAATTGTTTCATGTAAAATTTATGCATTCCAACCAGCCTTGATTGTTTATGAATCTCTCTAAGAATTACCCTAACAAGCATTTAGCCCTGTTCCAAACGAACAAACTACACTGATAAATATTTCCAGGTTGAGGATCTGGTGGGTCGAATCTCACTCCCAAAATGTGAGTGAAGTTTTAAACCAATTTAGTAGCACCTTAGGATGACATGTCCTTTGGCTCCCCTGTTCATGATAGACCCACTGGCCTGTCTTGCCCAGACCAAATAACCAAAAGTTCCTAGATTCATAATCAAACTTGCTGGAAAGATATATATTTTAAACCATCAATGATAACTCAAACAAGTCTCCCATTTGGCAATCACATCGTGTTACCCCTAGTACCTTTTGTTACAAATATGTGATGTTTTGGATATTGATACATTCTCTAAACATAATTTCAACCAATAATTTATATCGTAATATATTTTAAAAATCCAATAAAAATTATAATGTCATGAAAGTACTTTTGAAGGCAAATATGCATGTCATTTACATACGGTCGATCTAAACGTTTATGAAGATTTGACCAGAGAGAACATTAAATTGTAATGAAGCGACTAGTGCTCGAATGTCTGATGGGAACCTTCCTAGCGGACGCTCTGATGCAACATATGCGGACAACACATGCAACAAATTAACTCGGCCTATGCAACGAAATAGGGTCCGGTCCAAAAAAGAGAGTAAAATGTCAAATTTTTGTTGAGAAATTCACTTGAAATTACAAGACTCATTCCTATAAAATGTACTTAAAAAACTAGTACAAAATTTCAAAAAAAAACAAATCTACAATGTTACAACCATCGCAACATTTTTGGAAGGCATATGCAATGATTGAGGAAAACACTTGCAATAAAATTGAAATGAAATGTTAAAAAAAGTCACAAACTTGTGCAACAAAACATCACATGGTCAAGAAAAGGCGCAACAAATCTCTACGATTCCTGCAATAATTCACCTCAATGTGTGCGGCATCGAAATAATATGCACGCTGCAACATTTTTTATAGACATAATGCAATAAAATAAAACACTTATGGCAACAATGGAGAAAATGTGATGCAACAAATTCCAAAACCGGCAAACAAGCCCATCGGAGAGGAAGGAGGCATTGGCGGCGGCAAGGGGCTGAGCTTGAAGCAGGTGTAGGAGGCAACCAGCCTAACGTCTTGTCACCGGCGAGCCCAGATTTGGCGATGGCATAGCTCATCGTTCAACTCGACCACCACCCGTGTCCCGATCTCGGGAGACCTTAATGCCCCGGTAGCTATCAGGTGGGACTTAGGGTGGAGCTCCATTTGATGAAAAGTAGTAGGAGAAGGAAGCATCTAACAAATGCAAAAGAGGGAGGAAGAGGAGCTCATGCATGCATTAGCCCTCACCGGTCACCATGGATGTTGGATTTGGAGAGGAGGCAGTAGTCAGGAAGGCGAAGGGTAAAACAGGACAATGAACAAGTAGATGACGACGAAGACATTCAAGGCATCTCAATCTCAGATGGTCAGGGATACGAGTCAATTTGTTATATGGCTTGATGGACCTCGTGGGCACCATGGCAATAACCATTCAAGTAGTAGCAGTGGTGGATAGTGTGTCCCATGTCAGACGTCGTATCACACGTATGCGTATGGTAAGACTATCGATTTGTAATTCTTAGGCAACCAACTAGATACTTCAGACAAATCGTAGCAAAATATAATAATAAACATCTACTAATAGTTGGCAGTGGCAACGCTCATGCAGCAGAATTTGCTTGACACCATCGAAAAAATCTGTCGAAAGTAATTGACCTCCATACCGCCCGGATAAACACACCCAGACCCTTCATGCGCTCAGAAATTTCTTTGCTACGACTGCCCGGGACGTGGGCCCAACATCTGTGTGTCCCACGTGTTAGTGGCTACCGCAACAATTCCATGACACGAACACAGGAGAGCAGGGTGGCCACTGCAGATTTCGCTCTCCTCACGACGTTAGTGCCAACTTTTTTGGTGCTCCCAACATACCTAATGACATGTGTTTTTATTGTTCGAAAAACAGTTTCAGATAGTATGAAAATTTTCAAAAATATTTACATAGATAGGGTATAATATAATATATAATCCCAAAACTTTCAAATCAAAATTCTATCTGCACACTAAGAACAAAAAAAACTATTGTAAAGAAAACCCAAAATAAAAATATAATGCTACTGTTCACTGTAATTTTTCTTTTTTGCTTCTTAATATTGAAGGGATACGGGTAGGATGTGATAGTAACAATTCAAAATTTCTACCACACAAACCAGGAAGCCAAGCAAGTAGATGATCACAGATCGTTACCACGAGACGCACAGTGCAGCAGAAGAAGAGTTAGAGCAGTCTGGTCCAACGAAGAGCGCGTCGATGTAGTGGTTGTAGTCGATCATCCAACGTACTCGTAGTCGATCGTCTCCTCCAGCAATCTCCAACGTTCCTTGTGAAGATCGCGGATCGTCCTCAAACACAACAACAACCGTAGTCATTCCTCTATGGTATCCACACGTCCAGGGAAGGAACGTTGTATGCCGGTGTGCTATCATCAACTCGCACGGTAGAGCTCTATCTCAAGAAGATGGCGGCTAGGGTTTCTGTGGAGCAACTCAAGTCTCTCGTATGTCACACGTTTCACCACCTTTTCCAGTAGCCTCAAGCATCTCCTTATATAGTGCTCGTGACGGATCCTATCAGAACATATTTGATGATTCATATCCGTACTGGTTTGTTCCAACCCGTTAAGTGTGTGACCGGTTGTGACTCGGAAACTCTTTCCAACCACGAGTCGTAGCGGTTCCAATGCCCAGTCTAATGACAATGGTAACATTCTATGTCAGGCTTAGGACCCAGCTTGAGCTTCTTAAGTTTAGCCTTGAGACTCTCGACCTCATCTTGAGTCTTTCCTTTGCCTTTTCCCTTTCCCTTTGACATGCCCTTCTTCTTGAAACTAGTAGTATTTTGAACCATCATCACATGATTAGAACTTTTCTTAATGCTCTCCTCAGCACCCTTAAACATGCCATGTAACTCGGTCATTGACTTCTCCATGCCATTCATATGAAAATTCAATATGACGGGCTCAAAGCTCTTAGGGAGTGATTAGAGAATCACATAAGTAGCCAACTCTTGGCTAAGGAAAAAACTAAGATTTTCTAAGCTCTCAATGAGACCAATCATTTTGATCACATGAGGACTAGCCGGGTTACCTTATGATAGCCTACAAAAAAAATGCCTTAGAGGTGTTAAACCTCTCTGCCCTTGCTTGATATTGAAACTTATCCTTCAGACTCACAATCATATTGTAAGCATTTGTGGTCTCATATTGCTTCTGAAGCTCAGAGTTCATGGTTACAAGCATTAGGCAGTGCACATGGACTATTTCATTGCAATGCTTCTAATAAGCATTCTTTTCAACACGAGGAGCATCGACACTCGGTTCTTCGTGGTAGGGACCCTCTAAGATATATTCATTCCTTTCTTGTTTGAGAATAATTCTCATATTACGAAACCAGTCAATGAAGTTTGTACCATTCAGTTTTTCTTTCTCAAGAATATATCGTAAATTAAATGTAGGTGCAGAAGAAATAGTAGGTGCCATGATCTGAACAGAAAAATATGCAAAGATTTAGCACTATATTTATGTAAGATCTTCTATTAGACACTCATGTTAGTGGTTATGTCCGATCAGTCTACGACCAGCTCGTATCACCATACGACTAGTGGTCGAACTCAATTAACAATAGATAATAAAAGATACTCCCGCTATATGTTCTAAAATATGCTTCCCTCTTAACATCATATAGTGAGTTCAAGATCTAGAAATCATTAAGTCCAATTGAGCTTTGGCATCATTGCTAGAAAACTAGTGATTTAAGGTAAGCAACCCTTTGCCAATTATATCACATATGATTCTTATTTGTTGGGTGACATCTCTATACCCCGGCGACCAATGCCATGCCCTAAGGCCTAAAACTATTTTGATAGTCTTGTCAAGTTAAACCAATACTATGCAGGTGGGTATCTGACACTCACCCCATCTTATTAAGATATTTAATGTCACCCTACTTTGGTAGACCTGCCAATTAACGATCAAAATCGTGATAGGCGTAGCAATTGAAAATGCATCAAATTTACTTAATTTTTCTTGAGGGATACTACTCTACCATGATAAAACATCTAATGATAAAACATGATCAAGTAGCATAACAGAAATAAACACAAACATTCACATATAATCATATTAAACTGTGAAATAGTATGCCGCTTAACATGTCGATCTCCATCAGCATGCTTCTTGTTCTCCGACCACCATGCTTGAAGTCTCCGACCGCATTTATCTACTAAGAAATTACTCCTAAGAGTTAGTAATGAATTACATAGGATAATATCAAGCATCACATGTCACTACGCAGACCGTTATACAATAATATGTAGCTCGATAACTATCTCACAGCATGACACGTAGGCCATGAAAATTCATTCATGCATCACATACACAATGTGTCATACTATTCACATCAAACCCTGCAAAAACGAGTTATGCATAGAATCCAATTCTATCGGGCGACATGAACACATACTACCTATAATGCGTGGCACGGTGGCCCACTAGCTAGTTAACAGGCAGGGTTCGAATGGGCTATGCCCCTCGCTGGTCGAGGGCAGTGCACTTGAATTTTTTTTCCCAGAACATGAATCTTATTCACGTAACTGAGCCTTGGAAATCATCAGATTAATCATATTAACCCTATTCCGAACCAATCTGATCATTGCCTTAATACGACCACGCACTGCGGCATACTTCGATGGCGGAATTCCGACAGTAGGAGTATTATGCAGTGTGATCGTGAACAAGCGCAGTAAATCATCTGGTCCTTTCAGCTCATACCTCCTCGTAGACCCATCTACTACCACCGAAAATCGATCGATCTTATCGACCAGTGCCTAGATCGTTCCATCCACATGAACCGATCTAGGTTACTAGACCCGATCAGTAATAGATCTAATCTACTACTGCCATATATCAAATATATGCAACCGATCTAAATCAAAAACTATGCAAGATGGTTCTGATACCACTGAAGGGATACGGTTAGGCTACGATAGCAACAATTCAAAATTTCTACCACGCAAACCAGGAAGCCAAGGAAGTAGATGATCACAGATTATTACCACCAGACGCATAGTGCAGCGGAAGAAGAGTTGGGGCAGTCTGGTCCAACGAAGAGCGCGTTGATGTAGTGGTTGTAGTCAATCGTCCAACGTCCTCGTAGTCGATCGTCTCCTCCAGCAACCTCCAATGTTCCTTGTGAAGATCGCGGATCGTCCTCAAGCGTAACAGCATCCGCAATCGCGCATCTACAGTATCCACACGTCCAGGGAATGAACGTCGTATGCCGGTGTGCTAGCACTAAATCGCACGGTAGAGCTCTATCTCAAGAAGATGGCGGCTAGGGTTTCAGTGGAGCACCTCAAGTCTCTCGTTTGTAGTACGTTTCACCACCTTTCGCAGTAGCCTCAAGCATCTCCTTATATAGTGTCCGTGACGGATCTTATCCGAACACATTTGACGAATCGTATCCGTACTGGTTTGTTCCAACCCGTTAAGTATGTGACCCTATAGGTTTATGTGTAATCGGTTGTGACTCAGAAACCCTTTCCATCCACGAGTCGTAGCGGTTCCTAGCAGGACATAACGATTCCCGAATACACACAAATTATATCGGACGAACCTTAATGCAATATAATCTACGACCAGGTCCTCATCACTTACGACTAGGTCCTATCTCTATACGACCGGTTCGTATTTGATCACGATCAGTTCGTAACTCCTTACGACTAGGTTTCGACTACTCTGTTATTACGTTCGACCAGTCTACGACTAGCTCGTATCTCCATACGACTAGTCCGTAACTGATCGAACTAAGCGACCTACTCATGTATTCTCCATTTGCCTCACGATATTAGGTTGAACACTAGGTGAGATATTATATTATCCATGGACTGTTTAATACTTTCTCGATCGAGTGTTGGATAACCTTATGTGGTCGAATTCTTCGATCACTAGTGGCATGGTTATGTACTTTCTTTATCCGACCACTTCGAGTGACCCAGAGATATCTCTCCTGTTATGTTAGGAGGGGTAAATCTCATATCCGGCCAGTCACATCACTCCTCATGTTTCATAACATACCCGAAAGCTACCTTTATAACTACCCAGTTACGAGTAGCGTTTGACAGCCCCTAATAGTGCTATTACATATGTAGGGAACCATGCTGATCTTAGGTCTAAGGATTATACATCATCATTGCTTGACACCAACTAATGACACATAGAATCATAACAATCTCAATAGTATTTCAAGGTGGGTCAATCCAACCCCATGTTCTCTAACGTGTGTTCACATTATTGATTCGATATCTTTATATCCATGACCGCTGAAACATGGTCAGCAATCAATACATGTGTTGGTCGTAGAGTCACTGGTGTTCCGGCCAGTGACATTCAACCAAGGATACTTTTAGAATGATATCATATAAGTTAAAGAGTTTCAACAACAAGTCACATACTTGTTGATCTACTAGTAGGGTGCCCGTGCGTTACAACGGATCTAAAATAAATAATACAAAAAGTACTAAATTGTGTCAATATTTAACCCAATTATGTTAAGACCGAATGGTATACCATTGGAATTTGAAAACATGTCAGACTGCTCCCAATCTTTAGTTCCCAACCTACCTTTACCCTTTACCGCTCTTCGCTCTAGCCCTATCAAAAGGAGAAAAAAAAAATATCTCCACTTTTACTACTCAATCTCTTTTCATTCTTTTCATTACGTGTGCCATAAATAGTTAACAAAATTTATCAGTTTACATAAAAAATCTTTGATGATAGTTTTGCTCAAATCTTTGCAAAGATCACTTTATAATATCAAAGACTAATACCACATTGATACAAGCAATTTCTTTGATAAAATGCAGTACTGGATTTCATTGATAGAAGAGGGAATTCACAAGGTTTGCAAAAATTGATGAAATTGTCTATCCCAAAGGATGAGGAATTAACTCAAAATCAACACCATTTCCTTAATATTATACCTTGTTAGCACTTGCATTCATTGAGCCCCAACATTTCTATGCATATTGCCCCCACATCAATTTCAACCCACTGAAGCTTGCCAGTTCATTTGCACGTATCCTTTTGTCAAGAAGCAAGACAGGAAGTTTACACAGAAATAAAGGTGGCCCTGGGACCAAGTAACCTCATGTCATGTATCTATTCAGGAAGAATGGATTAGTCAAATTAATTTAGCATGTCAATGAGATTAATGATATTCTAGATTTCTTAACCAAGTCATAGTTGTGAATCCATGATTACTGCTTACTGTGTCAAAAGCAGTGTCTTTCTTCATTGCACCGTACTTCTTGTTTAGGGGATAAAAAAGAATGAAGAAGCAACAAATTCAGCCATTTACCTATATCACCCTTCAATCACGACAGTAGTGGATATAGAGAGGGGAGGGACAATCAATGAATGACATCTGGTAAGTATCACCATCCACAATATATATGGTGGTGCAAAATTGAAGATAAATGGATAAGTGTTTCCCTATCAAGCCAAAATTGTCGCATAAATAGAAACAGACATGGCATGACTCTAGAACACAACATGATGAGACACTGATCACTGGACCAACCTAGCACATCAATTGTTATTATCAGCTGTCAGCATCAGGCATCAGGCATCAGCCATGCAATTCAAAAATAATTCAAAGAAGCACATCATGGATGTAGACAAATTAAAATCAGATACGACAACAATGGCACAGAATGGATAATGGTCCCCCTCACTAATGAGGATTGCTTTTCTTATCTAGAAGAATTCTCTTCGTGATCGACACACTGACTTAAATTACAGTTGAGTTACTCGCTGATGTACCTTTAACCTGGATCGATAAACAAGATACTGAGATAAAAGAAAATGCCTAGAGCAAAATAACTTGTAGCCTAGCTCAAATCAGGTTCTGCACCATTTCTTCCAAGAAAAGTTGAGTTGGATAAGGGACACTATCTGTAGTCAGGCTTGATGTACAAAAGCTAACTCTTTGCTCCTTGAAAGGCGAGGGGCTAACTTGTCCCCTACTTCCAGGATTTACAGATAAATTCATAATTATTTTCAATAAATATCTAAAATTCAAAATATCCCAAAAAAGATGATAGGATTAAAAAAGAGTAGAAATTCTAGATAGCATTAAACAATAAGATGATGGCTATGTGATAGTATCATGTACATAACATGGGAGTCTACATATTAACACTGTTGTATCCCTGCACGGAATGTATTATAGATTTTGTGAAATTTATCTAACTTGTTTGATATTGATGGATTGCTGAATGCTACACGATGTAAAAAGGATTTTGCATTTAATGTTCTAAGTTTGTATTTATGTATGGCAAAAAAATAAGGAAAATAGACATATCAATTATGTAAAATGTGGTGTAAGCTATGTATGAGGAATGTTGTAACTTAAAGGAAATGAATGCAACAGTAAATTTAGATAACAGAAAGTTGATTTTGTCAATTATTGTCAAACTACAGTAGATGGTGTACAAAAGGATATATAGATTGGAAGAATCTACATAGTAGTTTGGATGCGAAGGCTAAATTTAGAGGGGAATAGAAAGGTAATGCATGCTGAATTAGAGAGATATAGTTCGAGACACTAACAATGGACTTTTTCCCCTCAAGGTTGTAAGTGATATCTGTTTCGCTGCTAAAGGAGGCAATATGTTTCGGAGGATCTTCAGTTTGTGTGATCTGAAAATAAGCAACATACAGGTAAGGAAAGATGAGTATCCATATAGGGTATGAATGTACTATAAGCTGTTAAAGCAGCTAATAGTCTTTTAGTTCAGTTATAGGAATGCTTCAAATAAACACATTTGTATTGTCATCTGAAAAGATAGAATTAATGTAAAGAGTAGGTGAATACTGGCCTGATCTGGGTCGCTTGATGACTGGAATATATGTTTTTTAGTGGATGGCATCACAGGGTGTGTTTTTTTAAGTATGAAAGGTTAGTTAAGTTAAATGTTATGCACATTATGGCAACGCAAATGGTATACAAAAAATGAAAAAACAAAGTGTAAGGTCAACGTAACGTACTGGGAACGACATTCTTCGGAAGCACCAGTTAGGGTGTGTGTGGAAGAAGGCAAGTGTGGTTCTGGCTGAATTTGTATAAGTACGCACAATATTAGAAGGTACAACTGGCTAAGAACTCTTAAACAAGATAATGAGTAAAAAAAGAAACAATTGAACACCCCACGTCCGACATCTAGACATATTTTATGAATGTACTATATTAAGTTTTACAATAGTGTTAATTTGTTAATCAAAGATCTAGAGAACTATAATAAATGCTGGAGAGTACATTATTTATGGTAAGGGACATCAAATCTAACAATCTGCACTATTGTCAAACGAGGCAGCGAAAGATCTTATTATTGATGCAATAGGAAGATAATAATTATTTTTTCGATTGTAGCAGCAGTAACCGAGCTGAGTATTGACGTGACTACAACACAAAATATGTACCATGAAAGCAGACCAGCAGACTACAATACCAAGGCGCTAATTAAGTGGTAAGAAGCACAGAAAACAGGGGAAGAAAACAACCTAACAGGAAACAAATAAACCTGTGAAGATTTGATGTAGCAATTACCTGGACCATATCGTTTGATGTAGCAATTACCTGGACCATATCGTCTATACCATATAAGTAACATTCAATAACAATAGAGAAACAAACAAGAAGATGTAACTATTATCTAAAGTTCTTTTTGTGCAGAAAAAATCATTGGTCGTACCTATGACAAAAGCAGTCCGGCAAACGACAGTACCAAGGCGCTAAGTGGTAAGTAGCACAGAAAAAATGGCAAATTAACAGGGAACAACTAAGCCTACGAATATCTGATGTAGCAATTATTTGGGCCATATCGTCTATACCATGTAAGCAATTTTCAATAACAGTAGAAAAGGCAAGTACCATATGATGTCTAAAAGGCTATGTTGTATAAGGAAATTTATATAGACAGAAACAAGAAAATGTAGCTGTTATTTTTTTACGGTTGCAGCATCAGTAACTAAGCTGAATATTCAAGTGAATATAACACAACCCGTATAAGCGTACCTACTACAAAACCTGATAAAAATGTGGATAGGAATACAGGCGTACGATCCAGTATACAAAGCACAGATAAAATAAATGTTGAAAAAAAGACAAGATAGAAGGGCGAATCTTACAGCGGGAGAAAGACGGTCGAACAAACCGACGATAGCGCGACGGCCGGAGGAAGTGTAAAAAGACGCACAACCTACAGATCATAAAAGCAGCACACAAGTTTAAAAAAAGAAATATAACATTGGATAACAGTAAGCAAACAAAACATCATATGATGGGTAAACGACTATGTTGTTTAAGGAAATTTACATAGATCAAAACAAGTCGATGTAACCATTACATTTTTTTTGTTTTGTTTATGGTTGCAGCATCAGTAACTAAGCTGAATATTCAAGGGAACGGAGAAGTATAATACCTCCGATTCGGCCTCACAAACTAAACACCAGAGATACGTCAAACAAGCCAACCACCTTCCTAGGTCCCAAAATCTAATAAAAGGAACAACAAGCTTTGCGAAACCGAAATCGCCACTCCCAGCTCTTCTACACCGCCCAAAAAAAACCCCGAAGGATAGCATCTAGCTCCGAAAATTCTGCCAGAATCCGCAGACATTCCACCCCGCAGCCAGCGCGCAAATCCACACCACTCAGAGGTAAGAGACGCAAGCAAAAGCATGTAGTAGTGGTAGTAGCTAATAGTATCTATCGGCCTCTCAGTTGCACCCCCTAGAAACCAAACAATGAGTCCTCGGCCTTGACGTCCTTGTGGATGAGCAGCGTGGCGTCGCCGCCGGCGTTGACGGTGAGGTCGGGCCCGCCCGCGGCGCCCCAGTCGAGGAAGCTCGGTGCACCACCAGTACTCTTCGAGTGTCTCGCCCTTCCAAGCGAATACCGCGGCGGAGTCGAGGGCGATGGCGGCGGCGGCGTGGTCCTGCGTGGAGAAATGTTACA
The DNA here is from genome assembly GCA_036346395.1 of Hsuehochloa calcarea. Lineage (NCBI taxonomy): Eukaryota > Viridiplantae > Streptophyta > Magnoliopsida > Poales > Poaceae > Hsuehochloa > Hsuehochloa calcarea. Next base: position 14,674,568 of record CM070615.1, on the reverse strand, counting down.
GGAGCACCAGCGGACCACGGTTAGGGCGGCGGTATGGATGGTCATGTGGAGGTACCCCTAGATGCAGGCGTCGGCGAAGGACTTAGCTGGACCGAACTCAGCGCGGCAGGCCATGATCCCCAGCATCTTGACCTCAGCGAGATCGATCTCGAGGCGGCCAAATTCGGCCTGGGAGAGGTCCTTCACCTTGTACCTGCGCCCGGAGGAGAGCACCATGAAGTAGGGAGGAGAGGGGAGGGGAGGGGAGGGGAGGGGAGGAGGGAACCCTGGGGGCCTCCTCCACAGCCGCGCGGGGGACGGCGGCGGTGGAAGGTGCCGCCCTCAAATCCGAGAAGGAGGAGGGATTCGGGGGGCGAGGCGGAGCAGGCGGAGGGGGAATCATTTTCGGTATAGAAAGGGGGCGAGAGAGAAAGTAGGCGGCGGGATGGAGAAGGAGAGGGAGGTGAGACAGGAGAGGTGGCGAGGCAACGAGGTGGAGTAGGCGGAGGAGAGAAAACTGGGAGTTGGCGATGAGGCCGAGGTGGGCGGGCGGTTTTGGGGGGTTGGGGCGACGTGGGGTGTGCGGGCGGGTAAACTGAGAATTATAGAGTAGTAAAGATATAATTGATGATTTATTTAAGAAATAGAATTATATTTATTCAATAACACATAAACATGTAGGCGTGATCTGATAATCTACATGATTGTTTATAGGATATATCACTAATAAATATATAGATCAAATTTGATTTATTTTTTAACATAAAATATTACATAATACTCTACCTTTCTAATTGTTTTCAGAATTTTTTTCATAATCGATTTTCAGCAGCGGGAGCTTGCCCCCACACTGCGACACCTCATCCCAAACACCAAGAACCAACCGACGAAAGCCGAAAGCCTCGCGTGAGAGAGAGAGAGAGAGAGGAGAGCAAAAAGGCCAAAGCAATACACAAATACACGCAGTTACCCATCGAAACAGCAACCTCCCTCCCTACCCTCCTCGCTGCCCTTCCCACATCATTATTGGGAGAGTCGTCTCAGTCCGTCGCCTCTCCGTCTTCCTGTTTCTTGGTTTGATTCACGCTTCTTCAACCTCAGGATTCCCAATTGGTTGACTGACCAATGGTGTCCGTGGATGCGTGCCCCCTGATCCTCACCTTGAAAGCTCAATTCCTGTCCTGAGTCCCGAGTCTGCGAACGGGGGGAATTTTGGGGGTAAGGATTCTTGGGAGTTGGGAAATTCTCTGTGGTTCTTGGGCGTTTGCTTTGATGATCCGAGCCGATCATGACCATGATGGGGATGATCATCCTGGCGCTGTTTTCTGGTTCTTATTGGTGAATTGTGCTCAAAGATGGTTTTTTTTTTGTCTCAATTCTGGTGTCTCTTTACCAGAATCCAAAGTAAATAGCATGGATCTTTTGTTCTTTGGTCCGATGGAGGCCCTTCTTCGCTGCTAGACTGTTAGTGGGTGTTGTCTTTTTGCCACGGATGATGCAGTTGGAATCTTGCTTGTGTGCGGTGTTGGTGAACGGAGGATATTGTTGATAATTGTTGGACAGGATAAGAAAGGTAGACTTTTGGGGTGGAGTTGGGGAATATGCTTTCTCTGTGAGGGGTCGCAGTGGCACCTTGTCCTTGGCCATTTCCATGGTCTTCTTCTGCGTCAAGCTTCTCGCAATCCCTTATTGGAGCCTCACAACCGGCTCTAGTGCTCTTGATTGGGTCTGTGTACTGTCTGAGATTTGAGTTGTTTTCTTCCTTCTTGGCCTTGATTTCTGGAGCTTGTTTTGCATATGATTTAGTGCCTGTTTGTGTGCCAGAAGAATATGGCATCTCTATCAGTATGATGAGATTGACTTTGGGAATGCTTTCAATAATACAATTTCTTTAGTTGTTTGCTTACATGTGTTGGAAGGATTCTTTCTCATCCACTTTTCTGATTTGGGTGAATAAGATAACAAACTCTTTGTTTAATTGTGCTAAACAAAACTAAGGTGTGTTGATGAGCTTGTTAGGGAAGTAACCTCAATCAATTATTGTAGTTACATGTCATGGTTATATTAATGCATCTCACATTGCAGAATGGTCCTGTATTTTAATGCACTCTGGTGTAGAGGCTTGAAGCCAGAGACACCACAAGTTTGAGTTAAAAGCATAGGGCAGTGCAAGTTCCAGACGTGGCGGATGTGGCGGATGGACGCCACGACGAGCAGTGGAGCTTCCTCGTCTCTCCCCCTCCATCTCATCGTAGATGAGACACTTGCCCTTGTTTCTCCATTGCAGCAATCATTTCAACGGTCACAGCGTCATTACTTTGGCGACTCTGCTCCTGGGGAATTCCCCTTGGCTGCAAACCCATCAATTGTCCTCTATGTCCTCACATCATGCAATCTAGAACCTGAGGACCTCGCTCACTTGGAGGCAAGTAGTATTTTATTGTTTTTCTCCAATGTAGAATTGATATTGCCACTGATGATATTTGTGCTTGCGATAGGCAACATGCACGTTTTTCAGAAAGCCTGCCAATTTCCCTCCAGACTTCCAATTGTCCATGTCAGAGCTTGCAGCTTTGGATATGTGCCACAAACGGGCAATATTTAAGCCTATGACTGCACAAGAAAGAGAACTGTTTAAGCAATGCTGTGGCGGGAGTTGGAAGCTAGTTCTTAGGTTTATAATGGCAGGCGAAGCATGTTGCCGAAGAGAAAAATCTCAGGCAATTGCTGGACCCGGTCACAGCATCGCTGTGACAACAAGCGTGCTGCATACACTTTTGGGTCCAACAACTCTGGTCAACTTGGCCATGGCAGTTTAGAAGAGGAGTGGAGACCGCGGCTCATCAGGTGCTTTAGAATCTACAGTTATTATAACTTTAATCACGACACAAATGTTGCTGAACAGACTGCTAAACATCTGTTGGTGCTCCTGTAGATCATTCCAGGGGATTAGAATTATTCAAGCGGCAGCAGGAGCAGGACGGACAATGCTCGTCAGTGATGCTGGTAGGGTGTATGCATTTGGAAAGGATTCCTTTGGAGAAGTGGAATATGGGGTTCAAGGTTCTAGGATTGTGACTACACCACAGATGGTAGAATCATTGAGGGACATATACATTGTCCAGGCAGCAATTGGGAACTTCTTTACTGCAGTGTTATCTCGGGAGGGTCGCATATATACATTTTCTTGGGGGAACGACATGAAACTTGGTCATCAGACAGAGCCAAACGATGTGCAGCCTCATCTTCTCACAGGTCCTCTTGAGAATATTCCAGTTGTGCAGATAGCTGCAGGCTACTGCTATCTCCTTGCTCTGGCGTGCGAACCAAGTGGCATGTAAGATTTTTCACCCAAAAATGCAACTTGTGATCAACTCTGTGATGTCTGACATAGTGACATGCTATTTTTTACAAAGAGAACTTCTTTGTCTGCATTTAGCCTCACTTTAGCTTTGGTTAATTTTACGACGATGAAGCTAATAGGTGAATTAATGTTAAGAAAGTAAATTTCTCTAGAATGCAAACTCTTGGACATGGCAGAAATAGACAATGCAAAGGTCGCTGTTTACATTTCACAAGTAGTGTAACTGCTGAACTGTACATAGGAAAGCTTGGTTCACTCTATTTAAATACTATTTTTTGATGTAACATTTAAATACTATCAATAACCCTTGAAGAAAAAGTCTGGGATGATTAGCTGAAATTGGTAAAAAAACACTAATCTCTCTTATTTTAATGTAACTATTATTTATTGTCTTTTGACATTTTTGATGAATTTTTATTGTGCTTTGATAGGACAGGTGAAATAGTAGGCAAGTTTTATTTTTTTCTTAATGACAGCTTTTGCTAGATATGACTAACTTGATACTATTCCAATGTTTTGGTCTCATTATATTGCAGGTCTGTTTATTCTGTTGGTTGTGGTTTAGGAGGGAAGCTTGGTCATGGTTCGCGAACTGATGAGAAATACCCTAGATTGATTGAGCAGTTCCAGGCTTTGAATATACAGCCAGTGGTGGTTGCTGCTGGTGCTTGGCATGCTGCTGTTGTAGGCAAGGATGGACGCGTTTGCACTTGGGGATGGGGGCGTTATGGCTGCTTGGGTCATGGTAATGAGGAATGTGAGTCTGTTCCCAAGGTAGTTGAGGCCTTGAGCAGTGTGAAGGCTGTCCATGTAGCGACTGGAGATTACACCACATTTGTTGTATCAGATAAAGGTGATGTTTACTCTTTTGGATGTGGTGAATCATCAAGTCTTGGCCACAACACTATAACTGAGGTTAGGCACTATTTTGGTTTGACTACTTGAAGTTATTTAACAGAAACATGCTATTTTATTTTCATTGTGCTTGTATATTAGCACTAGCCTATCAATGTCTTGTGGTTCTTTTAATAGTTTCATGGTTTCTTTTTTATGAGCTACATAAGGAATATAATTTGCCAATTCAACACCAGTAACTACCATGAATGTGCACCATTCTACAAGAACTATCTCAGTTTTTGTTGATGTTAGATCCTTGGTGACAAAATTCTTCTATTGAATGATACCAACAGCTGTACTGCAAATTGCAATATACTGGTGTTAACTATTTTTTATTGTTGTTGTTTCGTCAGAGTATTGACCAGAAATATCCTCTTTTTTTTCCCCACAAGATTGTACCATTCCTATGTTTCATGTGATGTAAGTAACCAGGGTTTATTTACGAGAGATTATGAATGATTGTTTGTGCGATTTCATCTTATTTTGCTGCTCGCCTGTTCTCTCAACCTTTCTCACGCAGATAATCTTCGGCATGTAGATATTAGTTTTACCATTAGGAACCTATTTGCTCTGTCATGTAAGACTAAGAATGAAAACAACATTTGCTCATATTCCTTTTACTACTTTGTAATAAGAATGAAAACAACATTTTCTCATATTCCATTTACTACTTTGTAACTTCTTTTTTCTGCCCAAGTTAGAATCAATAAGCAATTTCTTTACCATCTCTGCTTCTGAATCTGAATGCAATGTTTTTCCAGGGTAACAACAGGCACACTAACGTGCTTATCCCTGAGTTGGTGACTTCTTTGAAGGGAACTAATGAAAGGGTGGTGCAGATCAGTCTTACGAATTCCATATATTGGAATGCACATACATTTGCACTGACAGATTCAGGCAAACTGTACGCATTTGGTGCAGGGGACAAAGGGCAGCTAGGTACTGAACTTGTTGCGCAGCAAAGTGAGAGGGGGACCCCAGAGCGTGTTGAAATTGACCTTGGTTAGGTCCAATTGCAACACCACTACCTCCTTTTCACTCCTAATGCACTCTTCTAACCTTCACTTTCTAATTCTTTGCATTGCACACACGTAGTTTGTACCCTGATCAGTCTCATCCTGCACTGCAGCTGATCCTTGTGAAAATAGTAACCAGCATGCAAACAATCTGTTGTTCATATGATTGGTTCTCCTTATAAAACTTGTGTATATAATTGTCATGTAAATATAACAATCAAGTCTCATTGCCAGTTCCTTCAAACATAATCAGCTGGCTTGTGATTGATAATTTAACATGTGAAATTTACCTTACTATGAATCTTTCATATGTATCATTGCCATGTGCTTTGAATCCATGCACATATTTCTAGCTTCTTGGCATTCTTGTGGAAACGGTATAATTGCCAGTTCCTTCAAACATAAGCAGCTGGCTTGTGATTGATAATTTAACATATGAAATTTACCTTACTATGAATCCTTTATATCTCATTGCCCTGTGCTTTGAATCCATGCACATATTTCTTGTTTATTGGCATTCTTGTGGAAACCGTATAAGTGTGTAAACATGTTACTACCAGTTCGATTCGGACCGTGTGCTGCTTGTTAAGATATGCACAGTGATTTTCCCGATTGTGCCCATCTTATCTTAACTAATAAATATCGGGGTTTACCCCCGTACGGCAGGGGCAATCGTCCCACCCATCACCCCACCTCATCCACGAAAATATCGTAACCAACTTGCCTTGTCGTGTTATCCTCAGCTGTCGCCCCATCCCTCTCTCCCATCCGCGCTACTCCCCAGTGGTCGCCACCGCGCCGCCGTTGCCTCTCGCCTGCATCCATCGCCCTTTGCCCATCTCCCCTGAGCCTCCCTTGAATCTCCGCACTACGTCCCTCGCCCATCTTCCCCGAGACGCCCTCGAACCTCCGCGTCGCTCCCCATCCTCCTCCACCGAGCCGCCGTCAACCCTCTACGCCGCCCTCGCCCACCTCCCTAGCCCCACGCTGCCATCGCCACCTCGGGATGAAGGTTGCCGCCCCCACCTCTATGTCGATATGTGGGTCCGCATCTCTCTTCCCGAACCGCTCGCCCGCTTCCCACGATGCTGACGAGAACTACATGGGTGACATGTCAAACTTCCTCCCTTCGAGCCCCGAATCCCCAAGGAGCCTCGAGCGCCGGAAGCAAGCCCCGGCACCTACTACACAGGGGCAGGGGTAGGCAAAGCACTCCAAGGGGTGTCGTGGTAGGAGCGGCGATGGCGGGAGCGTGAGAGGAAGCAGCGGGAGGAGGACGCCCACACCATGTTCGGGCTCACGGAGGCCATCCCGGAGAGCAACGTTGGGTTCAGGCTGTTGAAGCAGATGGGGTACGACCCGGCAACCCGCAGCGGTGGTGCTAAGCCAGTCGGAATCGAGATCTACTGCTTGCGGGTCGGACTCGGGACAGAGCCTGCAGTGGCGCCATAGCCACAGCTGGAGGCACGGACTCGGGAGGCGGCGGAGAGGGAGAGGACGCGGGAGGTGGAGCTGAGGGCGAGGCAGAGCACACAGTGGACGGGCCGGAGGCTAGTGTGGGACTATCGCAAGGCCGAGGCAACGCTCGCGCAGCTGAAGAACCGGGAGGTGGAGCCGCCGACCCCGAGGGGGAGGAGAAGGAGAAGGGAGAAGAGGAAGAGGTGGTGGTGATCACTGAAGAGGTAATCATTACTCTTATACTCTCATATTTGTATCAATTTTTGTTCTGTAATTCTGTTGGTTATAGTTAGGATCGCAAATTTAGTATCACTGTTCTATCACAGCATTGTTCAAAGATGTGTCAATTACCGCTCATTTTACTTACAAAACTGAGACCAAGTGAACTAACTCCGCAAAAATCCCCCTCATCTGGGTTTGTATGAGATTTGTCTGTCAATTGATCATGGCATTGAAATGTGATATCGATAGACACAATCAAATCATTGAAGAGAGGCTTTGAGATAGACCACTATAGTCGTTTTCGGTTTCCATATGGATTTGTCATACTGTTCACGCATTTTGTCACAATTATCCACTGTCATGTTCATGATCATCGGGGTGCATAACATAATTGGATCCTTATTTCGTTTCCAATAAAGATATTGTCATGATCATGATCATTAGGATGCATACGTAATTGGATCCTTCCCAATTTGTTTTTAAAAATGTTTAACCGTAAATGTTTATTAGCTCCTGGTATGCTTATTTCTCCACATTTTGTTGTGACCAAGGAAAAGAGCAGTGGCTCGGCTCTGAATTATTAATTTTGAGGTGTTTGACATGATTTTCTTTGCAGTGTGTTCTCATTTGGACTTGTTTTTTATCTAAGGAAATCTTGTGCAAGTATTGTTGAAAAAACAAGATTAACATGCCATTTTTTATCATGCAGGATTTGCAAAACATATTGGCCAAGCTACGTGATCAAAACCACTATTGCCTTTATTGTGGATGCAAGGTCAGCTTCATTTTGTACACAAGTAAACACTACAAGTGAAGAAGAAGACGAACACTTTGTTGATTTGGAGAAATTTGAAGATGTACATAATGGAGAGGAGGATGATGATCATGCACCACTGATATGTGAACCAGGTAATAGTCCAAGTCTCGTTTGTACTCCACGTGTGCTCAGTGTGCATCCAAGACAATTGCATGAACAACGTTGTAATCTATTTCAAACAAGAGCTGAAGTTGGTAATGAAGGTTAAATGTGCAAGATGATCATTGATCGTGGAAGTTGCCACAACTTGGCTAGTAAGGAGTTATGCACTAAGCTTGGATTGTGATATATGAAACATCCACATCCATATCAGAATCAGTGGTTGGATGAGAACGGTGCAATCAATGTTGCTTATAAAATGAAGGTTACTTTTCAGAATGGTGATTATCGTGACATAGTGGAGTGTGATGTGGTACCAATGGCGGTCTATCACTTGCTACTAGGTAGACCTTAGCAATATGGTCGTACAGTTATTCGTGATGGATATACCAATGAGTACAAGTTCAAACGGAAGAATAGAGAAGTCATATTGAAGCCTTTAACCCCTACTCAGATTATCAATGATATTATGCAAAAGAAAGAAACAAGTGTCATTCCAAAAATGGTTAGTGAGAGTCACAAGCCAAAGCGAGTGGAAAAGAAAGAGTGATGGAGAGAAAAGGCTAGTCATGATAGCCACAAAATCTAAGTTGAGAGAGATGTGAGATGATCCCAATTTGATGCACTTTGTCCTACTATACAAAGATGCATTACTTTCTACTAACGACTTGATATCTCTTCCTAGTATTGTTTCCAAAGTTTTGCAGACTTTCAAGGACGTGTTTTCAGAGGAGATACTCACTGGATTACCTCCAATTCGTGGGATTGAGCATCAAATTGATTTGATTCTAGGATCATCTCTTCCAAATTGTCTACCATATCGCACCAATCCTGATAAAACAAAGAAAATTCAATGACAAGTACAAGTGCTACTTAAGAAGGGTATGTACACGAAAGTTTTAACCCTTGTGTTGTTCCTATTATTCTTGTTCCTAAGAAAGATAATACTTAGAGAATATGTGTCGATTATAAAGCTATCAACAATATAACTGTTAGATATCGTCATCCTATTCCTAGGTTAGATGATATGCTAAATGAACTGAGTGGCTTTATTATCTTCTCAAAAATTGATTTGCGTAGTGGATACCATCAAATTAGGATGAACCATGATGATGAATGGAAAACAACTTTTAAAACAAAGTTTCGCTTATATGAATGGTAGTTATGCCTATTGGTTTAACTATTTCTCCTAGTACATTCATGCGTTCGTTTTCTATTGTTGTGGGAATCACATACAGGAGGATTAATAAGACACTTTGGGAGAGAAAAATATTTTTATGATGTTGTCCGATCACTTCTATTGGCCAAAGATGCGACGTGATGTCGAGAGATTTGTACAACATTGTATCACATGCCACAAAGCTAAATCTAAGCTTAATTCACATGATTTGTTATACTTCACTTCCTGTTTCTAATGCAACTTGGGAGGACATTAGTATGGAATTTGTTTTAGGATTTCTTAGGACTATGAAGGGGAGGGATAAAATATTTGTAGTTGTGGATATGTTTTCTAAGATGGCATATTTTATTCCTTGTCATAAGATCGACGATGTGTCACATGTAGCCAACTTGTTTTTCAAAGAGATTGTGTAATTGTACAGGTGATAAAGATCCAACTAGTTGATTAGAAGGATCCCGAATTGTTGGTCCAATCTTTCACAGTACACATGAAGATTATTAATGCATCATCTTCTTCTCTTTGCTACAGATGAACAGTACCCACATGAATAGTGTTGAATAGGATGACTTGAGCGGAGAATAGCAATCTCACAAACCAATTCGGGTGAATTGAATTGCAAGAAAATCAACATGCTGACAAACCAATCTAATAGATTGAATTGCAAGTACGAGTAGCCTCAATGAAGAGTGTTCGTGAGTGAATAGTGTCAAACTCTCTCTCTCTCTCTCTCTCTCTCTCTCTCTCAAGAACAACAAGCCTCTCATCTCCCAAACAGAAGAACACATAATATGCACTAAGTGGCTTTTCTAATTTTTATTCATCTAAATCATAACTTGTCCTTACATGGTGCAGCCATAGGGCTTAAATAGGCTCCCACGAAAGCACAATTGTTTAGGATAAACAGTACCATGTGTGAACAGTATACATGAATAGTGTCAAAAACCAACTCAACCTCCTAAACGCTAACAACTTCGACTCTCCTATTTTTGGAATTAAAATACAGCAAAAAAAGGATTTTGGATTTATTAGCTAAAACCAAAAATAACTCAATCTCAAACTATCCTATTCGGATGAACAGTACCACACGCGTGAATAGTGTCTGAATCAGAAATAAAAAATAATGGTTGTCCGAAAATAGAGATCAAAACAGAATCCAAAGGAGTCCCACATGGAAACCGAATACCTCTTTCCTTTGCTCCTTGCACCAGCCTTCTTGTATCGCAAACCATCGAATCTTCTTATGACATGCTTTGGCTTCCACCATGGCCCCCACGTGAACACTTTATCATCGCACGCCATGCATGCATGCTTGGCCTCCATGCACGACCTTCTCGCTTAGGTGTGTTTTCTCTACGCCGCATGTCTTCCTTTTCTAGCCTTGTTTTCGTAGAAAGTAAGCATTGTCTTCTTTCCCTTTGGTGTCCTCCCATCCACCTTCTTGGCCACATGTAACACTTCATTGGTTTGTTTGATCAAATCAAGACCCATTGTCACATCAAGTTGTGAATGCAACTTAGGATGACAAATTGCGATGTAGTAGTACTTGGCGTTGTTTCATCCCATCCTTTCAAGCGAAACCGTCATCGGTTTGAGGTAGTCTTCTGATCGCCTTTTCAATGACAATCTTCTCAAAGACGAATAGTACTCTCGGCATAGGACACAGGTATACGATCTACCCGATGCACCAAAGAATACTTGTTAGACCTCCCGTGGTGTGTAAAGTTGCGGTCGAATTGCCACGGACGTCCTAATAGCAAGTGACATGCGTGCATAGGCACGACATCACACTCCACCTTATCCTGAAAATCTCCCACTAAAAATAAAATTGTAACACGGTGAGTGACCTTTCACTTCTGATATTGTGCAACCATTGCACATAGTGCAGTTGAGGATGTCACCACGTTGATAATCCGAAAACTTGCACCAAATCCTTGTTGATGACGTTGTTGTAGCTGCCACCATCAATGATAGGATTGCAAACTTTCTCTTTGATCTTGCATTCATATTTAAACATGTTACTTCATTGCCCTTTATAGACAATAGCCGTGTCATCAACCCGAACCATCATGGTTAGCATACAAAAGACCATCTTGTGGTGCCTCATCGTCGATTTTGCCGTCATGAGAATATGACTCCTCCTCTTGCTATTTTTGGGTAGAAAGAAGGGCCACCATCGTTGTTTTCTTCTTTTCTTCCTCAGCAAACCTTTCTTCTTCCCATTTATCCACCTTTAGCTTTCGCTGTTGCTCTTCAATGGCATCTTGGATCTTGTCCCGCCGCTATCTATCTTCAAGGTACCTCAACAATGACCAAGATGTAATCTCCCTTCATGTTTCTCCCCAAGGAAAATAGAGACACATGACGGAACATGATGCAACTCGGTGTATGTGATATTCAGCCAACCAATATGCACCAATCACCAACAAACATGCTCGCATATGTATATGAATCACATCACAAGTGACAACAGCAGTATACCCATCCAAAGAAAATTTTACCTCCACTTGTTTTGTGATCGGAATGTGCTTGAACCTCCAAAGCAACAGATATGGCTCCGGATGTGGCTTTGTGACCAACCCCAATATGTTCACAAGTGTTTGGCTTTCTGCGTTTGGCAAGCTTCCCGTATCTATCATCATAGCATAATTTGTGTTCCCCACTTGACATCGATTGAAGAATATGTAGCCTGGATCATGGAGTGGACCCGCCTCACATTGATCTATAGTATAGTTGAATTGCATGACCAGCTTCATCTCCTTCACGTCGGCCATGTCGATCCTTGATCTTTGCAGCAACAAAGTACCGTGAGCAATTGAAGCTCTGATACCACCTAATAAAGATCCAACTAGCTGATTAGAAGGATCCCAAATTGTTAGCTCAATCTTTTACGGTACACACGAAGATTATTAATGCATCATCTTCTTCTCTTTGCTTCGGATAAACAGTACCATACATGTGAACATTACCCATGTGAATAGGGCCGAATAGGATGACTTGAGGGGAGAATAACAATCTGACAAACCAATTCGGGTGAATTGAATTGCAAGAAAATCAACACACTCACAAACCAATCTAATAGATTGAATTGCAAGTAGCAGTAGCATTGGTGAATAGTATCCATGTGTGAATAGTACCTATGCATGAATAGTACTGAACTCTTGATCTCTCTCTCGATCTCTCATGAACAACAAGCCTCTCATCTCCCAAACACAAGAACACAAGATATGCACCAAGTGGCTTTTTTATTTTTATTCATCTAAATCATAACTTGTCTTTACATGGTACAACCATGGGGCTTAAATAGGCTCCCACGCAAGAACAATGGTTTTGGATGAATAGTATTATGCATGAATAGTGACCAACTCAACCTCCTAAATGCACATAGCTCGGACTCTCCTATTTTTGGAATTAAAAACAGCAAAAAGGGATTTTGGATTTACTAGCTAAAACCGGAAATAACTCCATCTCAAATTATCCTATTCAGATGAACAACATTGTGGGTGAACAGTACCGCACGTGTGAACAGTGCTCGAATCAAAAATAAAAAATAATGGCTGTCCAAAAATAGAGATGAAAATAGAATCCAAATGAGTCCCACATGGAAACAAAATATCTTTTTCCTTTACTCATTGCACCAGCCTTCTTGTGTCACAAACCATCGAAGCTTCTCATGTCGTACGCCTGGCTTCCACCTTGGCCCTCCACACGGCCACTTTGTCACCGCATGCCATGCATGCATGCTTGGCCTCCCATGTATAGCCTTCGGCCTAGGTGTGTTTTCCTCACGCGCTGCTTGTCTTCCTTATCTAGCCTTGTTTTCGACCAAAAGCAAGCGTTGCCTTCTTTCCCTTTGGCCATCCTTCCCATCCACCTTGTTGGCCACATATAACACTTCCTTCAATTGTTTAATCAAATCAACACCCATTGCCACCTCAAGTTGTGAATGCAACTTAGGATGATAAACTGAAGTGGTAGTAGTACTTGACGTTATATCAATGGGATGCCAAAGACTGTCGTTTTCGATCATGACGTCAAGTTCATGTGTTATTTTTGGAAGACTTTGTGGGCCAAGCTTGGGACAAAGTTATTATTCTCGACAACTTGTCACCCACAAATGGAGGTGGTGAATAGAACACTTTCTATGTTACTACAAACGATGATAAAGAAGAATCTAAAGGAGCGGGAAGATTGTTTACCGCATGTGGATTTTGCTTATAACAGTATGGTACATTCTATTACTCAATTATGCTCGTTCGAGGTGGTGTATAGCTTTAAACCTATTACGCCGCTGGAAATGTTACCTCTACCTCTACAAGAACGTGCAAATATGGACGCATCAAAGCGTGCTAAATATGTGAAGAAACTACATGAGAAGACAAGAGGAGATTGGGAAGAAGGCGCACTACTATGCTACAAAGGCGAATAAGAAAATAAAGAAGATGTTATCTGAATCAGGAGACTTGGTTTGGATACATCTATGCAAAGATCATTATCCAAAAAAAGCGTAAGTCCATGTTGATGCTTCGTGGTGATGATACATTCAAAGTTCAAACGAAGATCAATGATAATGCTTACAAGATAGAGCTTTCGGGAAATGACTACACTGTGAGTACTACATTCAATGTTGTTGATTTATCCCAATTCTTTGGACCAGAGGACACAGAGTTGAGGACGAGTCCTTTTCAAAAAGGGGAGAATGATGAGGACATTCCTACCACTATTACAACTCCTACCTCTACTACTAGCAAGAATGCACCAAATAGCCCTATTACTCAGGCTAGAGCTAAACTTTTTTGCTCAATAGGCGAATCTAATGCTTAATGAGTTTTCTTTTGATTTACTTTTGAATTGGCTACTGCCTAATGCAAATACCTTTTGTATACTTAGGTTTCATCGTGAGGAAGCTCGGCAAGCCAAAAGGGAAATGCTAGCCGAGAGGAAAGGAGAACCACATGGAGAACCTTGCATAGAAGAGCAATTTCGCCCAAAAATAATAAAGAAAGAACACTTTGCTTACTTTTGGTTGAAAGTAAAAAGGGAGGAGAAAGGAAATCCGGAGAGAAATGAATTGAATGCGGACTGGGAAGAGAAATCCGAATGCAATGGTGATTTCAATCTAAATTGCACGCTGATTTTGAAATCCAAATTGAATGCAGATTCAAAATCCGAAATGGAGGAGGACTTGAAGCCGAATTAGAGTAGGTTTTAAATTCCCAATTAGAGTAGGATTTAAATTCCCAATTAAAGTAGGATTTCATTCCCGAATTAGAATAGGAAGAGGGGAGGGAGTCCTATTCAGTTTTGCTAGGCCGAAACCTAGTACGAAATTTCCCTTGGCCGTCCAAGGGAGTAGGGGTCACTATATATTCAGGGCTACCCCCTCATTGTAACTCGGACCACAAATATTGATTAAATATATTGCTTTTGCATCTAGCGTTCAACACTTGTTCTAGTTCTTGATTGTAAAATTTCATATTTGGTTGATTTGTGCACGTAGATTCGAATTTCAAAATTGTTGAATTAACACACAAACATGATAAATTTATACAAAAGATTGGTAGTGAGTGGCGTAAAACATGATAAGCGTGGAAGAACAACCAAAAAATAGATCCAAACTTGTCTAAAATCCATTTAACATTGCGTCGGTAATTAGCTAAATGCATTAGTGTTACAAAATGAATTCATTAATTAGCTTAATCAGCACAAAATAAGTATCATTTGTCTTAGGGGCAATTAAGATATTTCATAACTCAGAACAATCAGCCACCCAACGAAAAGCCAGACTACCAAACAACACCTTAGGAAAAGCTACAGCTCCATTTCAACTAGAAAGCCAAAAAGCAACTAATGACAAAAGCTACAACTCCCCAAATAGTGCGTAAAATTTTCTAGTGCTTTAGAGGAAAGCCAAAAGTCATATGCCAAATTTCGACCAACAAATAATCACTTAAAGTTCAAAAAAGCTATCATGGCCACAGTCTAGTAGTATGTTTTGGAGCTATAGTAGGGTTGTTCACAATGCCACTGAACCGAACAAACTGTATAGAAGAAATTGAAATGTATTCAGTATTCGGTATGGTAGGAAGAAATCAGTGATTCGGCAGGTTCGGTTTTTTTTTTTGGTAAAAACAAGAAGAAAACAAATCAAATCAAAGAAACCGAAGTGGAAGAAGGGGAGCGCAAGCAGGGGAGTCGGCTAGGTAGGGGTGGGCTGAGAACCTCGGCAACGAACGTGGGGAAATGTGGCAGAGCTTGGAGAAGTCAACGACGACAGGTGGGCCCCAACGCTGGTGGCGGTGGAGGGCGTCGAGGAGGAACCGTGCGAGTGAGGAAAGGCGGCGGGAGGAGGTAGGGGAGAGGCCAAAAGCTATAGGAGAGATGTTTTTTTTTACTTTTGCGAAATGGAATAACCATTTGCCATTAAACTTCGCTAAAATTACCTACTAAATGCTATTAATATATAACTCCAAATCCTTTCAATTTTTTCTACTCTTTCCTCCCCTGCCCTGTTTTCTTTTTCGACCCTTCGGCTCTCGCACCTGGCTCATCTCCCCTCACCCGCCGCGGCCGCCCCTCCCCTCGCCTGACGTCGCCTCCCCTGGCCTGATACCGCCTCCCCTCGTCCGCCGCCGCCGCCGCCTCCCCTCGCCCATCGGCACCACATCCCCTCTGTCTCCAAGTCAGTTGCCTTTCTTTTCCTTTTGTCAATTCTTCTCTTTTCTCGCTCACTCATTTCAGTTCGCTTGCTGTTGCCGATCGTCGGGCATCACAGGCGTGTGTGAATTGCGTAACTACTACTAGCTAGAGAAGAGTACAAGTTACAACCACTACATGGAAGCAATTTCGGTGTATACTTGCGCATTACGATGAATTAAACAACTGAAGTGAATTCACTCTACTTGACCTAGATAGTTTGGGCAAACAAATTGACACCAGGCGCACGCACATTTGAGTGTTAATGTCCAACCAAAAGAAATTATTGTTTACAAAGAGGCCGCACGGGTCATCGGTTCATGCGTTGAAAACTTTTATTTGATTTGATTTGTAGGTGGAGCAAGGAGGACCAATCAGCAGCACTCTCGACTGCCACTGATTCGACAGCGCAGGTACCTGATCTTGTTCACTCAATTTGGCTGAGTGGAATGCAAAATACAGGGACAGGTTTGGGTTTGTTCTCATGATATGTTGCAATGGCCTTGAAATTATCTTATCATCCTATTGTTGTTTTCAGAGGCGTTATACAAACAGACCAATTGTTGAACTTGAGGTTGTAGCACAGGAAGAGCTAACATTAGTTTGCCGAGCTGCATGCAGGATGTAGCTGTTGGGACCCGAATTTACACAATCGAAACCTTCTATGTTTTCTGAACTAGTCATATATCAGTAACTAGTTCACACAAGAAATATCGATGAAATATCATCTATTTGTCGATTTAACTAAAAAGATCTCAAAATAACAAATAGTAATAATAACTAGATCTTATGGTCAATATTTACTTAACTTATCATGCAAGACTAAAGAAACAAATAAACTCTGCAGTGAAACAGGAAAAGTTGGAGAGACTAATCAACAAGCTCGCATGCAATCGAGTGAAGAACACATTGTAATCCGCAAAGCTTTCACACAATTCCTGTTCGTAGAACTCCTGAGCAGCTTGATATTCTTTAACTGAACTGCAGAATTTGAAGTCGTAAGTACGTAAAGTACTCAGCAAGTCGTAGGGAAATAATATGCAAATAATATTCATGCAAGGCTCGAACAAAAGATTAGTTGTATAATTTTTTTTTGCAGAAAGCAGTATTAACGAATAATACAGTGAATGGATTGAAATGCGTAATTAAAAAGAATACTAAATAAATAAACAATTGCTTTGAAACAACTAGTGAACTTCCCATTCACTTCTCAACTAAACCAATAAGTGAATTCCCCATCCACCAACTAACACAATCCACAATGTGAATTACCCATTCACCAAATGAACATTATATTCATCAAGTGAACTTCTCATTCACACCCCGACATATTTTATGAAGAAACTCCACCTCTCGTATGAAATCCCCGGACATGTCCATAACCGCGGATGCGGTTATTGGAATAGATAAATTAACACTCTGCAGAGGATGTACACTTTACCCATAAGATGCAATCAACTTGTACAGAGCTGATTACAGCAAAACCTTTCAAAAGTTTCATTTCAATAATTGACTCTCCCGATGTGCGTATTGTCACCCCAACCTCACCGTTGGTTTGACGCCCACCATTGGACCTAGAGATAGTAAACCCTGCCCATAGATGTGACCTTAAAAAGGGTACAAACATCCACTCATACTAAACCTACACATCACATCTACTCATACTAAACCTACACCTTGAATAGTCAATATCGAAACTCCATAACTTACTAAATTAGGTCCATCCCATCTGGCATGTGGTTGTACAATAAGACACAGTTCAATGGCGCACAAAGTCCTTAACAAGTTATTCAGACGAGTCTACCACAAACTCACAACGTGTTAAAACCACACACTCACTTCACAACTGTCCACTCGAAATCATTTTGTCTAACTACGACCAATGACATACCATATCATGGTATACAAATTTTAACAATAGTGGCTAACCACCATCATTTCATATCTCATTAAGTCAAATTCAACATTATTTGTACATATGATAATAAACCCATCGCACAACTAAGTTTGACTAAGCATCTGTACAATACCCATGTTGGTGTTACAAATATGTCAAACTAAAACTAACCATACTATGATCACAAATGATTCAAGGCATTCAAAGTTTAATGGAGATATAATAATAAATAGGTGATAGCTAATCCCAAATCATTTGATATTGTGGATATCATGGGGATATGCTCCAGATCCTAGGATGATGTGACAATTGACAATGGCATTAATAGTTTGTCGTTTTGCGTATTTTTGGTAAAGAAACAGTGTTGTCAGACTTCAAGCGGTCTGACCGGCCTAAGGGCAGTCCGACTGGCCATAGCGGGGGTCGGACCGGCAAACTTCAGAAGTGAGGTTTTGAGCTGAGCCAAAAATAGAGGGTGTAGGCAAGAGAGTGGATTCTATTGCACTTGGTCCCATAATTTTTGGAGTCTCCAGTCAAAAGTTCTATTGGTTTGAAAATTCTAGTATGTTTAGGAATTTCAGAGGTTGAAATTGGCTAAGTCCCAACTAGCGGTCTGACCGGCCAATAGGTGGCGGTCAGACCGACCCTCAGGGCGGTCTGACCGGTTTTCACTCAGATAGTCGCCCGTCGTGGCGGCGATGTTCGGTTGTTAGGTCAAAGTCATGAGTTTCAGGGCATATATGTTGCATGATGCATGTTTTGACTAACATGGGTCAAGTTGTGAAGAACTTGTTTCCAAATTCGGTTTACTTGTCTATTTTTGTGCAGGTTGCTTGGTGGTCAACGACGGTCAACGGCGAGGATGATCGGGACTAGGCTTGGAGAGCTGAGGTCCAGAATGATC
Source organism: Hsuehochloa calcarea (assembly GCA_036346395.1). Taxonomy (NCBI): domain Eukaryota; kingdom Viridiplantae; phylum Streptophyta; class Magnoliopsida; order Poales; family Poaceae; genus Hsuehochloa; species Hsuehochloa calcarea. The sequence goes on along the minus strand of CM070615.1, from coordinate 14,656,042 downwards.
GACGATGCCGGATTAGGTCAATGTATTCAAGCGTGGTGCAAGATGGACAAGGGTGACCTATTGGCTAAGCCGAGGCGCAAGATGGCGTAAGTTGTAGCTAATTAGGTCAAGAGTTGTTAAAGACGGTGTATTAAAATACGTGCGTGTGTGACCCATTTATTTTGAGCCTTAACGGGAGCCCAATTGAGTCAAACTTTTAGAAGGTCTAAGCCTCCACTATAAATAGGGGAGGGAGGTGGCTGCACCTCCTCTTCGTTTCTTTATCTTAGAAACCCTACTTTGCTTAGGGAGAGTTTTTGTGGAGGCAAGAGTTCTTGATAGTTTGATGTGATTTTCGTGCTCTTGGATTGAGCATTGTCCTCCATTGATGGAGAGACTGTAAGCTCATATCATATCAAATCAATCAAAGGAAATTAAAGTTTGATCAATGTCTTGTCTCGTTGCGTTCTTTCTCTATATTTGATGATTTTGAGTCTTTCTTTGATCCGCGGGTTTTTGTTTGAATTCTCCACGTGATCTAGCTTGCTGTGACATGTGGGAATATATCTAGAATCATCTTGATCATCAATCACCCACGAGCAAGATTTTGGATCTAGCTTTCGTTTTGACCCGGTTTTGAACCCTTCTTCAATCAAACGGAAAAGGATCGTTATTCTTCCAAGCATTATCATAATCTTCGATTGGAATAGGTTCCTGACATCATAGAGAAGGTGTGTTCCAAGTTTCATCAAGTTTGGAGTTGTAGATCAAAAGTTTCATCTATTTGCAACTTCGTTATCGGGCTGTTTTGATCTGTTCTTGGTAGGCCGATCGGGCCGGTCACCGGTCGGACCGACAGTGTCGGTCGACCGCCATTGACCCAGCGGTCCGAGCGCCCTAACTGAGATTTGTTTTAGTTTGTGTTGATCTTTGGTTGTTTTGCTTCGGGGGTTAGGTTGGATTTAATACTAGTCTTCCGCTGTACTGGTATGTTGATCTTCATAGCTTCCATAGCTACTGGAGTAAAATTTGTGTTGAATCTATTATTTGTGAAAAAGTGAGCACGCTCCTATTCACCGCTCCCCTCTAGTCGCCTTTTCGGTCCAACAGATATAAAGATAGCATACAATTGATATAAAATAATATACCTTTTAAAATCATAGGTTTAATATGATCAAATGACTATGACTTGGCTTGGCTTGGCTTTGGTTGTGCTCAATTACCACACTTGAATCTTCAAAGTTTGCTTCTCCTCCCACTCTGTGAAACAAATCGTCCAACGAGAGAGAAAACAACAGGCGAAGCACAAATAAATTGAAAATAAATTTGTGGATATCATGGGGATATGCTCCAGATCTTATGATGATGTGACAATTGGCAATGGCGTTAAAGGTTTGTCGTTTCACGTGTTTCGGCAAAGTTGCAAGGCTGTCAGGCTTCAGGCGGTCTGACCGGCCTAAGCGGTGGTCAGACCGGCCTAAGTGCGGTCGGACCGGCCAAAGCGGCGGTCGGACCGGCCAACTTCAGAAATGGTGTTTTGAGCTGGGCCAAAAATAGAGGGTGTAGGCAAGAGAGGGTATTTTATTGCACTTGGTCCCATAATTTTTGGAGTCTCCAGTCAAAAGTTCTATTGGTTTGAAAATTCCAGTAGTTTTCAGAATTTCAGAGGTTGAAATCGGCTAAGTCCCAACTGACGGTCTGACCGGCCAACAGTGGCGGCGATCGGCCAGCGGGCTGGCGATCGAGCCGACCTTGGGGGCGGTCGATGGTTTTCACTGGATTGTCGACCTTCGTGGCGGCGATGTTCGGTTGTTAGGTCAAAGTCATGAGTTTCAGGGCATATATGTTGCATGATGCATGTTTTGACTAACATGGGTCAAGTTGTGAAGAACTTATTCCCAAATTCGGTTTACTTGTCTATTGTTGTGCAGGTTGCTTGGTAGTCAACGACGGTCAACAGCGAGGATGATCGGGACTAGGCTTGGAGAGCTGGGGTCTAGAACGATCGACGATGCCGGGTGAGGTCAATGAACTCAAGCGTGGTGCAAGATGGACAAGGGTGACCTATTGGCTAATCCGCGGCGCATGATGGCGCAAGGTGTAGCTAATTAGGTCAACGAGAGATAAAGACGACGCATTAAAATGCGTACGTATGTGTCCCGTTTGTTTTGGGCCTTAACGGGAGCCCAATTGAGTCAAACTTCTAGAAGGTCTAAGCCTCCACTATAAATAGGGGAGGGAGGTAGCTGCACCTCCTCTTCGTCTCTTTTTAGTTGGAAACCCTAATTTTGTTTAGGGAGAGCTTTTGTGGAGGCTAGGGTTCTAGAGATTTTGATGTGATTTTCGTGCTCTTGGATTGAGCATTGTCCTCCATTGATGGAGTGGCTGTAAGCCCAAATCATATCAAATCAATCTAGAGAAAGTTTGATCATGTCTTGTCTCTTTACGTTCTTTCTCTTTATTTGATGATTTTGAGTCTATCTTTGATCCGCGAGTTTTTGATTGAATTATTCACGTGATCTAGCTTGCTGTGACATGTGGAAACATATCTAGGATTATCTTGATCATCAATCACCCACGAGCAAGATTTTGGATCTAGTTTTCGTTTTGACTCGGTTTTGAACCCTTCTTCAATCAAACGGAAAAGGGTCGTTATTCTTCCAGGAATTATCCCAATCTTTGATTGGAATAGGTTTCTGACATCATAGAGAAGGTGTGTTTCAAGTTTTATCGAGTTTGGAGTTGTAGATCAAAAGTTTTATCTATTTACAACTTCATCGAAATTCGTTTGATCATTCTTGGTAGTGGTCGATCGCCAAGGCCATCGGTCAAACCGCCAGTCAACAATCGATCCGCCATTGACCCAAAGAAATCGACCGCCAAATTAATCGAATTGCTTTAGTCTTTATTGATTTTGTCGTATGGCTTTGGGGTTTAAATTGGGTTCAATATTAGTCTTCCATTGTACTGATATACTGATCTTCATAGCTTCCATAGCTACTGGAGTAAACTCTTATTGAATCAATTATTTGTGAAAAAGTGAGCGTGCTCCTGTTCACCCCCCTCTAGTCTCCTTTTTGGTCCAACAAAATTCAAATAAAATTCAAAAAATGGTAAAACCAACTCTAAAAAAAAATAGCTTGATTTTGCTTGAATTTAGGAATTTGAATAGATTGAATCGGAGTTCCAACGAAGGAGAGTGGACTCTTGGAAGATTTGCTGGAAAGGAAAAAGAGAGAGAAAAGAAATATTATAGAGAATATTCCCTTCGAAAGAAAAATAAAATAAAAAGAATTTGGAACTTACAAGTGGGTCCACTCGTAAGTGAGATAGATGGAAGAAAGAATGACATGTGGCCAAGGTTGTTGGAGAGAGAGAAAGAGAAAGAGGATTGCAAGGGGTCCCACATGTAAGTGTCTAGGTTTATGGTGGTGCTAAGTCTTGGACTTTTTGGCTCGGGCTTGCCACATGGCACTAACAAGAATGTTTACAAGGATGGCACATGGGCGTGGACGCAGAGGTGGCACAAGAGATGGTAGAGAGAGAAAAGCTGAGGGAGAAACAGAGACATGGCCAGCGGCTTTGGCTTGATGGCGGCGAGGCAACCAGCGGCGAGGTAGCAGCGATAAACTAGCAAAATGGGTTCCTAAGGGCACGACAATGCTGATGGAGGTTGCGGTGCAGCAACATCGGCGATGAGGTAGCGGCGACGACGACTTTGGCGACGAAAAGGCTTTGGCGGTGGTGGCTTTGACGGTTTGACAGTGTTCGACAGAGATGGAGGGGAGCACCAGGTTGTCGGCGACGCAGGGAACACAAAGGACTTCTTGGAGTGGCCAGAAGACGCTCGGAGTGTCGGAGCGATGAAGTTAATCGACAACGAAGGAAAAGCACGGTGGCAGCGGCTCGGTGACAGGGAGAGAGGGAAAAAGGAGGGAATCCGAAGAGGATAGCATAGAACATAGGGTGATGCGCATAAAAGAGCAAAGAAGCTCACCAATGGGGAGATCAAAGATGGTGACGGCGGCCAGCGTTGAGGAGGATGGTGGAAGTGGTGGTTCGATGGCGCTCCGGGGGAGATGGTGAGAGCAAGTTGTAAAACGCGGTGAGGCGAATCCGACGACGAAGACGTCTCGAGTAGAGGAGCTTCAACGGCGGCGGAATTCAATGGGAAAGAGCTTTGGTGGCTGCTTGGTTTGTCGATGAAAACCGACGAGCTCGGCGACGCTTCAAGGCGGTGGTTTAGGGCCTTAGATGAGGTGGACGATGCGAACGATATGACTCGGGTGGCACTGCTTATAAAGGCCTGGAGATGGCGTATCTGCAAGGAGCACAGCGCGGCTTCACATGTTTGGTTCGAACACAACGCAAGGAGTCCAGCGTCATGGTAAGACAATGCTGATGAAGCTGACGGGTGGGGACCACCAGACAGTGAGAGAAATAGAAAAGGAAGGATTCGGCTTGGCACTTGCGCTGAAAGAAAACAGGAAATGGGCCAAGGCTGCTGAGCTTCGGCGCATGCGGGAAAAGAAGATGCGGGCCAAAGGAAAGAAAAGAATATGGGCTGGTGGCAAGGGAAAGGTGCTGAGAGAAAAAAGAGGGAAAAAGGCCCATAAGGAAAATTCGAAAATAAAAGACTTTTCGAATTTAGGACTAATGGGTTAGTCACTTCCAGGATTGTTGTTGTCATCTATCTACTGTTATATTGTTGTCATTTACGATTATTTGAACATTAAAAACAGATTTGTTAACTTGCTTTTAACTGTACTACATTATTGCAAATAAAGATTGCTTTGTCTGAAAATAAAACATACAGCCTCCACTTAAATAAGCTTGCATGTAGCATATGTATAGGTCTGTTACTCTACACGTAAGTCTTGCGGAGTACAATTTTTGTACTCATTTGCTTTGCTTAACTATTTGTTGCAGAGGAGGAAGGTGAGCCCCAAGGGCCTCACTTTTGTGAAATATGCTGTGGATTCGACGACTAGCTTGGCGGTCCGGTCGGTTGCCTTGTGGGTTAAAGGCACACTGATTGGCTCTTTTGGTTTATGGCCATCTTATGGCACTTTTGCTTCATTGCTCAATTTCTATATGTATATGTCATTTGGTAGGTTGGCCTCTCTTGTGTAATAACTATCCTTTATTTATGTTATCTTCTGGTTGTTGCTTTACTTCGGTTCTATGTGAATGAATGGAATTGATGCATGAATTTTGTAAAGAGGTGTGTATACTGCATTTCTGGGAAGTATACATGTCTCGAAGACACGGGTTATTTCGTTTGTGATGCTAGGGTCAATTGGTGACTAAGCATTACAAGCCCAATAAACCGGGGTCTCACAAGAACAACATCATCATAAGTTAAAAGAGCTTCACCAACAAATCACATACTTGTTAATCTTTATAACTGATGATTCATTCAAGGAACATAATAATATTTATTTAATAACTCATAAATATAGACGTGATACAATCGTCTCTATGATTGCCTCTAGGGTATATCACCAACATGAGGTAGCCGAGATTTAGTCTTAGTTAGTTGAGACTTTGTGTGTAAGAGCCGCGTCTACTTAAGATTAGTAGTGTCATCATTTAGACGTTAGATTGTGTTTTAGGGTCACTTTTGCTTTCTTATGTGTAGTATGAGGTCTAGGAGCCCTTAGGCACTTGTTGCAGCCATGCTAAGACCCTTATTAATAAATAGTTGTTCAATTGAGTTCTTTGTGTCGTGTTTATTGCATTAAACCTATCCCCTACTTAGTTTTTGACTTACCTTGTGCTTGCTACCTTATCTAATCCCTTGGAGCTTCCGCCAGATGGTTCGGACTCACAACACCACTACCAGTAGATCAGGAACCAATGGAGCCAACAAAGCAGAGGGAAGTGAACAGACCCCTATAGGAGCAGTTCCACCTCAAGAACCACCGATAGATTTGCAGAATTTTGATGCATTCATGGCCGCCCATATTCAGATGATGTATTAAATGATGAATCAGATGTAGAATATGAACAACAATCAAGCCAACAACAATTCAACACTAGTTGCTCATAGACACTATGGACAGTCTAAGCTAGCAGAGTTCATGAGAACTTGCTCGTCGACTTTTTTCGCAAGTGTTTCACCAGTTGAAGCTGACGATTCGCTTTGCGTGATTGAAAGGAATTTGCTGATCACTTAGTGCAATGATCACGAGAAGGTTCTTTATGCTACCCATCAGATGTAAGGCATTGCCGTTGAGTGGTAGGATAATTTTTGTGCTGCGCATGAGACTACACAAAATATTACTTGGGATGAGTTTTCTACAGCTTTTCACCAGTACCATGTGCCAGAGGGAATTATAGATCTGGATAAGGATGAGTTCTGTGCACACAAGCAAGGAGGTATGACGGTGTCCGATTACCTCAACAAGTTCTCTCGGCTTGCACGTTAGGCTGCAGAAGATGTCGCTACCAACAAAGCACGGTAGTCATTTCCTGAAAGGATTGAACACCGACTGTGTGAACTAGCTACTAATCATGTGACTAGTTTAGAATACACAGAGAGCTCAGATTCAGTGATCTAGGGCCTGACACACCCTATCGCTTATAAATGGAGGGAGAAGAAAATTAGAGGACAACAATATACCCAACACTTCACTCTAACTTGGTACACACAACAGAGAGGAACGAGATTTCAGACTTGTTGTCGAACTTCTACACAAAGATGTTGCGGAAGTGCATGTGGATTACCGACAGGGCTAAACTAGACCCCGATTGTTCTATGAAGGATGCGTCGGTACCACCAGACTTCCCACACCCGTAATCTGTGTGTGAAGAACCGCGAAGATCATTCAGTCCACACACTCGGTGACCATCGCCTGAGCATAGTACATGTGTAGGAACATCCTCGAAAGCTCATCTTATAGATTTTTCACATGTTACGTTGCATTCCACATATCCCTAATTTCATCGCTCATAATGGTAGCTAGAAATACGATGAAACTTCTTCCAATGGATCGACGGTCCGGACATGTATGATAGGGCGGTCATCGAGCAAAAGTACATGTTCAACTACATGAAGTGAGCCGAGATCTTCAAATGTTGGAAACCTTACGTACCCGACCCTATTCAAAAGGCACCGGAGGAGCCCAGGAAAGCTGGGTGGTGGTGGAGGACCCCCGAATAGGAAGTTGAGTAAGACCAGGCCGAGCGTACGACAAACAAGGGGAAGGTTCCTGCTATTGAGACCAGCAGTCGTCCTAGCGCTCCCCATCGCCCAGGCACACGCCATATTGAAGAGGTAAGTTAGGTTCAATTTGCATCCTAATTATTGATTTGGCCCTATGTTGTGCTATCCTAACATCATTTAATATTCCAGTTGGTCTCGTAGAACATGGCTGACTTCGAGACTAGCCGCCGATGCGGGCAGTTCAGAGACAAGGGGAAGGGATCGAAGGGCCACCAGGACTAATTAACTTCGTTCCAATCAGCCTTTTTTCAATTCCAAAAGGGCACAGATGTACCGTAGTTGTTTTCTTATTTGTTGATTCATGTATGCTGTTGTTTCTAATGCACATAACCAAACCCAGCGCACCATGTAATTCAAAATTAAATTATATAATATTTCAAATTTAAATATATTTTCCAAATATTTCAACTATTACAGATTTCACTCTTTTCCCAAAGGAATCAGTTCTACAAACAATATAATCGGGATAATAGAGCGCATGGCCACTCTAAACCCAATTTTTGTTTCATTTCGCTCCGAAGGGGGCTGTATGTGTTATTGTGCCGCTGATCTCGTATGTTTTTACTTCATATTTCATTATCTTCTCTAATTTCGGATTCCGAACTACGAGGACACTTAAAGATATTACCAAAAAATTCCTAAAACCCACTAAATTTTTAAGCTGAATTCTACACATATAAATAATTAAATAATTAAATACAGGGCCCTGTCACCAATTGGAATGGCGACAGGGACCTATCGCTAGTTCAAATGGTGAAATTGCCCTATTAGTGTTATTCCAATTGGCGATAGTCTACTGTTGCCAATTAGAATGGCGACAGGACAATTTTGCAATTTCAAATGGCGACAGTATCCTAATTTTGAAGAGAAAAAAATAGAATCTATCATAACAATCTACTTCACCATTTCATATCCATTTTTCTATAACATGAAAAATAGTAAACGATGGTATTTCTAGAATATAGTAAGAAATATCTAGCTTATTCAAGTTATGACCACAATAAAATATTCCATCTACTACATATAATTAACCCAACTACACAACAGTTGTCATTGACGATGAATTTATAGACAGCGACCTTCCCAAGGCCATAACTTTTTGCTCACAACTGCACAATTAATTATCTAGAACTTCCTGGAAAGCTACTGAAATTTCCTACAACTTTCCTAACTAGACGAAATCATGATTATGAGCTTAGATAACCCGAATTCCCCTGTAAGGTTCTATAGCACAATTTAACGAACTAGAGCATCTAGAAACGACTAGCTCCCACGACCAAACCAATCTACAACCTGAATAAACATTACGCAAGGATCAATCTAGGGACAATCACATTGCCCTACTTTTCCTACTTTTCCCTTTACAACGTGAATAAACATTACGCAAGGATCAATCTATACCCATGAAAACCGACCATGGACGGATCATGTTCCCCTACTTTTCCTTCTTTTTCTTCGTGTTCTCCTTCTTTCTTCCACCTTCCTGGTGTCTCCCTTGCAGCAGTAGCATAGACAATACCAACAGCAGTACACGTTGCATGCGGGCTTTTTTCCTTTAATCCCTCTCTCTCTCTGTGTGTGTGTGTTGCTACCGTAGCAAGGCAAGGTGGTAGGACTGCACTACAACATGCAAATTTTGCATGCAAAGAGAGCTAGGAGCGACTGCATGCAAGAAAACAACATGGCAGACTTTGCATGCAAAGAGAGCTAGGTGCGGTAGTAGGGAAAGTCAAGACAACAGCGTGCAGCGTAGGAGGGCAGGGCCACAAGGAGAGCAGGGGTGGCTAGGAGGGAAAGAGCTAGCTCGGCTAGGGTTTGGGCAGACCCTCTCCTTTTTATAACACATGCTTTTCTCCATGAGCTTTTAATAATTAATGGGCTATTAAATTCTTTATTTTGGGGTTTTAAATTCCTTTTTCTAGGCTTTAAATAAAACATAGTATCACAACTACCTTAGCCAGATCTCATTCTCTCCCCATGTCTATTCTTCATGGCATGGGAGGAACCCAATAGGATTACCCAGTGTCACAGGACATCAGGTTTAAAAACAATTTATTGGGGATCAACTTATATATATACCACATGTGCACCCCGGAGTCGTCCAGCCTAGGTGGTGACGCGTGCATGCGACTCAGGTTCATCACTGATGATGTTAATGATGTTGTGGTTCATCGCTAATGATGATGTGGTTCATCACTTCATTAACTTGAAAGAACGTAAGTACTAAAAGTTAATTTATTTACTTAACTACTTGTTTTTTTTATCATTACACTATTTTTTACTTGAGAATTTTAAGACATTTTGTTCTCTTCTTTTGTTAGGCCATTGGGGTTGGATAATGTATTTTGCCAATACGACCATCTTTTGTACACGATCTATTCGCGTACAATGATACCGCAAGCTCACGGATTAGTTGTAGTTTTTCACTTGAGTATCCAGAGTTATCGATCTCAGAGAATAGTTGAGATTACAACTAAGGCCGACAATTACTACTAATCCAAAGAACTAAATTAAGATATAATAGAATCACTAAGATTCTACCAAGACTAACTATATCTTCTCCTAGACTAGGTTCACTTACATGTAAATCGACAAGTATACTACGAATTGGTACTAGCCTAAACTTGCTCTCACCCTACAGATAATACTACCTTTTTCACCGGTTCACTTGTCACATGATAAGGCTAATCTAAACACAACAAGCTCTGCACTATTTGATATTGATCAGCTGACTAAATCCAAATACCATGTTTCAATATAGCAACTAATAAGTTGATTGCGGAAATCAACAAAATAACACAATATCAAATGGACTGATCAAAGTAATAAAGTATCATAAACATCAAATAGACTTATCAAAGCAATTTGGGCTGAAAAAGGGTGTCTCGAGGCCCAAAGAGCTAGTCGGTGCAGGCCCAGCGCCGAGCGGCATAAGATCCTGGCAGGCTGGGCTCTGATAGCTTTTGGCTTTTGTAACTTTTGTGTCTAACCTCTGACTTGAGCAAATAACTTATGCATTTTGATCTGCTCGATGAGGTGGATGTCATGGTAATCTCCAATTTATCATTTGATGATGTTTATTTTTGCACATTTCCCAAAGGAAGCTCTGTATCGACTCTTTTTAGCCAATTTCTCGCGGAAAAAGTGAAATACAATGTATCTCTGGATTTCGTTAGGGTTAGTTACCAAATGGCACAACTGAGCACAAATATTGAGGTAAATGATAATAATAATATGGGGCGAGTAAAGCATAAAAAACGAGCACCAATTGTAAGCATATTGATCACTACTTCTTTATTATTTTACATTGTCGTCGGCTATGTCAAATTATTGATGTTAAAAATAAGCGCTCACGTTACTATTTAGTACAATATTGCTTAAAAAAATTCATATGTTGCTATATGCATGGTGAAATAGTGAACCTTCGTTCTAGTTCCACCCCTGCTTCATGGTACCCCCACTAATCATGTATATTTATATGCATTTAGGCCACATACAATCCAGAAGCAATGTACTATCTTTAATGTATTCATATTTTTTCTAGCTATGTATGAATTTGGATTGTACATGTTGGATGTATGTTTGATGCGTTTGTACCATGTTAGCTTTAACCTTAGGACATTCTCTCTATTTTCGTTCTGACTTCGCAACTGGGTAATAACATTAAGACAAATACTTATTGTGTTGAAATCACAAACAGCTACCCTAACCATACGAACTAAGAACAAGCAAATGTACAACAGACACTAACTCTAATCCCCTCCATTAGAAAAGCATATAAAAAAATAACATAATTGCTAATTTTTTTGCTACATGATTTTCCTTTTGTGAAATTAGTCAACTTGTGAGTTGTGAGCTTGCGATCTGCTTGGAGATTTGTGCTTCATCCAATAAAGTCGTTTTCTATGGTGGTGGTGGCAGCGACGTAACACCCCAGCCCAATATTGAGCCTAGAATGCCACTAAACTACTCTAACTATTTAATTTACATTAACTTATTATAAAATTACAGCAAGCATATCAACAATAAAACCCATCCACGGATCACAATAATACAAGCATAATACTATGACAATCATAGATAATTTAGTCCTAGGATCATAACAAGATAATAAACCAAAATTAACGAAAACCAAGCATCTAAGGTTATTCAATAACATCATGTCCTAGATATAAATCATCATATTATACTAAAAGTTTCTCATGTCCAATGAGTCAACTAATTGAGTGTAGTGTATGATTCCAAGTGCGCAAGCCCTTCCCGAGTCAAACGTCATCAACGGTCACCTAAAAACAACCATAGAGCAAGAATGAGTTAAAGATTCAGCAAATATATAATAAATCTATAAACAATAGTTTATCAACTATAATCAGAGTTATCATCATCATCTGTCTATTTAATGCTATTCTCATTGTAACATCCCAAATTAGGTTTGTGTTTCAAATGTAATAAAAATGAGGATAAATTAAAACTTTTGTTGCCTCATGTGTTGTTACAGTTTTTGAAACCTCTTTCCATTTATTGGGGGAAATTAAAACTCAAAACTTCCCCAATTAAATTCAAGTCATAAATCTCCTCAATGAAAATCTGGTGCCCAACCCCTGAAAATAATTTTCATTGAACCTAGGAGTGATGTTTAACACCTCAGAATTATTTCATAATTTTTAGAAATTATTTGATAATTTTTGAGACAAGTCAAACATTAGTCAAACTCCTAAAATAGCCTTCTGGAATTTTTAGAGAAAAATGCAGTGCATAAAAGTCTCTGAAAATTTTATATAAGGTTCCTCCTTCGCGACAAGAAGCTCCATTAAAATTTCATAACTTTTGGAGCTTGTTTGCTATCTGAATTAATTATCCTAAGTCACCAAAAACAACTCAAAATCAGCTTTACTATTCCTTGGACTCAAGTCACACTCGGGTTCAAGCCATCGGTTCGACGGATCAACTAATCGCACCGACTCACCACCTCGGCGCTTTCAATTTCGATCGTTAGATCTTGATCGTGCGGTTCGCGCCTGAGGTAACGTTGGATCGCCGATCCTCCTCTCGCTCAACCGCTCATCGTAGATCGGCTCGAAAGAGGGAAGGTTCGGACTGTCGAAGATATCGAATTGAGTGGGCGCCGTCCGATTAAATCCAACGGCCGCTCGCCGTCTTCCTCATTGCCACCAAGTCAACAATGGCGGTGAAAGTGCGAGCGTGGCGTCGGGTCACCTCGCTTTACCAACGAATCTCAGATAATGAGCACTTTATCGCGCCTCAAGTCTTCGTCCTCCTCGAGTGCACTTGCTCCCATCGCCCTCAGTCGACCTCAACTCGGTGCAAAGCCAATTTTCTTGCCGTTGCTCCCCTCTTGCTGCTCCGGCTATTAAACTCTACCAGAGGCTCCCTTAGCATCCTTTGAACACCCTTGAGCTCCAGAACCACTGTTAGTGCATTGCTCGAGCTCCATTTCAAAGATTTGCTCTCGTAGCCATTGTTGAAGCTTCAAGTTCTTGGTGAAAGTGGTGTTCTGGCCCTCTCATCCGAATCTGTTGCTTCTCGCTTGCTTAACACCTCATGGAGTATTAACCCTCATCAATTTTACTTATGGCGTGAGAGCAACTCAATTTCTGCTTTCCCTTTCACCGCAGAAGGGTGATCTTCTTCTTTAGCTCGTAAGTGCACCATTTTCAAATTCCTTGCTCCTCTCGCTTACTCTCATCTCTGTGATCTAAGCCCTCAATCAATTTTGCTTTTAATCGCAGAGATCGGCTCTTTTCGGAAAATTCCCTCTTTCTACCGTGAGTCATCCCTTTCTTCCTCGGCCAGAAGTCATCCATTGCTCGATTCTTTCTTTCTTGTAGAAGCGCATTAGTATTGAGATCATATTGGTGCTCTTGGTTAGCATAGCCGTGTTCTAGATCGCCGCGATTAGCCGAGTTCGTCTCTGTCAATTTTGTCGAGCGCGCATCGTTGTTTTTCTCGATCGTCTCGTTGTCGATCAATCTGAGCCGTTAGATCAAAGATCGACGGTCTTAAATAAATCAAGGAAGCGCCGAATCGCCGGCGCTTTGTCTTTGTGAGTGCTCGTGGGCGTTGGATCCCAAATCAACGGTTGGCGTGCGTGGCGCGTTCGACCGCCGAACGCCGGATCCACGTGGAACCGTCGGATCCCGATCCACGGCTCGCGTCGCGGCGTGAACGTTCGGACCACCGAACGCCTCGTCTCACGTGAACCGCTGGATCCGGATCCAACGGCCGACGTTTAGGGTTTCGCGTCGCGCGCTGGCGCTGCTGCGTTAAGGCTGGGACGCGGACCGTCGGATCCAAGATCGACGCCTCGCTCGCCACGTCAATTCAAAATTCTGATTTTCCCGAAAGGATTTATTTATCAACTGAAAAATGTGATAACTTCTAAAATGCATACCTAATTCATTTTAACTCCAAAATCGGTCAAACCACTTCCGTTATTTTTCATTTTTAATGAACTCTATTCTAAAATAGGTTTCAACTATGTTTCTGCAGCAGAAAATTTAGATTTTGAGGGAAAGCATTAAACCGATTATCTGTACAACTGAGAAATAGATTTAACTTAGAAAATTCATAACTAATTGATGAAAGCTTCAAATAAGATGAATCCAGTGGGGCTGTTCATCTTATAAGATGCTTGATTTATCATAAAAATTTCAGTAGCTGTATCATTCTAGAAAATTTCACTAAAATCATTGCTTAGGTGAATAGTCTTTGTTTTTCATTTTCCGCCGATCAAAATGTTTTAGCTGTAACTTTTGCATTGAGAATCCAAATCAATTGGTTCTTGTTGCATTAGTTCATAAATATCATGATCTTTCTTCTATAAAAATTTGAGAGCTTTTTGTTGAAGTTGACTGTTTGATCTTTTCGGTTTCCTTGCCTTATTGGTTCTTGTTGGTTCTTTCGATAGGTTGCGACAATATTGATATTATCGAGAGTGATCCTCTGCAAAGAAAACAAATGAGCTTTAGCAAGGCAAGATATTTGATCATAAATGTCCCATTACTTTCAAAGCCTAATATTTTGTTTACAAATTATATGTATGCATTGCTTTTGTGTCCAATTATTTTTGTCCTGTTTAGAGGTAGTTATTCCTAATGCATTGTTGCCATTAAATTGTTATCCCCTGCCACAACCATAAGTTATTAATATCGCTGGTGAATTAGAGCCCGGTGATTTAATTATGCTCCTTTATTGTCTTTTCGGTGTCATGCTTAGAAATGCTTAGATGTCGGTAGTATTGGGCGATCATCGATTTTAGTCGATGATCTTGATCACACCTTTATTTATTATTCCATTATGTCCAGCATTTATGCTTTGTTACTTTGTTAAGTCAAAAACTGAAAATAAAATTGTTTTAGACTTGGGCACAATGGCATGTTGGTGTGATCTGTTGGTGTGATTAGAATGGTGCCTAGGTCATCAAGGACCGAGTTACTTGTGTCACTAAGACAAGCGCTTATGCGTGCTAACCACGCGAGAGGGATATGGGACCTCTCTTGACTTAGTACTTTGGCGTGGGTTATCTCCGAGTCGCAGGAGGGGGTTGTGTGTGTTGGGTGAAACATGATATGTGTTCTCGGTGTTCTTGTGTTGGGTGTGCGGTGGTGGAGATTCCGGTAGGCTCTCCACCTCGAGGAGCGTCGTGTTGTCCAAGGCTTTACCCGGAAGGGTAGTTGACCGAGGCTTTACGATGACTCGACACAACGTATGAGTTTCTATCCATACAGGCGGCTCGTGAATAATTCACAATATTGGAAATGTCTCGTAGGACTTAGTCGTGCTTCGCATACCTAAGGAAGTGTGCTTAATAGCTTGGCAAAAAGGCGATCCAGGCGTGTGGGTACATTGGTACACCCTGCGCAGGATAAAACTATTCGAATAGCCTCGCCCTAGGTTATGGACATGCTTGGTAAGGTCGTGCAAGAACTAGACTACAACCTTTTAAATTAAAATTTGACATGGTTGGCATGAATGTGTAATTCATGCTATTGTTGTGGTGACTAATGGTTTAGTCACTTCCAGGATTGTTGTTGTCATATATCTACTGTTATATTGTTGTCATTTACGTTTATTTAAACATTAAAAACAGATTTGTTAACTTGCTTTTCAATGTACTACATTATTGCAAATAAAACTTGCTTTATGCTTAAAATTTGAGTCCTAGCTTGATCCACTTAAATAAGCTTGCATATAGTTATTGTTCGTGTCCATATCATTCTTATATATCTTGCAGTACATTCAAAGTACTCACCCGACTTTTTGTCGGGTCGCTTTTGTTTGCAGAGGAAGAAGGTGAGCCCCAAGGGCCTCACTTTTGTGAGTTGTGCTGTGGATTCGACGACTAGCTTGGCGGTCCGGTCGGTTGCCTTGTGGGTTAAAGGCACACTGATTGGCTCTTTTGGTTTTATGGCCATCTTATGGCACTTTTGCTTCAGCTGTTAAATTTCTTTATGTATTTGTCACTTGGCCTACGGCCTCTCTTTGTAATGACTATCCTTTATTTATGTTATCTTCTGGATTGTTGTTTATGTTTCGGTTCTATGTGAATGAATGGAATTGATGCATGAACTTTGTAAAGAGGTGTGTATACTGCACTCTGGGAAGTATACATGTCTCGAGTCTTGGATTATCTGATTTGTGATGCTAGGACCAAGTGGATGGTTAAGCATTACAAGCCGGATAAACCGGGGTCTCACAAGGTTTGGTATCAAAGCCATACTGACCGTAGTAACCCAAGCTTGGTCGTCTTTAGGATATGTTGGAAAACCCTAATTTCAAAGTATCAAATGATTTATGAAGGCTTAAGTAAGTTCTCAGATTTTATTCCTTACCTATTTTAGCTTTCTCTTCTCATCTTACTCTAATTTGAGTTTGAAAGTTGTTTTCCTCTCATCTCCTTTTCAAAGGTAGTGTTATCGATTTAATGGGTTTTGGGAACCACTGAGTTTGGCAAATTGAAGTTCTTAGGGTTTTGAAGTTTCGGATCAAGGTTTCGCCAGAGGCTTGGATGCGAATCTGGACAAAGACGCTTCAATTTCCGACGAAGAAGCTCAATGGTTTCGATAGGACCACCGAGCTTGGCAAATTGAAGTGTGCCGATTTTGAAGTTTCTAGAATGGAAGACTTCGACTGGAAGCTTGGATGCAAAATCGCTACAGCAACCTCAATTTCCGGACAGCAAGCTCGATGGTTTCTAATGGGGTAGAAAATGAGATAATAATCAACTAAAACTTGTGGGAATAAAAGGGTAAGATGTGATACTAGTTAGCTATGTATCTAACACTATTTTCGCTGATTGAACCTTGCTCTTTAATAGTATTAGGTCTTACCTTAATCTTCTGATTTTTATCTTCTCAATCAATTACTCGTTCATTCAATACGGGTTAGTTGCATTGGGGAGTTGAGCTTTGGTTTTATGATTTCTTGCCGTTTTTGGAGTCTTTTTATAAACCTGTTTAAGTTTATACACATACTGTTTTTGGCTTTCGATTAGGGTGGTATTCCATTCCCCTAGTCGTTAGCTTTTCGCTTTCTTTCAGCTTTGAATCTTTGAGTTTAGTTTTAACCAAAAATTTCTTGTAACAGGATGGCCGGACGCACCCGTAGCGGCCAAGGCCAGTCAGCTGGTCCGGACGAGGATCTTCCTCCTCCTCCGACCATGGCCGAGGTCCTTCTTCAGATCGAGCGCAACCGTGCAGAGGATGACGACGGAAAGGCTCTAACCCCGGTGTTCACCACCACCTGGCAACCGTAAAGTATACTAAATATATCATTCAAAAGCACACAACATAGCAATAGAATAAAATGAAATCAATCGCTATTAACCGCAACCCGAGACTTAGCAGATACACTCTCAAATCTCAATATATCCAAATAGATAGTTATCAAAGGAAAATTCATAACTTTTGAGTAAAAACTCCAAAAGTCATGAATCTAATTTTCCTGGAATCTACACTAGCATATATACAACTTCTCAGGTGACCAAAAGATCAAATAATCCCATCCAAGCCTTTGTTTTTAATTCTGAAGACCGTTCTGTCATCTTCGGTACTACTGATTTGGGAAATTCGTAACTTTTCTTTGGTACATTAAAATTCAATGGTCTAGGACTCTCTAGAAAGATAACAAAATTATCTACAATAACTTAGTTGGTGGGATTCTCTAATTATGCTATTAACATGATCTAATCTACAGTTGAAAACTTGAAGTAAGAATCTGACAGTCTAAAGGAGCAGCAATACAAGAAAAATTCATATATTTTCAATTGACTAAACCAAAATTCATGCTCTTTATCAATATAGAAAGCTAATAAATTTCCTACAAAAGTTATGTTGGGAGACCCCCCTGAATCAGCCATTATTTAAACCTTATCTATTAAACACGACGACTACTCTAATCTCGTCAGGGTTTCTGGACAACAGTAAAGAAATTAACGTATCTCCCAATATACAACTCCGAATTGGGTGATCTTGGTCTCTATAGAAAGCTGAGAACAAACCCCACAAATAGCTAGAAGAACCTAACCTCGAATTCAGACTTTAACTATGCAAAAACTGACAAGCAAGCAGAGTACAAATTACTGATTTTAATCGCAGCAGTTCAATATGGCTATTGGAGACAATTCGCATAAGAAAGATCTATAAAATCTAATGGAGATCAAGAAATTACCCACGAAATTCCCCTCAAGACCACGCTGAAGTCCTCGTGAAGATTCTCCCCACCGTCTTCTTCTTCCTCTTCCTTCTCCTCTCTTCTTTCCTCTCCTCCTCTTCCTTATAGCCACCAACTGCAGGAGGAAGCACCAGGAAAAGGCAGCGAGGGGAGCTCGGTTGGGGGAGGAGGTGCTGGCGGCCAAAGGGGGAGGGAGGGGGTGAGTGGCGACCAAGGGGTGGAGGGAGGGACGGATAGGGTTGGGGAAGTGGCACCCCCTTGGTCCACTAATGGGCCGGTCCACTAGGGCTAGGTTGCCTCGGGCTGAAGCCTACGATTCAAAACTCCCAAAAATTCCTTAATTTTTCCTTTAATTCCTCCTATAAACTTTATTGCATTCACTATTGAATAATCAGGATATTACAAGCGAGTTTGGGCAGGGGTTCGCCGAGTTAGGGTCCGGGTTCACTAGAGCCCTACTATAGAGGGAGGGAGGGGCGGTGGTAGCTTGGTTGTTGGTGGCGGATGAGGTGGGGGTGGGGGTGCACCGGCCACAGACTTGGTGGCCAGCGGTGGGCGGGGCCGATGGGTGGGGCGACGAGATGTGAATTGTGATTAGGGGCGCTTTGGGGTTGTAGGTGGTGCTCGGGGCAGTTGGTTTGGCGACAGTGAGCCGTTAGAGATGGGGAAGAATGGGGGTGGCAGTGGGGGAGGTGGGGCGGAGGAGGAGGCGTGGTGACGATGGGGGTGGTGCCGGTGTGGGACGTATGAGTAGTGGCTGCTTTGGTTTGGGCTTTGTATAGTATAGGGTGGGTCGTTGGATTTATATGTAAGGGTCCAGAAAGTGAGGATTCTAGGGATTTTTTTACAATAAACATTTGAATGATGCATAGTCAACCCTAAAGATAAATCTGACAGTACATTTAATTTCCTTGGTTTATCAATCCGAGCACAACAAAACTAACAGGACGTAGTGCACTCATACTAATTATTGATGAGTGCTAAAGCTGCCTTTTCTTTGACGGGAGCGGCTGGCCTACGGGCTGCCATGCTGGGCCTTCATAGCTGCACAAGGCAGCATCACCGCACGATCTCGATCCAATGGCATCACGCGCTCCCCAGCCCCGACCAACCTTTTCCTTCGCCGACGGCCCGACAAAATCCTCAGCCGCACAGACGTTTGCTCTCGGACGTCCATTTTCTGGATCGCTTGGCAGCGGGCCGCCGCTGGCTCCCAGAGTCCCAGACCAGGAGGAACTAGGGTTTTAATTCGTACGGGAAGGGGGCGGGTCGTAACTGGCGGCGTGGTGAGGATTGCGCGATGGAGGGAGGCGCAGAGGATACGGCGGCGGCAATGGCGATGGAGGTGGGGGAGGAGGCGAGCCCGTGCGCGGGGCCTCTTCCCGGCGCAGTCCAATTCCTATCCCCAGCCCCCAATAGCATCACCTCCTCGAGGCGGCTGGGCCTCAAGAACAGCATCCAGACCAACTTCGGCGAAGACTACGTCTTCCAGATCGCTTCTTGGTAGGTACCCTCGCCACTAATTCGTTGTAGACTACAAATTCTACTGCGGTTTAAATGGATTAAATAGTTTGGTGATCCTTGTGGCCCATTTTTAACCTGCACTTAGAAGTAGAATCGCGTAATTTCAAATAAGTTTGTGTGTCTCATTCTGCTCTTAGGACATTAAATAGCTTCTACCTTTTCTCCGATGTTCATAGTTGAAGCACGCTATGAGGTGTATGGTTGTCTGTTAAACATCAAAATCAATGGATGTCATGGCTTATAAAAGGGTTTGTTGATAACCATACTATTTCCACCTTTTCCTCTTATGTTTTGTGATGTATGTAAAGTTGATATTATACTACTTCATTGAAAAATAAATAAAAGGTATTGCATATGCTACTAAGACTTATGCCTTTTTCATCTTATTTCATATATCTGATCTGGTAACAAGCCAGGAGATCTCAACGCTTGCAGTTTCGTTGTCAACAAACGCACTAAAATTTTATTCCCCAGCAACTGGACAATATTTGGGGGAATGTACAGGACATAGCGGAACAATCCATGAAATTTCCTTTTCAGCTCCATCATCACCACAAGTAATCTGTTCTTGTTCTTCTGACGGAACTATCAGAGCTTGGGATACAAGATACTTTAAGCAGGTTTTTTTTTGTAATACTTTCTGGTTGTTGAATATTCTTGTTAGTTATAAATCAATTATTATATTATATTATATTATATTAATGTGCATGATTGCCAAATTTTATGAATACCATATTCACATGAACATAGTTTTTTTTCTTCATATATTTCAAGTTAGTAGTATATTTCTGTGCGGTTGATCTTTTGTATTCTCATGTTATTACGCTCATGTGATTTTTTTTGGTGGAACCTATCTGTTAAGTTCAGCAATTTCTATTTTGTTCTGTCACTGTACAATACAATGGCTATGTTCTTGTTGAGATTATTTGATCTATTTTTAGATTTTGTACTGCTGCATTTACTGCAGTTTTTGTATGCCATGGCCATTTGTTAGGCTGTACACATATGAAAATCTCCACATGCATCTTCTTAATTGGTGAATTCTAGTACTCTACTCAATCAAGTTATGTTGTTTCTTGCCATGCTTGATTTGGATTGAGCTTGGCTCACAGTTCATGGAGATCTGAATATGAACTATTTCTCTAATTAAGTCTCTTATCTTTTCTGTTGACACTGGATCACTGTTAAAATTGTTTTCCCATGCAAAGGAAAAGAAACAGTGGAGATCAGAAGTAAAGTAGAACCTGTACCCAATTTGTTGGCGACATTTAAATGGCATAGTATATTCCTAGGTAGAGTATTAATTCTGGATCTGGTCCATGTTAACATTGAAATATCATTAATGTTGAATGTTGTTCCTGTCGTAATTTTGATTTCCGTGCACTTCTGCTACTTGATATAATCAAACAGCTCTTCACTATATGTTTATATGTTATCTCTATTCTTGATTTTGATTCTTTATTCACTGCGTATTTGATATGGCATTAATTGTCTGTGTACTGTCTACTAGTGTTTCAGCTATTTGTACTAGTACTATGGTTGGTTTAATCTTTATGTATTTTTCTAAATTCAACCATTGACTGTTCTCTGAATGTTTGCCTAGATTTCTTTGCTAAGGGGTGGCACCTCACAAGAAATGTTTAGCTTCTCCTTTGGTGGATCAAGTGGTAATCTACTCGCTGCTGGTTCTAATGACAAGGTAAAATGAGTATTGTTCTTTTACAGGTTAGAGTGATATCTATACCAGCTTAGGTCTTTCTCATATCTACCATGTACCTGCAATGGTCGGTGTATGTTTCTACATATGTCTGATGATGGCAGTAATGTTGCTAGATTGTGGCACCGTTGCAATCATGTGTACAAGTGGTTTAAATTTTTACATATTTCAATATATTTGTGCAGTTTCAGCATTATGTGTGCACCATGCGATGCTCACATGGTGGACCTTGGGTACAATGAAATTATTTTGTTAAATCTATGTTTTGTGACTTGTGGACACATGAGGTTTTGTGTATTTTCTTTAAAGAATTGTGACAATAATGGACTATTATGCCAAAACTTCAAATCAAATCTACGACATCTACCACTTGAGTCTTGTCTCACTAGTGATCCATTCTTCTCTTACGTGAAGAGAGTACCAACTCCTAATATTAAGTTTTTCTTGAAGTCAGCATTTCTATGAAGTTTGTAACATTTTGACAATGAATTAAGGAAATCACATGAACTCGTGAATCTGACCCCACCATACTACTTTCGAGACATCAAATCCAACAAGTCAAAGCCATGATCCACCCAGAATACTATCTAAGTTGTTTTTGGAGTTATGAATGATTGTGCACCCTTTTAGCTTAAGCCTTCATTCGTATTCAGATCAGGAGACCTTACAGGGCTTGGAAGAATGCAATCAAGTCCAATATAATAATATGAGCAATCAATTCATCACCTATTCGATGTTATTTGAAGTTGCAATCCTATTTTCACATTTTTCTTGAGCAAAATTGAAAAGTTTTCTTAATAATGCGGCTTATGACAAGTATTGGACTAGTTTTTTTTTGTTGTTTTCATTTCCTCTACTGTCAAGAAGGGGCCCGTCTCGCTAATTGTCCTGAAGAGACGAGCATATACTGCCAATAATTTCTATTTAAGATGGGTGAGTCCTACATCAAAATCTCGCTACTAGTTGTCCAATTTCGTTAGACCAGGTGTTGATCAACATTTGTGTGAAGTTTTTCCCAATTCTTCTCCATGCACAATATAAATTAGACTCTTGGGTCCTGACATCAAGATGAATATTTTGCTGTTGGAATCCTAGATTCCCACATTGCTATAAGTACTTCAAAGTTCATATACGAGCATATACTGCCAATAATTTCTATGAAGATTGGTGAGTCCGACATGCAAAATCTCGCTACTAGTTGTCCAATTTTGTTACACCAGGTGTTGATGAACATTTGTATCAAGTTTTTCCTAATTCGTCTCCATGCGCAATATAAATTAGACTCTTGGGTCCTGACATCAAGATAAATATTTTGCTTTTGAAATCCTAGATTCCCACGTTGCTATAATACTTCAAAGTTCCTATACGAGATGTCAGCTTTTGTAAAAGAAAGAAAAGTGTGTCATGGTAGTTACTCAAAAGAACTTCCAATTATTTACGATCTGATGCTGGTGCAATCTTCAGCTTGTGAACATATTCAATATTTGCATATGCCATCTAGTGTATCATATGATGGCATAACCCATTTGTGGTTGTCGGCTTCTATATTGCACATGTGGATTCTGATATTATGTTTTCTTCCTTTCTTGTGTTCCTTCCCTAGTTCCCCCTAGGTTGCCCGGTTACTCCGATACGGATATGGATACGCGATACGCCATTTCCCCAAAAACACCGATACGGGGATAAGTCTATATCTCTACTACTTAAAAGAAGGAATTGGTGGCGGTCCGTCCCCCCTCATGCGATGTGAGCCGTTAGATCTATCTTTCTTCGTGAGATGTGAGCTGTTAAATCTCGTTGTTTCTCGGTTCCTCCTCCCCACTTCCCCCACACCCCAACTGCCCAAGCTGGTGCGCAAGAAGCCAAAAGATTCCATAGATCTTTCCAAGAACAGGTTACCGGCGGATCACTTGCATTGTAGGCTGAGCACGACGACGGTTGATGAGATATGATTTTTTTAATCCGTAGCAAAGCACGGGCATTGGACTAGTATATATAATATAATATAATATAATTCCAGAAATATTCAAATTAGTGATGGCCTATGAGATATGGGAATACCTTAATATTGATGAAGGTTGAATCCAAATCGAATATACTCCATGCTGCCGGGCTCCGGCTGCCACTGCCAAGAAATGAGATTGTAAATAGACAATAGACATATCATAATTTAATAATTTATAAACTATAAAGTATAGCCCAGGCAATCCAATATTCCATTATTACCTTTCTCCAAACTCCAAAGTCCTCGACCAGTCCACAGCAAAATAGAAAAGCAAAAAAGAAGTGCATAAATCACAAAATAATAGTTCAATCACTTAGTAGTTAGTACATAATGTGATAAGCATAGACCACACAAGTCCACAACCAGTTCACAAATTAATAGTTCAAGCACTTACAGGCAGCTAATTAACTAAGTAGAAAGTAGAAACATTCGACTTCAAGCTCAACAAGAATAGACCATAAATATTACAAAATAAGATAGCCAGGTAAAAGACATGACATAACATGAATGTCAAGTCTAATTGTGGCTTCCATCCACTCTCTGATTGGGGTGGATGTCCAACATCCTCAGTTAGGTCTAGTGGGGCAACTCGACATACCTCCACAGGGGCTTCTTTTCATCGTCATTTGAAGGTACCACACGAACAACATTCAGGATGTTGCTTGGCATGGCAGCTCCTACAGAAGTCGTACTACCACAGTTGGATGCACTTGAGCTTCCAAAATCCGATGAGGCATGAGGAGGAAGGGCAAGGGCGTCGGGGGCGCTTTTGGATCTGGGAGTGAGAGTCGAGAGGAGAAACGAGGGGTGGCGGCGTGTGCGTGTTGGTCTGAGTGGAAACGAGGGGTAGGGTTCAGAGATATTAGGAAGGTATCCAAGAAGTATTGGAATTATTTTCTTTTAAAAAGGAAAATCGACCGATTCGTCATCGATACGTATCCGACCGTATCAGGGCCGTATCCGTATCTGAGGCAGTATCTGATATTGGTACACAAGTTTTGGGAAGTATCCGTGCAATTTAGGTTCCCCCTACTATTGTATCTAAGAGACTTCCTTATCTCTCTGTGATCTCTCCCAACCCTCTAGTGTCTTATTTGTTTCTCTCATCATCATCCTTATCATGCTTCTATGCCCACTTTGTAGGTGGCTTGTGTAGCCTATGATGATAGTTGTGGGATTAGTGCCACATTAGAAGTTTCAAGTTAAAAGTAATAGCATATAATGCTTGAGGATTCAAATGTAATGATTATAGGCCACCCTTTTGGGCGAAACGGGGATGAACACCTTAGTCGAGTGAGTTGCTACACATACATAGGCTTGTTGGAATGAGGCTTGTTCTCTATTTCAATGGGCCTATAACATGTACAGGGTTGCCAACATGCAAAGAACACCTTATGCTATATACATATCTAACACCCCCCTCAAACTCATGGTGGATCAACAACACTGAGTTTAGAGATGTAGAAGCTATGCTGAACTCTAGTATGTGTCTTGGTAAATAAATACGCTAACTGAAGCTTCAAAGGCACATACTGAAGATCAATAACTTGGTTTTGCACCTGCGATCGCATGTACGAAGCATCCACTCCAATGTGCTTCGTGAGCTTATGCTTCACGAGATCTCGAGCAATGTTGAACGCACCAGTACTATCTGATAAGAGAGGAGTCGGTGCAGAAGCGAAAACACCGAAATCCTCAAGTAGTCACCGAAGCCAGGTGATCTCAGTTGTCAATGATACAATGGCTCTCAACTCATTTCAGCCTTTCGGCGGGAAACGACAGTCTGCTTCTTGGTCTTTCAGGTAATCAAGGTGGAACCAAGGAAAACACAATAGGCAGAAAGAGACTGGCGATCAGAATGATCGCTAACCCAAGTCACATTAGAGTACGCCTGAAGTTGAAAAGAACTAGAGAGGAAAGAAATGCGATGAGTGATACGCGAAGATATCGCAGAACACGGTCGACTATAGTGAAGCTAAGTGGGCAGCAGACGAATCGACTCATGATATGAACGAGGTGAGAGATGTCGAGCGAGTGATCCCAATGTAGACAAGGCTCCCGAGCAATATGATTCGGTAGCAAGTGGGATCCTCGCAGGCTCACCATCGAGGTAGAAGGTGAACACCAAGCTCCACAGAGTATCCACCATCTGTTGATCAGGTGAGACAAGCGCGAGTAAGGATATCCTGAATGTAATACTCGTAGGAGAGATAGTAGCTCTCAGGTGTAGAGGTGATCTCAATCCAAGGAAATAATGAAGAGGACCCAAATCAGACATCAAGAACTACTCACTGAGACGCTACTTCACAAAGGCAATGTACTGAGAGTCATCTCTAGTAATGGTCATATCATCCATATAGAGAAGGAGCGTCCGACCCCGAGGAGAGGTGTAAAAAGAGGGCAGGGTCGTGATCACTGGCGGAGAAGCCAACAACAATGACAGCAGAGAAGCGGACAAACCAAGCACAAAGGGCTTGTTGAACTCATAGAGAGAGCGACTAAGGCGACAAACCATACCATCTGTGATAGAATACCCAGGGGCAGGGATAGAAATCCTGGCCGGTTACCGCCGGTAACCGGATTTCCCAGTGGGTAGCGGGAATTCTAATACCGCCCGGTTTTTCCGGAGTTTGCAAATTTAAATTTTAAATTTCGATTTTCAGATGGTTTTTAAGTGATTTCATGTGAAATTCAACCGGTTTTCCGGAAAATCGTAATCGGCCTATTCTGGCCGGTTTTCGGCTTCCGGCGGGATCTCCACCGGAAACGGTTTTTCGATCCTTGCCCAGGGGCGACTGCATGTAGACCTCCTCACACAACTCGCCATTGAGAAAGGTAGTCTTAACGTTAGATTGAGAGTTGGGCCACTGTCGAACAGAGGCCACAGCAAGGAGAGTGTGAACAGTGGTCATGTGAGCAACAGGAGCAAAGGTTTTATCGTAGTCATGATCATGCTCCTGCTGAAAACTAGACGCCATAAGACGAGCCTTGTAGCGCTCAAGGGAACCATCTGAGCGAGTCTTGATCTTCTACACCCACTTGCATGTGACCGGAGTGACGCGCAGGTAGGGGCACAAGATCCCAAGTGCCAGTACGCTTCAAAGTAGCAATTTCTTTAGACATCGCGAGCTGCCACTCAGGGTAAGCAGCAACCTCACGGTATGTCGTCGGCTCGTAAGGAGCAATACAGAAACCGTAGCGCCAAAGCGGCTCGACGATGTGACGATCAAGAAGATCGTATCTAGGAGAAGGTGGAGTGGGACCCAACAATAACGGAGAAGAAGAGTTGGGAACAGGGCCCAACAAAGATGGAGACTCAGCTGGAGAAGAAATAGGCTGAGGACGACGAGAGTAGTGTGGATGAAAAGGTGGAATTTCAAGAATAGAGCGGTAAGGAAACTCCAGTAGAGATTGAACAGGTGTAGCCAGAGGAGAGGGAGGCGAAGAAGGTGGAAGAGGAAACAAAACAGTAGTGGAGGGTGGAGAGTCAGGAAAAATCAGAAAGGAGATCGACTCAACTAGAGAATCTGACCTAACTATGAGGGAACGAGGGTAGTAAGGTCGGGACTCGTCGAAAGTGACATCTCGAGAGATCCTCATTCGGCGAGTAACAGGGCCGTAGCAATGATAACCCTTGTGCTCAAGACTGTAGCCAAGGAAAATACACAATTTTACGGCGATCGACAGTGCGCTCACAAGGTGGAAGAAGGACGAAACAGACACAGCCGAAACTGCGAAGGTGTACTCTGGGGCTCGACCATAGAGGTGTGCGACAGGAGTAGAACCCTGAAGAGCAGTAGAAGGCTGCATATTGATGAGAAAAACAGTAGTGGAAACAACCTCAGTCTAGAAGTGAGAGGGAACAGAAGAGGAAAGCTTGAGGGCGCGAGTGGTCTCAAGCAGGTGACGATGCTTACGCTCAGAAACACCGTTCTGAGCATGAGCACCAGGACAAGAGTACTAGGGAAGAGTACCCTACTCAGCGAGAAAGCGACACAAAGCAGCCGATAGATACTCACCAGCAGAGTCGGCACGAAACACACGGATGGCTGAATCAAACTGAGTGCGGACCATGGTGGCGAACATCTGGTAACTAGAGAGAACCTGACTGCGAGAGGGCATGAAGTAGATCCAAGTATGATGAGAATAATCATCAATAAAGATCACATAGTATCGATGACTTCCTTTCGAAACGAAGGGAGCCGAACCCCAAACATCAAAGTGAACAAGATCAAAAGGACGAGTAGAAATATAATCACTAGAGGGATAGGGGAGCTGCAGCTGCTTGTCAAGCTTGCAACCCATACAATGTAAAGAGGTGTCCCCAGAAACAGACCCAGAAACAGACCCAAGAACACCACCACATACTAGTGACGATAGACATGATCCACAGAGATGACCTAGACGATGGTGCCACAAAGCGAAGGAGGTAGTGGAGGACGCAACAAAACCAAAGGTAGTGGTTGACTGGCTGGTGGAGATAGAAGAAGGAAGATGAAGCCAGTCGAGCTCCCAAAGACGCGAATCACGGCGCTTAGGGCGATACCAAGCAATCTGATCCACTGTCGCATGGTCTGAACATAACAAGCGTCGGACTTAAGAACAACACGACAGTAGTGATTAGTGATCTAACCAGCTGACATAAGCTGTATAGTAAGCTGAGGAACATGAGCTTGAAGGAACATGAAAAGAAGAAGTGGAAAGGGTGTCTCGGACTGCAACAGGAAGAGAGATAGAATCTAGTGTCATGTGAAAGGAAACACCAAAGTACAAGATCCACGGAGACAAGATACCCGACGAGGGAGGAGGTGGAGGCGAGGAAGACTGCTGAGAAGCAAGAGCCGGACGAGCAGAATCCGAGGAGTCTGAGGATGAGCCGACACTGAGGCGCTGGAGCAGTGAGAGTAGTTGCTGTGTGGCGTCCGGCACACCAGAGGAGCCCTGGCGAGAGGAGGCAACTTTTGAGAGGGAGGAACCTCCAGAGCCCCTCGGGGGACGTCCACCCCGACGACCTTGGTCCCTTCTCCGCTTGTAGCAGTCTTTATACTGTGGCGTCCACGGCGGCGAGAGGTGCAGTGGAGACCCGCAGAGGGCAAGAACCATCGTGCGGCTGGGAGCTCTGAAGGTATCACGATCGATCTTTGAAGAAACAAGCGAAGAGTAGGTCTTTGAAGAAATAAGCGAAGGAAAGCAGTCTTTGAAGCATAAGAGGCGCTTGCATCCGAGCCGCGCCGGTGATTTAGTCTCCTCAAAGACGCACACCCGTGAGGGCCTTCACCAAGCTCGGGCGTGGGTGGCGAGTCGGGAGCTGAGCACGTATAGTCTCAAACTCAGGCTGGAGACGCGTTAGGAAGTCATAGAGACGGTGAGTCTCCCGTCGTGTGAGCCGCACACGATGAGGGACATGTCTACTAGACATCCAGACCCAGAGAGTCAAGCCGAGCCACACCTCGGACATTTCTGGTATAAGTCATCCACGGTGGCATCGAGTCGCGAAGAGAATGCGCTGGTGTATGATCGAGAGGTATATAGCATCGCTCGTCCGCGCAGAGTGAGCTCGAGGCGCTCCCACATAAGTGTGTCGTCGGCAGCTCACTACATCCATGGAGATGGCCACGGGCATGCTACGCACGAGCCTCGGTATCGTGCCATCGCTCGTAGGCGCGTGCGGCTCGGTAGTAGAGCTCGGGGCCTCTTCTAGTGCAACATTGGTGGCCTCCTGAGCCATCTGATCCGCACTAGCGGGAAGAGTGGGCGAAAGCGGGCGTGTAGGCGAGACGGATAGGGTGCTCGCCATGAGATGACCCAGAGGCGCGGGCCGTTGAGGTGAATCATGAGGTGAGCAACCCACTCCGGAAGTTCGTCCCATCGAAATGAATCGGGGCGGGGTGGTGAAAGAGCCACCGGCGGTCGGGCGAATCTACTCATCGGGATGGCTGGAAGTGGCTGGGGAACGGTCGGAAGTGGACGGGGTGGCGGTGTCGGTCGGAGCAGGCAGGGGCTGCGGCGGCTGTAGCCCGCGAAAGCTAGAGCCGGCATGGGAGTGGGCTGGAGCCTTGTGCGTGAAGCACAGGAGCGGTGGTGGTGAGCTGTGGCACAGGGGTTGGCGGGAGCTTCGGCGGCGGGGATGGCTAGAGCCGGCGCGGTCAAGTTGGAGTTGGTGGAGGGCTAAGTGAATCCGGTGACGAGGCTGCGGATCCGACCGTTGGAGTTCATGCGGCGCACGTGGAAGAGCTGAGGAGCTCGGGAGCCGCGCGCACGGAGCAAGGGAACTCTGTTCCGGTGACGGGTGGCCCCGATCTGGCGGCGGGGAGCCCCGATCCTGCTGCGGGAAGAGTCAGGCGGCAGGATCCGGCTTTGGCGTGCGGGATTTGGGTGGCGGGAGTCTTGCAGCGATGGAGCAGAGCAGACTCATGAGAGCGTGGTGGTGTGTGAGAAGCATAGGAGGGAACGGGGAGGGTGGCGGCGGCGGCCAACAAACCCTAACCCTAACCTTGCTCTGATACCATGTTGGAATGATCTTTTTTTCTCTATTCTAATGGACTAAAGAGTCAATATATAATATGTATAAGGTTGCCAACATGCAAAGAACACCCTAGGTTATATATATATAACAAGGCTCACCCCACATGGGTAGAAGAAGCGTAGAGCTACAAGTCATACAAATTATCCTAAACATTGCGAATGTTTCCATTTGAATAACAATATCTTCTCTATCTGAATATGTATTCAAAGCCACCTTAATTTTATGGATGCAAATATGTATTTGATTTTTTAAATTCAAATTTAGTTTTCACTGCATGAAACTACGAATCCACATCCAAATGAATTCGAGAAAATTATTTACTAATTCTTGTTTCCATACCACTAATAACTAAACAATTTGGGAACCTCCTCTTGTGGGTGATAAAGTTGTGGGTGTAAGACTACCTACTAGGGTTCGAATCCTGGTGTCTACCTTTATGCACATGCGAGTGTGCTTTTAATAGGAATTTTGTGAGGTTGTGGATTTATTCTCGGTCTTCGTCTTTTTCTAGGCGTGTGCTATGGTGGCGCACTCGTGTGTGTGTGCGCATGGTGGTGTGTGTGCGTGTAAGTCTTCCTTGTAATGACAAAAAAAACTAAACAATTCTATTTAATTTAGTGTTGAATATGATTTCTTTAACCTATTTTAACATATTGTAATGGTTTGTTGTGTTTGTTGTGTGAGTAAGGTTATGATTGCCTACTTGTACAAATTACGTGGATATCCGTACACATCCTATTCAAATTCGCATCCGATACACGTCTGATTTGTATTCGAACCGGCTAATAATATATGGATGCAAATATGGTTTGACTAATGTCCGATTCGAATTTGACCGTTTACACTTTACACCCCTGCACATGGGGGACGAGCTTTAGTGAGTTTTGGGCATCTGGGTGTTATGTCTCGCACAATAATCATACTGGGAACCCATAATTATCCCTTTACTTACCCTAGTTGATAGCACTGATTCACATGCTTGGTTGATTACTTCAATTCATCTGTATGTTTGTTAGAGCAAAAAATAATAATCATGATGTGATATACATTTTTATTTATGATGTATCTCACTCTAGTTACTTGATTGTAGGTTCTATTGTGGGATTGGAGAAATTCAAAACAGCTAGCATGCTTAGAGGAATCCCACATGGATGATGTGACACAGGTATGTGTTATTCTCTATTGAACTTTATTTTTCATTTTGTTATTGTTGCTGTAAAGGATTGGTGGAAAGTCTGCTCTCAACCTAAGAATGTGGTCACCTTACTTCTCTCTCTCTCTCTCTGTCAAAAGCTCCATAGCACTAACTTAGCATGGTCGCTTGTATAGAATAATGCAGTTTCCTGATGAAACTTTTGATTCATCATATGCATAGGGCACCACTAATTAATAGAAAGCTCAGCGTTATACATTTCTGTATAGAACCTGACTCAGATTTTGACAAAAGCTTGATTTCGGCTTAATCAATTTGACCAACAATCATTCTCTTAATTAACAAAACAAATTGTTCGGAAAAATTCTCTGTAACAAGAGTTCACAAATAAAATCGGTGGCATCATCATTCCTTGAGACTTCTGCTTTGGTTTGACATTAGGTGTCTCCTTGTGTCTATTGTTTTTTTTTATGTTGATCTTTTGTTAAAAAACAATCGATCAAGTGAGAACTGAGGCATTCTGGTAACTTTAAAGGCTCTCTGGAGTCTGGATGTTGCAATACTGAGCAAGTTTTCAAAATTTCTCAGTATGCGGGTATCTATTTAAGGTATGACTGAAACACCATTGTTTTTTACAACTTGATGTCAGTACGGTTTTGTATGTTTTTCCACTGCATGGCAAGTCACAACTACTTTTGCCACTTCTGTACCAAATATTTCAATAATGTGCTCGTGGCATCATTTGAATCCATTTCTTTATTGACTTATTTCATCTCAGCCTCAGGATATTTGTCCACTTCGTTCTCGTTCAATATCTGGATTGGACGATTATTAATCTGTGTTGTCCTGATTTATTACTCTGTTGGACAGGTGAAATTTGCACCAAATCAACAGAGCAAACTCATTTCTGCGGCAGTTGATGGATTAGTATGTGTGTTTGACACTGATGGTTATGTTGATGAGGACAATCATTTGCTATCTGTACGTGATAGTTGTCTACTGTTGTGCCTTAAATGCTTGTCATCGTTATCTTGTCAAATAGTTATAGGTTATGAGTTCAATATGTTGTTTCTTGTTAGTGAAATACTCAATATAGCTTCAAGTTCTGTTCCTCACTGTTTCATATAACAATGTTATCATATTGGCAAATTTGTACAGTGCTACTATAATTCTTAAGCTGCATAATTCCACCTATCAATTCTCCGTATTACGATGTTTTTAAAAAAATATATATATGGTAACTGGTGCACTTGTATTTTGTTGGTTAAGTAAAATGGTGCTCAATACTAGTATTATTCAGGTGTGATATACTGATATACAAGATTACACTCTTAAAGCTTTTCTTTAATTATTCTGCAGAAAGTTATTTGCAGTAAGTCTATCAATTTTTGGTGGTGGTTCTCTGATATTTGATCTCCCCTAGGTTATGAATGTGGAGGCTTCTGTTGCCAAAGTTGGGTTTTATGGAAATATGCATCAGAAGCTTTGGTGTTTGACCCATATTGAAACAATAAGGTAATTTCTTTCAACATTCTTACATTGTTTCAAAAATTTCTATTAAATTATTAAATTTGTAGAAAAACTTAGTTATAGCTTCTAGCCTTTGCTTTGACAATCTTATGGCATCCATACTTGTTTCGGCGTTGAAATTAACAAAGTACAAAAGTTTGGACATTATGCTGTTCGTTGTTGAATTATTGCAGTACCTGGGACTGGAATGATGGGAGTAGAGAGTTGAACATACAAGATGCTCGTTCCTTGGCCACTGATAGGTGGAACCTTGACCACGTGAGATTCCAATACTGCTTAACCTCGGTCTTGTACATTCTATGCTGTTCAGCTTTGCATGGAGCTTTGATATATGCTGATCAGCAGTTTACTGATTATTTGAGACTTCTTACGGTATTACAATCAATCTGGTTTTTACATACTTGGTTTCTTCTTGATTTTTGGATAAATAATTTGCGGCACAAAAGCATCCCAAATTACTGTTGACTTCATTCAAATATTAAGAAATGAATCTGATTGTAACACCCATTGTTGGTAGTTGATTTCAGCTAACACCACAACCAGCGTGATTTTTGATAGCTGTGCCTGAGTTAATGCCACTTCTCTAATGAAATTATCTGGGATCTGTCTTGTTTTATCAAAAAGCACACTTGCCATTTGATTTCTGTTTCATATAGTGCCCACTAATTACCATTTTGCTTGCCTTTTTTACTGACCGTCTTGACTTTTTGAAAGTGCTTTTGTTTCTGTTTCTGGGTATTGGCAACCTGTTTTTCAGAGCGATGACAGAATATTTTGCTAAATGTGGTCCAAAAAAATGCCCATAGCTACCTTTTTTTTTCCGTTGGTTAGCACAGCATGGCAATGCTAAAGTTCACCAAGGCTAATTACTTTTCTTCGAATTGATAGTCAAAAGCAGTGCTGAAGACAATTATTTTTCCTCAACTTCTAGTTATTTTTATCTATGACAGGTTGACTATTTCGTTGACTGTCATTACTCTCTACCTGATGACCGGTTATGGGTGATTGGTGGCACTACTGCGGGGACAATAGGTTACTTCCCTGTGAAAAATGACCCTGCAGGAACAATAGGTTCGGCGGAAGCTATCCTTGAAGGAGGCCATACAGGAGTTGTCAGGACCATATACCCAACCGCGAGTAGTCATCAGAGCCTTGGGCTAAATATGGACATCTTTGGATGGACAGGAGGCGAAGATGGTCGTCTATGTTGCTGGCGCGCAGACGAAATAGCAGAGAGAAATATTTCTTGGATATCTAGTTCGCTAGTATCACGGTTGCAAAAGAGAACTAAAAGCCGACATCAGCCCTACTAACTGCTAAGATGTCCAATTCCTTGGTTAACACATCCATGTGTGATTCTTGTATTGAAAAGGGCAAGAACGGTTGATCCTCGATTTTTGCCCTGTACGTACCATAATCATGTTTACTATGATTTGTTTACAATGTAGTGCTGTTTTGCGGTTTATTACTGTTTGAGAATGTTTGCTTAGTCATGGTGACCTTTGTTTCCCTAATTTTGTTGAATTGCACTGTAGTCAGTTCTCCAAATAAACGTGTAGGATTGCACTGCTGTCATACACGTACTACTTACAGATTAACATGTAGAATTGCACCAGTGTAATATTATTTTGAAATAACTTGGCAAAATTCCAAATATGACTTTTCGTATCCTCTCAAATTTTAATATAATAGTATTTTAATTGTACTGACATGTTTTGGCAAATGACCACGAATTTGCAGTGTCCATCAAATTATTGATTTCATGGTGTTTTTCAAAAAAAAGTGGACTCAGTGCAATGTCCAATAGATAATTTTGCCGGATAGCGTTTTTAGTTCTGACGATGGCTTGATAGCATTGGATCACATTAAAATTAATTGTATTCTTTCTTTTTTCATTTGTGAAATAATTGAGCTTTCCTAAGCTTTTGTATTTAACTAGCTTTGCTGGTCAAACCGGCTGATTTGTATGGACGTTGGCCAAATAACATCAAACGATTTAGGTGAGCTCGTTGGCCAAACAACATCAAACGATTTAGGTGAGCTAACTAATATATAGCTGTAAAGTGTTAAGTCAGCGGCAAAGGATGAAACTGCAGAACCGAGATGAATAACTTGGCCAAAGCCGAGGAACCATGGTTGTGGACTTGTGAGAGGAAACGGAGCAACCAACAATCGCCCTTATCCAGCCTTTTATCCGGATCAATGTCGCCAGATTGAGTTGCTTGTCCTCTCTGGATGAGTAACCGTGGCTTGACCAATTTTTTTTGGGTGAATTAGTTCCGTAGCACTTAAAGATCACGAGTTTAATAAAATATAATAAAAAAGTCTTGGTACACTTTAATACCATCCAGAGTTTCCTCCGTTTTCTATTTTACCATTTTCGTCAACTCGAAGTGTCCCGCCTAGGGTTAAAAAACCCAGCCGGTAACCGGTTTACCGGTCCGGATCGGGAGGAAAAAAACTGGCCGAGTTGTTTGTTTGCTTCATTGGATTTCATTTGCTACCCCTGCATGTGCAGCAGGCCCCCCTTTATCCCCTTTATTCCCCGCTGTTCCCCACTTCATTTTGCCTTCTTGCTCCCTGATTGCCTCTCTCTTCCCTCCCTCTCACTCCATTTCCAGAAGCTCAACCAGCAGGCGAACACACGCAGATGGCAAAGAAGACAAGCAAGCGAGAACAACGGCACAAGCACAAGCGATGAGGTCCAAACTTTTTCTTCTACTTGTGGAGTTTTTGAGTTCATTGTTTGCAGGGAGTAAGGACTAAGGAGAAATCGTAGTGTAGGAAACCATCTTGAATGCATTTGTGGAGGGTTGCACATTTGGATGAGCACATGCTTTATTTTTAAGTGTTAACAAGATAGTTTGCATTAGGCAGTAGCTATTCTATAAAGTTTAACTTAAACAGGAACAACACAAGATTTGCAGAACAACTTTAAACTATTGGATGTATTAGATTCTGTTATGAGTTCCGAGGACACGCACTTGGATGTGCAAATTTTGCCGTAGCGAGCCTATGCACGTGCACTTTGATGAACCAGATTACTAGTGGTTAGCACATGCTTGTTGAAGTTGGTTTTATCCATATACGGAAGATGAAATCACTTGTCAATATGATTCATGACTGACACTTCAAGTACTGCATCTTAGTGCTAACTAGCTAGTGAAATACTAGAGTAATTATAGTCCAATACAACGAAGTAAGGGTGCTGGAAATGACACGAGATGCACAAATAATTTTCATCCTGTCCGGATTATTGTAGCGTCCCACTTTTTCAGAGATTTTCAAAATTTTAAAAAAAAGAGAACCATTTGCTTCTATTTGCCAAAAACTTAATTTGGAATTTCAGAGTCAATTGCAGTTAATATGAATTAATCAAACTTCAATTAAATTAAAGTTGGTTTAATTGAGTTTTCTGGTATTTAAAATCAAAAGTATTATTTTAAGTGTTTTCTTGGATTTTAGAAATTGATTTTAATTTTACCCGAAATTAAAAATTATTTTATTTGCAAAATAAATAGGAAAATTTAAAGTTAAAAGTATTTTTTATTAAGTCTAGAATAATTCAAGGAATTTCTGTGAATTTTTCTAGAATTTTTGGACTCTATTTGCTATTTTCTAATTTGCCTTTTGATTTGTTTGAATTTCTGAATTCAAAAATCCCCAAATCCTCCCTTACTGTTCTTGGGCCGAATCGTCGTCGGCCCATCCCTATTCCCTACCCACTCCCTGCCGCCGACCTTTTGCTCCCGCCCGCCCTCGCCTCGGCCGTTGGATCTCCATCCGGCGCCTCGCTCTCTCTTCTCCGCTGCGTCCGTCGAAATCGGACGACGCCCGTCGCCGCGCCTCCCTTCCTCCCGACGGTCCGATCGAAAATCGGACGGCGCCCTGTTTTTCCTCCTCTCTCTCTCTCTCTCTCTCTCCGCTCCGCCCCCTCCTCATCTGCAGGTGGGCTCCGCATCGTGCCGTGAGCCGGTGCGCGCGCCGATGACCACGCCGTTCACGGCGCGGTGGACCTAACGACACCGCGTCTTGCCGCACCGCGCCCGAGCCGATGTGGCGGCCCGCGTGGCGCCACGTCAGCGCCACATCAGCGTCACGTAGGCGGATTTGCTCACGTGGCAACCCATTTGGCGCCACGTGGCAACCCATTTGGCGCCACGTGGCCGCTGACGTCAAAATCCTGGTTTTTCAGTAGAAAAATAAATCCGGAAATTCCCGAAAATCCAGAAAACCCTAATTCTATCATTTCATGTGATTTCCAACTTCAATCGGCCATAACTTTCTCATCCGAACTCCGATTTGGGTGATCGAAATTTCTAAATTCATCTAAAATCAGCCCCTTTCATTTGGTTCTGGTTTTGTAATTTTTGGAGTTTATTTGGTGCTGTTTTATTTATTTGTGCTCTTTTCGCACGTGTAGATTCCGGCGTTTCGGAAGATTTCTTCGACCCGACAACCGAAGACCCGCTTCTCATCAACGAAGGCAAGTCGTAGGCCTTTGACCATGTTGAACCCATTTTTTACAAATGTATATTATTTTAAACTATCATGCATGGCTAGTGTAACAGCCCAGTTTTAATAAACAGTAGCAAGATGTTAAAACATAACATCACTGTTTATTTGAAAACTTAGATATGTTGTTACAATCCAAAATATTGATTTGCTATTCTTTTTGTCTCCATCAATCTCAGCCCTCCCTTTTTGATCAAGTAGCTGGTTGTCTTGGAGCTTCTGTTGCTTCCATGCTGCTGCTAATGAAGGCAACACAGGGCAGCTGCAGCTAAGCTCTGTTTCCTTCTTCCTTTCGGTTGGGCATAGCAACCAGCAGAGCAGCAGCTTCAGCACAGCAGCAGCTTTGTTTTCTTTCTTTTCTTTCGGCTGAGAGCAATGCGGTAGGCGAAAAGAAGCTCTTCGGTCTGAGGCGGCTCAAAGAAGACAAAGACCTTTTTCTTTTCTTTCCTTCTTTTCAGTTGGGAAGCAATGCTTTGTCCAGCAAACAACTCAAAGCAGCAACCCTTTTTCCCTCTCTCTTCTTTCGGCTGAGGGCAGTGCAGCCAGCAGAACCACCTCAGCATCTCTAGAAACCTCTTCTTTGCTCAGGAGCTTTAACCATTCCCAAGCCTTAGTGTTAGTCTCCTGCCATTTTAGATTGCAAGTGCTACTCATCCTGCTGCTCTTACTTTCTTCCTTATCAGTGAAAAGGAAGTAGCTCCCAGTGAACCGAGCCAGGAGAAGCATCAAGTGGGGATTTCTGTTTTGGTTAAGCTGGGAAGGGGACTTGGGAGTTTTTCTTGTTGTGACCAAACCCTTAATCCAATTTTCTTCTACTCTAGCCGAAACAAAGTAAGTCTTTGTGTATGAAAAGTTTAGTAAGCAATTCTTTTTAAAATCTGTCCTGAGCTCAGTTCTAAACCTGAAAAACTGCAGTTCAGATTGAAATCATTTCCTTGTGCATGTGGTGCTCAAGTTTTGTCTTCACAAAACTTTTGTTTTTGTAGCTTTTCGGTCTTTCATATCATTGCAAGGTCTAGGGTTTCTCTTGTCTCTTTTCAGCCTATTTAGGTCTTATTTGAACCTGAGAATGGTTAGTAGCAGACTTCAATTATTGCTAAAGGTCATCAAGTGGTCGGCTGTGCACTGTCCATCTTCGGTTATACCAAGAGTACCAAAGAAAATTGAAATCGAGAATCTTTTCAAATTTACTTGTTCATTGTCCGATTTTAGTAGGGCTAGTAGTGCACAAAGAACATCATTTTCTTGTCAATTCTGTTAGCAAATGGTGGGTTAACTTCCTAATCTAATTAGGAATACCCTAAGCTAAAGTATAGCACTTTACTTGTGATCTTTTAACTCAGATTTTGCATTTGGTGTTTGTCTGTTCGGTTTTGAAAAATCGAAAGCGCATTCGGTTTGACCAAAACACAGTAGTTGAGGTTAGCTAATGATGGTGAGGAGTTAGACTTTCAAGCATACTCTTTTAGATGTAGCTTGATCTGAAATATTATTTTCTTTGAGTCAAATGAAGTAGCAAGTTTACATTTATGAATCTGTGCAGTTTTCAGTTTTGACAAATCTGAAAATTTCTGTTTTGGTTGAGCTGAAATGTGCTAATCAGTGTTAAGGGATGCTAGGTGATAAGTTAAACATGTATAGGTACTTATCTAGCTATAATTCCATCTTGTTTGTCATTTTGTTATAGTCTAATGGAGCTTCAAGTTTACATCTCTAAATCTGTCCAGATTTTCAGATTTCCAAAATCTGATTTTTGCTTTACTTTGTAAGCCTCAAATCTTGATGACTACTTGTATTTGATGCTAAATAGTATGCTAGGCTATAAGTTTTACTCATTATCTAGTTAGCTAAGCAAAATCATTGCTTGGTTCTTAGCAAAAATCAGCAAGCCATCACTTTGTAATCACCCAAATATCATTTTGCTTAACTTTGAATCAGAAAGTCTAAACCGAAATTGATGTTGGGTGATAGCTGATAGTAGGAGATGAATTGGACCTAGTATATTTCTCATTTTAGTTGGGGAATTAGCCCAGAATATCATTTTCTTCTTATGACCAAGTTCATCAATCTGATTTTTATAAATCTGTCCAGTTTTCGGTTTTGCCAAAGTCTAAAACACAGTAGTCCGATTTTGATCTTCTTGCTAGGGAGTTGTAGCTGATGCTATGTGATGAGTAGGTTTTAAGTATTGCCCATTTAGTTGTAGCTTTATCAAAGCATCATTCTTTCTTAATCTAATGAAACATCTAACTCTTTCTTTGCAATCTATCTAGATTTCTAGTTTTGCTAAAACCGAAAGTGTAGCTTTTCATTTTCCATTTCAGTCTAGCTACTCTTGGTGGTCATGTCGACAACCTGCAATCTTTTGTTGGCCTCTATTCTTTCTAGTAGAGAGTGCAAGTGTTGAGTAAATGTCATTTTAGAAATTTGAAATTCTAGTCTTTGTTGATTCAAATCAATCAGTAATGCCTTTCTAACCCATTATATTCGATAGCAAATGTATTAGTTATTGTATTTGGGGTAGTGTCCTTGAGTAAGATATGACTTAAGCATGTTGTTAAATATGCATTGAGCTATTGATCATGCACTCTTTTACGCATTTTGATCTTTGCCATTTTCTTGCTATTCATTGGACTTTTGTGTTCTAGATACTGGTTCTTCTGAGATTGTTGAATCTTTTGTTGAGCCACCAGAACCTGAACAAGAGGTTATCTATTATTACCAAGGCAAGCTTCCTCTCTGCACCATGTTGATCCTAATCTTTTGAATGTAGATTTATAAAATACGGTAATCTTACTGCATGCAATTTTCTAAAAGACTATTTATGTTCTGTTCCTAGTTAGCTATGACCAAAACTTGTGGCTTACCTTGAATTGATCATACACTCAACCTACGATAGTTTGTGGTGATATAATACTAAATTTTCAATTTTGCTTAGCCATGCAGTCCCTAGAACGGTAATGTTTGTGAGCTTATCTTGTCAAACACGGGAACAACAAATACATTTTTATTTCATTGATTCTTTGTTCGGTTTCTTTAAATATGATATGAATCTAAATCTTGTGGTTAAACTTAATTCAAATCTGACAAGTGGATGCTAGTGATGGTGCCTAGTGCACGAGAATGGGAAATGTGGATGTCTTGTCTGGGTTGATTAAGGACTGAACTCTGACGGCCCAATTCAAGCACCAACGTACTTCCACATGCAGTGTATGGGCGCTGTTTGGTTAAGTAAAGGGTTAATATTATTGAGTTGGATACAGGAGAGTAAGGACATGTGTATTGATTTCATATGGCATAGATGCTTAAGTCTTCGGGCCGTGTCGTATGCCATGTGGAACCTATATCAATATCAGATGTTCTTAGAAGGGTAAGGGCGTAGATGTGTTACATCGCATGTACGTACCTTCAGGGCCCGACTGCGGTGTAATATGTGTGGTTAACACGAGTTTGCATTTAATTGACTGGGTCGGCATTCCCTGTACAACATGTGAACCTCGGTTGAATATATGCTATCAGTCGTTGTTTAAGCGGGATCAGTTTCACATGGGTCATCCAACTCAATAGTGTCAACTTGTTGAAAAATACCAAATCTTAGTTTACCCTACCAGGCATACCAAAGGCAAGGTGCTATTATTCCTGAGGCTTACGGGCTAACTAAGTCATGTGGGTAAAGATGTACACCCCTGCAGGATTAAAACTATTCGAATAGCCGTGTCCACGGTTACGGGCAACGCTTGGATTGATGTCACCTGTATAGAATTTTGCTCTCATTTGGGTTTTGGAAATTTTAATTTCGGCATGAGGAGGGTCATGATTGGTTTGGTAATGATCAGTGATTATTATTGATCTTTGCTTATGCTTATGTTCAATAACTTCTTGCTTTTAGTCCAAATCGAATTATCAAAATTGCTTCACAAAATTTAGCAATGGTAGGTTAATATGTATCGCTTTATGCAAATTGAACCATTTAAGCCTTACATTGATAACCTTATGCATATAAAGTTCTATTCCTTTGTATAGGTTCTCCTAAACACGTTCTTTTATTAGTTTGTGTAAGACTTGTCGAGTACCTTTCGTACTCAAGGTTTATGACCTCTTGTTGCAGGTGAGGATGGATATTTATATGAGATGCCCGTTAGCGCCGATCTGGGTGACGCTAACGAGTAATGCTAGTTCTAGCCTCCACGCAATAGCCTGCGGGATAATGGGGCCATTGGTGGTTTTGCTTTTATGTTTTTGTTTCATTGTTGCTCTTTTGTTAATGACCCAAGGTCATCTGTTTTTATTCGGTACTGTAGCAACCTAGTGCTGTATCAATCGAATTTGGAGATGTAATTATTGATGTATAATTATGTGAATGTATGACTTGTATGTGAATGATGCAATGTTGTTTTAGGATATATGTGCAATATTCACTGATCCTGGGAAATATTGCATGACATATATCCGAGAACCTGAATGTTGAAATTGTTACTTGTTATCATTATGCTTTTAGTATGATTCTTAATAAAGGATTTGCACTGTTCCTTAAATAAAATTATGCTATCGATATAATTTTAATAAGATACATTTCAATAATTGAGGGTCTCACAAATTAATATCGAGCATACGTGTGCCTGTAGGATAGAATTAGCATGGTTGTTGCCTTTAGTGAGTCTCTGTGATATTATTTTAACATAATTAATTTCTAAAAGATCTAAGCATGCTGTCTTTTACTTCTTATCTTCTTTTAGTATCAATTCTTATCCACCTCTCTTTTGATCAGTTTCTTACCTACCTTGTCTTTTATCTGTAGATGAGTGGTGGTATTTGATTAAGGAGACTCATGTAGAAGGTGTGGACGGGTTTCATTACTTGAGACATGATGTGGCGGGCTAATTTCACTTATCAGCCAGAGTATGCCATCTACCGTAGAGACCGAGGGCCTGGTATGGAAGAGTACCAAGCTATCATTAATGTGATCGCCAGACAGGTGGTGGGTAGTGTTCCCTACTGCATCCATGTGCGTGCCACCTCCGAGTCTATGGCTGTGCAGGAAGCTGCGCGTAGGATGATGAGCCTCCTTCGTCATGATTTGACTGGAGTGTCTCGACCACCCTATGTGCACTTCCCAAAGCAAGGCCCTAGATCGGATGTGATTACGTTTGATGAGATCTGATTTGGAGAGGACCCATACGTCTGCTGAGTTAGCTAGGTTGGTCCGTATCATGGCCCAAACCTATCACTGTCTCGTGTACGAGTTATGGGAGACCCGCCATCGTTTGCACGAGGCACAAGAATATTTGAGGCTTGGTGTTGTCACAAACCGCGTTCCTCGTAACGTGCTTTATGGCAACAATGAGATTCCACCAGCTGCCACTGTACCCCAAGGATGGCGCCTTCCAGAAGTTCCCGGGATGGTTCCTGTTTTTGGCCAGTGTCGTCAGGCCAGGATGTCTGCTGGATTTCCTCGCACTCAGCGGCCTACTCACTCTGGGGGACATCATCTGCTGTTGGGTTCTCCCACTCGTCTCATTAGCCCATCGAACCCTTTAGATACTGGTTCACCTGAGGCTCATTTGCTAAATGAGTTTCCGGTGAATTTTAACCGAGACGACCATGTTTAGGACTGAAGGATGTAATCGGCTTTAGTTGTGTAATAGGCTAGTAGCTGTCTATTAAGTAGTGTGTAATAGCATAGCCTATGTCTGTAAAAATATTGTGTGCTAACGTTTGTACTTTAAAACATGGTGAGGTAGTGGCCGACTTGTGTATTTTGGGCATAGCATGTTTCTGTTGACTGTTAATAAAGTGGATGCAGGCTTTTGTTTGTAATTGAATTTGTCATGGTCTTTGTTCAGCCGACATTTCATGGGATGGAAGCCGCACCTTTTTATTGTATTTTGTGCTGTTGTTTTTGGTGTTAATTGGTTGCATATCATGACATACTGCATGCTTAGGTTTAGTATTTAATTATTTTCTTTCTCCAAAGCTTGTATGTGTTAGCACGAGTGTATCCTTGTTATAATGTTCACCATTATATGGCAACAGGATGACAGGACCAACCACTCGATCGCGAACACAACAAGAGGAGAGGTT
The DNA here is from genome assembly GCA_036346395.1 of Hsuehochloa calcarea. Taxonomy (NCBI): domain Eukaryota; kingdom Viridiplantae; phylum Streptophyta; class Magnoliopsida; order Poales; family Poaceae; genus Hsuehochloa; species Hsuehochloa calcarea. The sequence goes on along the minus strand of CM070615.1, from coordinate 14,613,092 downwards.
CTCCACCCCTGTTCTTCAGACTCAGGGGCAGCAGACGGACCCTTCCGGATCCCATGGTCCGCCAGGTGGTAGACAGGAAGAGGAGCTTCCTCCACCACCCACTATGGCAGATGTGCTCATGCAAATTGAGCGCAACCGCATGGACGAGACGCATCTTGGAGCAGGTGCGCTCAATACCTCTTCCATCACTCCACCAGTTGGTAGAGCAGGAGTTTCGCATGGGCAGGGAAGTCTTGCTGACTTTCAGCGGACTAATCCACCAGCGTTCTCTAGCTCCCAGGATCCTTTGGAGGCCGAGGATTGGCTTAAGGAGATTAAAAAGAAGCTGACCATTGCCCAGTGCTCTGAAAGGGAGAAGGTCCTGTATGCTAGCTACCAGTTAACTGGGCTGGCTAGCAATTGGTGGGATAATTATCTAGCTATCCAACCCATGGATATACTCCTACGGCTTGAGTTCATGGAGGCCTTTCGCGAGGCCCATATACGAGGGAGTGATGATGCTCAGCGGCGAAATTTCTCGCTCTCAAGCGGCGAAAATCGATGACCGAGTACCTTCATGAGTTTAATTTTCTTGCTCGGTATGCCCGACGATGTTTCGACGGACGCTCGTCGTCGAAACCGTTTCATGAATGGTCTATCGAAGAGTTGCGATTGGCTTTGGCGGTGCAAGATTTGAAATTTCCAACATCTTGTGGACAAAGCCATCATTCTTTGAAACTAAAAGCAAGGCATTGGAAGAGTCGCGAGCGGCGAAGGTTACCCAATTCGCATCCAATAGCGTTCATCGGACCGCGTCGTGGCGGCCTCGGCCTTCGAGCGCGATTTGGTTCCACCAGTGCGCGATGTTTGCTTTTCGCCCACCGCCACCTTACGGTCGGCCCGACCTAGTAGCCTGAGACCACCTGCCGCCATCAATGTCGGGCCGGTGTGATATGCTATCATTGTGGGCGCCGGGCATTTTGCCAATCGATGTTTTGCTAAGGCAAAGGGTTGCCACTGTTGACCATCTCCACTCTTGTTCGTCTGCACCTTCTCCAAAGGCAATTGCTAAGCTCGATCGAGCCCGGCCAGCGGCCGTGTAAATCAATTAGCTTCTTGAAGAAGCGGTAGAGGCACTGAAGTTATCCTTGGTATGCTCCTAGTTAATTCGGTTAACTCTTTGTTTTATTTGACTCGGAGCATCCCATTCTTTTGTTAGTAAGCGGTTTGCTACTCAACATCGATTAATTATGCACCATCTTCATCCACCTCATATTATTCATTCGCTGGTCGGTATTTTTAGCGATCAAATCGCCTTAATGTCAATATCATTATTGAAGGGTAGATTTTTAGGCGAACTGATTGTGATAAATTCACAAGGGATAGATGTTATTTTGGGAATGGATTGGTTGACCAAGAATCTGGGGCAAATTAATTGTGCCCAACGAACCATATCCGTCACTAATAAAAATGGCCTTTCAGTCATTTTTCAATCTAGAGCGGTTCATTCTCATCTGGTTGCGATGAAAATGGATACCACCCCTACTTTGGAGTCGGTACCGGTAGTATGTGAATATCCGGACGTTTTTCCTGAAGACCTTCGGTATGCCACGGATCGGAAGTGGAGTTCGTGATTGAACTAGTTCCTGGTACTGCTCCCATATCGAGAAGACCTTATCGCATGCCTTCTAATGAGTTGTTTGAATTGAAGAAACAACTGGGAGAATTGCTTGACAAAGGATTCATTAGACCGAGTTCCTCACCATGGGGATGCCCGCCATCTTTGTCCAAAAGAAAGACAAGACTTTACGGATGTGTGTGGATTACCGTCAGTTAAATGAAGTCACTATCAAAACAAATATCCTTTACCTCGAATCGATGATCTGCTTGACCAGTTGGTGGAGCTCGTATCTTTTCTAAGATTGATTTGCGATCGGGCTATCATCGATCAAGGTTAGAGTGAGGACATTCAAAGACGGCATTCTCTACTCGCTATGGGTTATATGAATATCTTGTCATGTCCTTTGGCCTAACCAATGCTCCAAATTATTTTATGAATCTTATGAATTCAGTCTTCATGGAATTCTTGGATAAGTTTGTTGTTGTGTTTATTGGCGACATTCTTATCTATTCCAAGTCTGTAGAAGAGCATGATCGACATTTAAGACTTGTGCTAGATACACTTCGCATCATCACCATGCTAAATTTAGCAAGTGTGCTTTACGGCTCAAACAAGTTGCATTCTTGGGACATGTATTATCTGAAGGAGGTATTACAGTTGATCGACAAGATACAAGATGTATTGACCGAAGCGACCTCGGAATGTTCATGAAGTTCGGAGTTTTCTTGGACTTGCGGGTTATTACCGTCGGTTCATTGAAAACTTCTCTAAAATTTCTAGGCCTCGACCCGACTTCTAAAGAAGGAGAACAAATTCTTTTGGTCGGTGGAGTGTAAAACAGATTTCGACTCTGAGAAAGCTCTGACCAAGCTCCTGTTCTCACTCTTCCGATATCCATAAGACTTTTGATATCTATTGTGATGCATCTCGCCATGGACTTGGTGTGTACTTATGCAAGAAGGCCGAGTTGTGGCATATGCATCGAGCGATTGCGACCTCATGAGGTGAATTATCCTACTCATGATTTGGAATTGGCGGCGTAGTCCATGCATTAAAGATTTGGCGACATTACCTTCTTGGTAATCGTTATAAATATATCTTGATCATAAAAGCACGAAATATATATTCACTCAAGTGGACTGAATATGAGGCAAAGAAGATGGCTTGAATTGATCAAGGACTACGATATGGGTATTCACTACCACCGGCAAAGCCAATGTTGTGGTGATGCTTTAGCGAGAAAGTCACATTGCAATTGCTTATCAACAACTCCCACGCTAAGAGCTTATGTGCTGATTTTCAGTAGCAAGTCTCGAAATGGTAGCAGATGGATTTCTTGCTGCTTTAGAAGTGAAGTCAACCCTCGAAGATCAGATTCTGAAAGCTCAGAAAACTGATGCCGAGGTGGCAGAAATCAAGGAAAATTTGAAGGCAGGTAAAGCCATCGAATTCTCTGAAGATGCCAGTGGTCTCCTTCGGTATCGCAATCGTTTGGTGGTACCTTCAAATTCTCAGTTGAGAGAGCTAATTCTCAAAGAAGCTCATAATTCCAAGTTTTCTATACATCCTGGAAGTACTAAGATGTACCAGGACTTAAAGAAGACATTTTGGTGGAGCAGGATGAAAAGGCAAATTGCTCAGTATGTTGCTGAGTGTGATATTTGCCAAAGGGTTAAAGCCGAGCATTTAAAACCTGCTGGTACCCTTCAGCCATTGCCTATTCCAAAATGGAAATGGGAAGAAGTCGGTATGGATTTTGTTACCGGACTTCCAAAAACTCAGAATGGGTTTGATGCCATTTGGGTGATCATTGATCGTCTAACAAAAGTGGCTCATTTTATTCCTGTCAAAACCATTTTCAATGGCAAGCAGTTAGCAGAGCTCTATATTGCTAAGATTGTTTGTCTTCACGGTGTTCCAAAAGTCATTGTTTCAGATCGTGGACCTCAGTTCACATCTCATTTTTGGAATTGTCTCCATCAAGCCATGGGGACTGAATTCTCTTTCAGTACTGCTTATCATCCTCAAACCAGTGGTCAAACTGAAAGGGTAAATCAAGTGATGGAAGATCTTCTTAGAGCCTGTGTGCTATCATATGGCAAGAACTGGGAAAAATCTTTGCCGTATGTGGAGTTTTCCTACAATAATAGCTATCAAGCAAGTATTCAAATGTCACCTTTTGAAGCCTTGTATGGGAGAGCTTGTAGGACTCCATTGAATTGGTCCGAGTCTGGTGAAAGACCATTTTATGGTCCAGACTTGGTAATAGAAGCCGAAGAGCAAGTTCGTCTGATTCGAGACCGACTGAAAACTGCTCAGTCTCGTCAGAAGAGCTATGCTGACCACCGTCGTCGTGAGTTAAGTTTTGAAGTAGATGATTATGTCTACCTCAAAGTATCACCGATGAAGGGCACTCATCGTTTTCAGGTGAAAGGAAAGCTAGCACCTCGTTATATCGGACCCTTCCGAATCATTGCAAAACGAGGAGCTGTAGCTTATCAATTAGAGCTACCTGAGTCTCTCTCGGCAGTGCATGATACTTTTCATATTTCTCAGCTGAAGAAATGCCTTCGTATTCCTACCGAGGCCACTGCTTATGAGAATCTTGATCTCCAACCAGATCTTTCCTATCAAGAGCAACCGGTGCGTATTCTTGATGAAATGGAACGCAGAACAAGAAACCGCACCGTCAAATTCTTAAAAGTTCAGTGGGCTAATCATTCAGAAGATGAAGCCACGTGGGAGCGTGAAGATCTGATGAGGATGGAACACCCCCATCTTTTCGCTGTTTAAAAATTGCCTTTGAGTCAAGAAAGGCAAGGTTAAACAAAGCAATGTAAAGGAAGGATGTAATAACAACACTATGTTGTCTATTAGAATCTTTCTTTGCTATCTTTATCGGAAATCAAAACAACATGTGTTTTATCTCCAGAAAGAACCATTTCAGCTGAATTCCTTTGCAACTTTTGAATCGTCCAAATCTGGGGCGAGATTCTCTTAAGAGGTAGGTTTGTAATGACCAGTTTTAATAAACAGTAGCAAGATGTTAAAACATAACATCACTGTTTATTTGAAAACTTAGATATGTTGTTACAATCCAAAATATTGATTTGCTATTCTTTTTGTCTCCATCAATCTCAGCCCTCCCTTTTTGATCAAGTAGCTGGTTGTCTTGGAGCTTCATTGCTTCCATCTCTTTGCTAATGAAGGCAATCTGAGGCAGGCAATGGCTAAGCTCTGTTTCCTTCTTCCTTTCGGTTGGGCATAGCAACCAATGAGCGGCGAAATTGACCTGGCAAAGAAGAATTTGTTTTCTTTCTTTTCTTTCGGCTGAGAGCAATGCGGTGAGCGAAGAAAGCTTCGGTCAGAGCGGCGGCTCAAAGAAGACAAAGACCTTTTTCTTTTCTTTCCTTCTTTTCAGTTGGGAAGCAATGCTTTGTCCAGCAAACAACTCAAAGCAGCAACCCTTTTTCCCTCTCTCTTCTTTCGGCTGAGGGCAGTGCAGCCAGCAGAACCACCTCAGCATCTCTAGAAACCTCTTCTTTGCTCAGGAGCTTTAACCATTCCCAAGCCTTAGTGTTAGTCTCCTGCCATTTTAGATTGCAAGTGCTACTCATCCTGCTGCTCTTACTTTCTTCCTTATCAGTGAAAAGGAAGTAGCTCCCAGTGAACCGAGCCAGGAGAAGCATCAAGTGGGGATTTCTGTTTTGGTTAAGCTGGGAAGGGGACTTGGGAGTTTTTCTTGTTGTGACCAAACCCTTAATCCAATTTTCTTCTACTCTAGCCGAAACAAAGTAAGTCTTTGTGTATGAAAAGTTTAGTAAGCAATTCTTTTTAAAATCATCTGAGCTCGATTCTAAACTCGAAAACTGCGATTGATTGAAATCATTTCCTTGTGCATGTGGTGCTCAAGTTTTGTCTTCACAAAACTTTTGTTTTTGTAGCTTTTCGGTCTTTCATATCATTGCAAGGTCTAGGGTTTCTCTTGTCTCTTTTCAGCCTATTTAGGTCTTATTTGAACTCGAATGGTTAGTAGCAGACTTCAATTATTGCTAAAGGTCATCAAGTGGTCGGTCATACCTTTGTCCATCTTCGGTTATACCATAGTACCAAAAAAATTGAAATCGATAATCTTTTCACCTACTGCTCATTGTCCAGATTTTAGTAGGGCTAGTAGTGCACAAAAACATCATTTTCTTGTCAATTACTGTTAGCAAATGGTGGGTTAACTTCCTAATCTAATTAGGAATACCTAAGCTAAAGTATAGCACTTTACTTGTGATCTTTTAACTCGAGCATTTTGCATTTGGTGTTTGTCTGTTCGGTTTAAAATCGAAAACGCATTCGGTTTGAACCAAACACAGTAGTTGAGGTTAGCTAATGATGGTGAGGAGTTAGACTTTCAAGCATACTCTTTTAGATGTAGCTTGATCTGAAATATTATTTTCTTTGAGTCAAATGAAGTAGCAAGTTTACATTTATGAATCATGCGCTTTCGCTTTGACAAATCTGAAAATTTCTGCTTTTGGTTGAGTGAAATGTGCTAATCGGTGTTAAGGGATGCTAGGTGATAAGTTAAACATGTATAGGTACTTATCTAGCTATAATTCCATCTTGTTTGTCATTTTGTTATAGTCTAATGGAGCTTCAAGTTTACATCTCTAAATCTGTCAGTTTTTCAGATTTCCAAAATCTGATTTTGCTTTACTTTGTAAGCCTCAAATCTTGATGACTACTTGTATTTGATGCTAAATAGTATGCTAGGCTATAAGTTTTACTCATTATCTAGTTAGCTAAGCAAAATCATTGCTTGGTTCTTAGCAAAAATCAGCAAGCCATCACTTTGTAATCAGCCCAAATATCATTTTTGCTTAACCTGAAACTGTAGCAGTCTAAACCGAAATTGATGTTGGGTGATAGCTGATAGTAGGAGATGAATTGGACCTAGTATATTTCTCATTTTAGTTGGGGAATTAGCCCAGAATATCATTTTCTTCTTATGACCAAGTTCATCAATCTGATTTTTATAAATCTGTCCAGTTTTCGGTTTTGCCAAAGTCTAAAACCTGTAGTCCAGATTTTGATCTTGCTGCTAGGGAGTTGTAGCTGATGCTATGTGATGAGTAGGTTTTAAGTATTGCCCATTTAGTTGTAGCTTTATCAAAGCATCATTCTTTCTTAATCTAATGAAACATCTAACTCTTTCTTTGCAATCTATCTAGATTTCTAGTTTTGCTAAAGCCGAAAGTGTAGCTTTTCATTTTCCATTTCAGTCTAGCTACTCTTGGTGGTCATGTCGACAACCTGCAATCTTTTGTTGGCCTCTATTCTTTCTAGTAGAGAGTGCAAGTGTTGAGTAAATGTCATTTTAGAAATTTGAAATTCTAGTCTTTGTTGATTCAAATCAATCAGTAATGCCTTTCTAACCCATTATATTCGATAGCAAATGTATTAGTTATTGTATTTGGGGTAGTGTCCTTGAGTAAGATATGACTTAAGCATGTTGTTAAATATGCATTGAGCTATTGATCATGCACTCTTTTACGCATTTTGATCTTTGCCATTTTCTTGCTATTCATTGGACTTTTGTGTTCTAGATCTTTGGTTCTTCCGAGATTGTTGAATCTTTTGTTGAGCCACCGTAACTGAACAAGAGGTTATCTATTATTACCAAGGCAAGCTTCCTCTCTCGCACCATGTTGATCCTAATCTTTTGAATGTAGATTTATAAAATACGGTAATCTTTGTTGCATGCAATTTTCTAAAAGACTATTTATGTTCTGTTCCTAGTTAGCTATGACCAAAACTTGTGGCTTACCTTGAATTGATCATACACTCAACCTCGATAGTTTGTGGTGATATAATACTAAATTTTCAATTTTGCTTAGCCATGCGATCCTAGAACGGTAATGTTTGTGAGCTTATCTTGTCAAACACAGGAACAACAAATACATTTTATTTCATTGATTCTTTGTTCAGTTTCTTTAAATATGATATGAATCTAAATCTTGTGGTTAAACTTAATTCAAATCTGGACAAGTGGATGCTAGTGATGGTGCCTAGTGCACGAGAATGGGAAATGTGGATGTCTTGTCTGGGTTGATTAAGGACTGAACTCTGACGGCCCAATTCAAGCACCAACGTACTTCCACATGCAGTGTATGGGCGCTGTTTGGTTAAGTAAAGGGTTAATATTATTGAGTTGGATACAGGAGAGTAAGGACATGTGTATTGATTTCATATGGCATAGATGCTTAAGTCTTCGGGCCGTGTCGTATGCCATGTGGAACCTATATCAATATCAGATGTTCTTAGAAGGGTAAGGGCGTAGATGTGTTACATCGCATGTACGTACCTTCAGGGCCCGACTGCGGTGTAATATGTGTGGTTAACACGAGTTTGCATTTAATTGACTGGGTCGGCATTCCCTGTACAACATGTGAACCTCGGTTGAATATATGCTATCAGTCGTTGTTTAAGCGGGATCAGTTTCACATGGGTCATCCAACTCAATAGTGTCAACTTGTTGAAAAATACCAAATCTTAGTTTACCCGCCGCATACCAAAGGCGGTGTGCTATTATTAGGAGGCTTACGGGCTAACTAAGTCATGTGGGTAAAGATGTACACCCCTGCAGGATTAAAACTATTCGAATAGCCGTGTCCACGGTTACGGGCAACGCTTGGATTGATGTCACCTGTATAGAATTTTGCTCTCATTTGGGTTTTGGAAATTTTAATTTCGGCATGAGGAGGGTCATGATTGGTTTGGTAATGATCAGTGATTATTATTGATACTGTTTATGCTTATGTTCAATAACTTACTGTTTTTAGTCCAAATCGAATTATCAAAATTGCTTCGTCAAAATTTAGCAATGGTAGGTTAATATGTATCGCTTTATGCAAATTGAACCATTTAAGCCTTCTGTTGATAACCTTATGCATATAAAGTTCTATTCCTTTGTATAGGTTCTCCTAAACACGTTCTTTTATTAGTTTGTGTAAGACTTGCTGAGTACCTTTCGTACTCAAGGTTTATGACCTCTTGTTGCAGGTGAGGATGGATATTTATATGAGATGCCCGTTAGCGCCGATCTGGGTGACGCTAACGAGTAATGCTAGTTCTAGCCTCCACGCAATAGCCTGCGGGATAATGGGGCCATTGGTGGTTTTGCTTTTATATTTTTGTTTCCGCTGTTGCTCCTTTTGTTAATGACCCAAGGTCATCTGTTTTCATTCGGTATTGTAGCAACCTAGTGCTGTATCAACCGAATTTGGAGATGTAATTATTGATGTATAATTATGTGAATGTATGACTTGTATGTGAATGATGCAATGTTGTTTTAGGATATATGTGCAATATTCATCGATCCCGGAAATATTGCATGACATATATCCGAGAACCTGAATGTTGAAATTGTTACTTGTTATCATTATGCTTTTAGTATGATTCTTAATAAAGGATTTGCACTGTTCCTTAAATAAGAATTATGCTATCAGTATAATTTTAATAAGATACATTTCAATAATTGAGGGTCTCACAGCTAGTTTTATTAAAAATGGTTTTGGGAGTAGATAATTACAAAATTGCCATTATGCCTCCTTGATGAACACCCAACGGATGTGTGTGGATTACCGAGCCCTCAATGAGGTCACCATCAAGAACAAGTACCCTCTACCATGGATCGATGATCTGTTTGATCAGTTGAAAGGAGCCGGAGTATTCTCCAAAATAGACTTGAGGTCAGGATATCACCAGCTGAAGATTCGTCCAGAGGATATTCCCAAGATAGCTTTTTCAACCCGATATGGACTGTATGAGTTCACGGTCATGTCATTTGGATTAACCAATGCCCCTTCTTACTTTATGAACTTGATGAATAAAGTATTCATGGAGTATTTGGATAAGTTCGTCATTGTCTTTATTGACGACACTCTAGTGTATTCCAAGAGTGAAGAAGAACATGAAGAGCACCTCCGATTGGTCCTGAATAAGCTTAGAGATCATCAACTCTATGCTAAATTCAGCAAGTGTGAGTTTTGGATGAAAGAAGTTACTTTCCTGGGACATGTCATGTCTGCAGAAGGAGTGTCTGTTAACCCTAGTAAGGTTACGGATGTGCTTAATTGGGAGTCACCCAAGTCGGTGCCTCAGGTCAGAAGTTTTCTTGGAATGGTAGGATACTATCGTCGATTCATAGAAGGATTCTCCAAAATAGCAAGGCCCCTCACTCAGCTGTTGAAGAAGGAAAAGAAATTTGCTTGGACGCCAGATTGTGAGCAAAGCTTTCAAGAGTTGAAGAAGTGTTTGACAACAGCTCCGGTGTTGATTTTGCCCGATGTCCGGAAGTATTTTGAGATTTTCTGTGATGCATCCCGGCAAGGACTTGGTTGTGTCCTGATGCAAGAAAGGAAGGTAGTAGCCTATGCTTCCCGTCAATTGAGGCCTCATGAAGTGAATTACCCCACTCATGACTTGGAGTTAGCTGCCGTAGTGCATGCTTTAAAGATATGGCGTCATTACCTTATTGGTAATCGCTGTGAAGTCTATACGGACCATAAGAGCTTGAAGTACATTTTCACTCAAGGTGATCTTAATATGAGGCAAAGAAGATGGTTATAGTTAATCAAGGATTATGATATTGGAATCCATTACCACCCAGGCAAAGCTAATGTTGTGGCAGATGCCTTGAGTAGAAAAGTCTACTGCAATACCCTGACGATCAAGGAAAATTAGCCAGCCCTACATGAAGAATTCCAGAAGCTCAAGTTAGAGTTGGTTGAAGAAGGTTACCTAGCTGCCTTAGAAGTTCAACCCACTTTGCGGAATCAGATCAAGGAAGCTCAAATTGAAGATGCCAATATTAAGGAAATTAAGAGCAACATGAAGAGGGGTAAAGCCCTGAGATTTTTAGAAGATGAACAAGGCACCATTTGGTTTGACAAGCGAATTTGTGTTCCAGATCAGAAAGAAATTAAGCAGCTGATCCTCAAGGAAGCCCATGAAACTTTGTACTCCATTCACCCTGGAAGCACAAAGATGTACCAAGACCTTAAGGAAATGTATTGGTGGCCTAGCATGAAGCGTGAGATTGCCGAGTATGTAGCTCAGTGTGATGTCTGTCAGCGAGTAAAAGCCGAGCATCAAAGACCTGCTGGACTCCTACAACCCTTGAGAGTGCCTGAATGGAAATGGGAAGAAATTGGCATTGATTTTATTACCGGTTTGCCAAGAACAAGGTCAGGATATGATTCTATCTGGGTAATTATGGATCGTCTTACCAAAGCTGCTCACTTTCTCCCAGTCAAGACTACTTACTCGTGATAGATCGCGAGAATTGTACATGGCAAAGATAGTGTGCCAGCATGGAGTGCCGAAGAAGATCGTGTCGGATCGAGGATCTCAGTTCACCTCAAGATTTTGGCAAAAGTTACATAGTATTTTGGGTACTAATCTAAATTTTAGTACAGCTTATCATCCCCAGACGGATGGACAGACAGAAAGAGTAAATCAAATCCTAGAAGATATGCTGAGGGCTTGTGCCTTAGCAAATCGATCAGATTGGGATCAAATGTTTGCCTTATGCCGAAGTTCTCCTATAACAACATTACATTAATCAAGCCTCCAGATGTCTCCATTTGAAGCTCTTTATGGAAGAAAATGCAGAACACCGTTGTATTGGAATGAAGTGGGTGAAAGACAAGTGTTTGGGCCAGATATCTTGAAAAAAGCCGAAGAGCAAGTTCGATCAATCAGAGAAAAGCTGAAAACAGCACAGACCAGGCAAAAGAGTTATGCTGATAACCGTCGTCGAGATCTAGCATTTGCACCTGGTGATCATGTGTACCTGAAGGTGTCGCCTCTCAAAGGGATGCGTCGTTTCAGAGTAAGCGGAAAGCTTGCACCAAGGTACATTTGACCTTTCCTAGTTCTAGTCCGAAGAGGAGAAGTCGCTTACCAGTTGGACCTCCCACCTCAGCTGTCAGATGTGCATAATGTCTTCCACGTGTCACAACTGAAGAAGTGTTTGCGTGTGCTTGAAGAGTAGATGCCAATGGAAGCCATTGCCCTGCAGGAAGACCTCACCTACAAGGAGCATCCCATCAAGATCATGGAAATAGTAGAGCGAGTGACAAGAAGCAAGACCATCCGTTTCTGCAAAGTCCAGTGGAGCAATCACACCGAAGAAGAAGCCACTTGGGAACGAGAAGATGACTTGAAGGCTGAGTTTCCCCACCTATTCTCTAGTCAGCCTGAATCTCGGGGTCGAGATTCCCTTTAAGAGGGGTATGTTTGTAGCGTCCCGCTTTTTCAGAGATTTTCAAAATTTTAAAAAAAGAGAACCATTTGCTTCTATTTGCCAAAAGCTTAATTTGGAATTTCAGAGTCAATTGCAGTTTATATGAATTAATCAAACATCAATTAAATTAAAGTTGGTTTAATTGAGTTTTCTGGTATTTAAAATTAAAAGTATTATTTTAAGTGTTTTCTTGGATTTATTGGATTTTAGAAATTGATTTTCATTTTACCAGAAATTAAAAATTATTTTATTTGCAAAATTAATAGGAAAATTTAAAGTTAAATGTATTTTTATTAAGTCCAGAATAATTCAAGGAATTTCTATGAATTTTTCTAGAATTTTTGGACTCTATTTGCTATTTTCTAATTTGCCTTTTGATTTGTTTGAATTTCTGAATTCAAAAATCCCCAAATCCTCCCTTAGTGTTCTTGGGCCGAATCGTCGCCGGCCCATCCCTATTCCCCACCCACTCCCGCCGGCCGGCCTTCCCGCTCCGCTGCCCGCCTCGCTCCGTGCCGTTGGATCTCCATCCGCGCCTCGCCGCTTCGCGCTCCTCTGTCTTCTCCGCCGTCCGTCGAAATCGGACGACGCCCGTCGCCGCGCCTCCCTTCCTCCTCGACCGTCCGATCGAAAATCGGACGGCGCCTGTTTTTTCTTCGCCTCTCTCTCTCTCTCTCTCCTCTCTCGCTCCCCACCCTCATCTGCAGTGGGCTCATCGTTGTCGTGAGCCGAATGCGCTGGCCGATGACCACGCCGTTCACGGCGCGGTGGACCTAACGCAGATCATGCGTGCGTGCCGCGCCGAGCCGATGTGGCCGTCTGCGTGGCGCCACGTCAGCGCCACATCAGCGCCACGTAGGCGGATTTGCTCACGTGGCAGCCCATTTGGCGCCACGTGGCCGCTGACGTCAAAATCCTGGTTTTTTAGTAGAAAAATAAATCAGGAAATTCTCGAAAATCTAGAAATCCCTAATTCTATCATTTCATGTGATTTCCAACTTCAATCGGGCATAACTTTCTCATCCGAACTCCGATTTGGGTGATCGAAATTTCTAAATTCATCTAAAATCAGCCCCTTTCATTTGGTTCTGGTTTTGTAATTTTTGGACTCATTTGGTGCTATTTTATTTATTTGTGCTCTTTTCGCACGTGTAGATTCCGGCGTTTCGGAAGATTTCTTCGACCCGACAACCGAAGACCCGCTTCTCCTCAACGAAGGCAAGTCGTAGGCCTTTGACCATGTTGAACCCATTTTTATAAATGTATATTGTTTTAAATTATCATGCATGGCTTTTTTCCAAGTCATTCTTCAAATTTTTGACTTGGGCCTTGAGCTCATTGGTTTCCTCTACAATGTTAGTATTGACAAGCATAGAGGAAATGGGAGCATCTATTTTTGAGCTACAAGTCATATCAATTAAATCCTCACATGAGGTGGATACACTAACCTTAGATGAAATGCATGAGGTAGAAGCTATACATGGCAAATCATCTAATAAATTACATTCAATGCCTATATCCACCTTAGAGCTCTTTAGATTATTTAGGAGGAGAGCTTCATGTTCATCTTTTAGAACATCATAGTCATTTTGAAGAGAGACATACTCTTTCTTCAAAACTTTGAATTTCAATTTCTCCTTTCCTAAATATTCATTGAGCTCTTCTAGCATATCCATCAACTCTTCATATGAAGGCTCATCGTTATCATTTACCTCATTACTACCTTTAGCCATAAAACATTGAGTTGATGAAGATGGAGTTGAGGAGTCCTCATTTTCGTTGTCGGAGCTTGAAGTTGAGCATTCTTCTTCCGACATCCATTCTTGTGTGCAATCGTCACTAGTTGAAGTGGACAATTCATATTGATCTTGAATATATGTCCACATCTCATGAGCGCTCTTAAGATTGCATATGGCATAAAAAATATCTACACTCAAAGCACTAAATAAGGCGTTAGTAGCTTGAGCGTCGAGATGTAAGCATTTCTCTTCCTCAATAGTTGGAGCAAAATAATCCAATGGAGGAGAAAAGCCTACATCTACAATCCGCCATATTTTCGGACTCATGGCCATAAAATAACAAGACATGCGGATTTTCCATTGAGCATAATTTGTGCCATCAAATAGAGGTGCTTCACCTAGGTGCACTAAATCTCTAGTTGCCATCCTTTACTCTCTAGACGGTTAAGTCTAATAAATGAGAGACCAAGCTCTGATACCACTTGTAAGATCGAGGTGGCCGACTAGAGGGGGGTGAATAGGCGGTTTTAAAAAATCTCTATCGGGCTAAACCAATATGTAAATGCGGAAGCTAATAGCGAATTGGTTTTGCTCAATTAAAACCTAAATCAACTAGGCTCAACTAAGTGCACCGACAATATGAACACAATACAATATGAGCAATCATACAAGATATATAAGCAATTAAAGCAAGAATGTAAATTGCTCAAAGTAAAACACATGTAAAAACAAGATGACACGATTATGTTTTACCATGGTGTTCGGAGACTTGCCGGTCTCCCTAATCCACGTTGAGGTTAGCCCAAACGAATTGGACCGGCTCCACTAATTAAGCCAACACCTCTGAGGTAAGTCCAACCACTTGGACCGGTTCCTAACCGAACCAACACCTCGCTCAACTATGGTTGCTCTTCCTCCACTCCGGAGATGGTGAGCACCAAACCACTCACAAACCGCCGGGTCTTCTCACAAGCTTCTTGAGAAGATCACCGCGCACGACGCCTCCACGCCGTCTAGGTGTCGGCAAACACCAAGAGTAACAAATCCGAACTTTCACTTGAACTAATCAAGTGTCAACGCTCACGTGGATACACAATCCACTACCTAAGGCAACACATGCACTTAGGGTTTACTCTCTAATCTCACCAAGTGCAACACATGCACAAAAGAGAATAGAGGCTTGCTCTTAGCTCAAAGAATGAGTATATCACTTAACAATAGCACCCGCAACCTCTCCCAACCGGCCAAGGTGGCTATATATAGCCCACACACAAAAACTAGCCGTTGGGAGACAAACCCCTGAAAAATCAGGGAAATCGGAAGTTCCGCCGTACAAAGGCCGGAACTACCGCACGAGAGAGAAAAGCACAGCAACGGCTATGTCAGACGAGAAACTAGCCGTTTGATTTTTAGTGAGGAACTACCGCCATCCAGGTTGCGGAAGTTTCGATCTTCGGAAGTTCCGCTCAACACATAGCGGAACTACCGCACATCGAATTTTGGCTAAGTCCCCAAAATGGTGCTTCTCTGGAAAAAACGAACCGCTGGAATTTCGGAGCAACCGATCATCGGAAGTTCCGCTCGTAACACGCCGGAACTTCCGCACTTCGAAAATCGGCTAAGTCCCTAAACCGGACGCTCTCTGGAAAAAACGAGCCGCTGGAAATCGGACCGTCCGGGCTGCGGAACTTCCGTAGTTAAGACACTGGAACTTCCGATTTTTCTAACAGAAAATAGCAATGGCTTTTTCAACAACTTCAATTGCAAAACACATTTGCTAATTGACAAGCCATGCCAAGAAGGATCACAAGCAAGATTCCCAACAAGTTACAAAACACATTTGCCAACTTTTGGAATCATACCACAAGGAAAAAGGTACATGGACTTACACCATTTGCAAAACACATTTGCAAACTTAAGTCACATGCTACAAGAAATCAAACATGAGCATCAACTATTTGCAAAACACATTCGCAAATAACAGCATCATGCCATAAGACTAAAGTGCATGGACTTCAACCATTTGCAAAACACATTTGCAAAGTATAGTCCTATGCTACAAAGATTGAATGCATGAGCCTCGGCTATTTGCAAAACACATTCGCAAATAATAGCTCCATGCATAGATGAGCTAGAGCAAACACAATGAGCTATCAACACATGACTAACTCATGCTACTAGTCAAGACCCCTCTTAATAGTACGGCAATCCTATACTAGCAATCCGGTCTATCAACCAAACACCGAGACCGGTAAAAGACTAGGAACACATCATTAGCCCTAGCTAGTCATACCTTTGCCTTGCATCTTCTTGAAGCTTGATGACGCACATCAACACTTCAAGTCCGGGTCCTTGACTTTGACAATCATCAATTCATGATGATTTCTTCACTTCGGATCTTGTCTTGAACATCATCAACACATGATGATTTCTCCATCCCGATTCTTCACATGCATCAACGCATGATGCATTCCTTCACTTGACCTCCATCAACACATGATGGGTCTTCTCTTGTCTTGATGATCAACTCATGATCATCCCAAGTCTTCATCATCCTGGAACATAACCTATATATCCAACTCATGGAAAATGTTAGTTCCACAATGTGATCATCATTAATTACCACACCATACCATTAACTCATAATGGTGGGACAAGATACCTCAATCTTTCCCTCTTTGGTAATTGATGATAACCACTTAAATTCTCATAAATTTAATGATGATAAATGAGAGAACAAATGAGTATATATAAACTACACAAGTTATATATACTCTAACATGAGTATACAAGAACTACACAAGTTCTATATACTCATAACATGAGTATATACGGAACTACAAAGTTTTGTATACTCAAAAGGATTTGTTTCAAAGTAAAGATCCCAAATGTACGTGGAGAATGGAATATGGATCAATACTAATGAAACCACAAAATATAGAATAAAACTCCCCCTAGATGTGTGCATACACAAATGTGTAATAAGATCATATGCACATATTCGAGTTTCACTTATGGTTGAGTTCAATCCTATATTTTGGATCTGAGGAATGCAACAATATATAAGATTAAGATGTCGATTGCATACCTCGTTGTATTTCACCTTTATATCCAAATGAGACTACACAAAGATAATATTTGACAAGAGAGTTAGTCTCATATTTGGATTTGTCATTAATCACCAAAACAATCCATTAACTCATAATGGCGAGTCTAGATCTTTCAATCTCCCCCTTTTTGGTGATTGATGACAAATCCATTATCAATGACAACATTTGGATATATATAGACATAAGATAAGAATTTAAACTAATGAACTATGTCTATGCATCATATGAGGTGAAATTACAAGTATTAAATAATATATGCATAAAAATATACTTGTAAAACAATACATTTTCCTATAAAAGTATTCTCCTTCTGTTGATATAAAGCAAATTGCAAAGGAGGATATGTAAATCATCTAAATAAGAAGAATGTATTGATACCACTTGAAATAATTCAAATAAGGGGACATTTGATACCACTTGTGGAACATTGATACCAAACATTGATACCACTTGTAGGGCATTAATGCCACTTTGAAATATTGTTCCCCTTTTTGACAATTCTCCCTCTTTTGGCATTTTAAACAAATCAAACATCCAAATGGAAGAGTATTGATAAAAACATTCTCCCCCTTTTGGCATAAATCACCAAAAACACAAGATAAAGCTTAGCCAAAAGGAGCCTTTGCAAATCGATATCACTTGCAAAAATCGAGGTTGGTCACAAAAAGTATGAATTGAACTTATATGACCAAGGGGGGATTTTGTTCTCAAGATATGAGAGGAGAAACAAAGATAGGTTACAAACCTATTGATCATAACATTCTCCCCTTTTAAATCAAAACATTGAGAACCACTTGAAATGATAGTTGAAACACATTCAACTAACCTCCTTTGAAATCTTCTCAAGAACAATTTTCAATTTGCAAAAAGAGAAGAGATCAAAAGATAGCCAAAACTGAAAATCTGTGGTAGCAAGCTCAGAAAAATATGAAATTAATCATGGAGGTAGCCCTTACAAATACACATAATTTTCATTTTGGGAGGCTTAACCAAATATCAACTGATTTAAAGATATGAAAATCACAAAGTTTTAGAAAACTGAAAATTTCAGGTTTTTCAGATTTTTGACATTTCATTTAAGCTTCAAGAGGCAGCTGATAAAATGGGTAGAATGGTTCCAGTAAATCTGAGAAAATTTGTCAACATAGAACCACTATAGAGGATCAAATTTCATTATTATATCTTCCTCTGATTCTGAACCCATTCAAGGATACAAAAATCACAAATCAGCTCCAAGCAATGTACAATTCTGAAATTTCAGCATTTGAGCAAGGGGAGAAAGAGTCAAAACTTTTTCAATTCAAGCCTAAATACCTTCAAATTTGGTAGAAATAAACTTTGGGCTCCTAAGAAACTTTTCAAATAGGAAGTTTCGAAAAAGGAGTCTCCATTCAAAAGATAAGCCAATTTGAGCTTTGAAGGTAAGATTTTAGCTCAAAGAGAAGAAATGTCAATACTTTTACAAATGAAGTCCAAATTCTTTGAAAATTTTTCAGATTTAAACTTTGGACTATTTAGAGTGTTTTCCAACAATATTTTTTGAAAAAGCAAATTTCCTTCAAAAGATATGGCAAAAAGCGCGTTGAAGGCATATAAAGAGAGCAAGTTTTGCAACGAATGCTCAAAATGCAACTCAACTTGATTTTCATAGAGTTTTTCACTTGCTTGGCTTTATATGAGTTAGAAATACTATTTCAAGCCAAGATACACAAAGAAATCCGGCTCAAATAGCAAAACTCACTATATGCAAGAATAGGTCATTTTGGGTCAAAGCAAGTTTTTCGGTGAGTTTCAAATAAGTATAGCTTTTCAACGGTTGGTCTTTTGCAAAAACGTTGAACTTGAGAAATGTTTAAAATGACCAACCTTAAAATTTTGGTATTAAAAACTCTTCCAAAAACTCAATAGATTTTGATTTAGAGAAATATGTTATTTAATCCAAAATCAAGATCATATAAGATCCTTTTGAGGCCAAATTTGGTATTTGTTTCCAAAGTAGAAATTTTTACTTCAAAAGCATTTGAAAACATTTGAAATACATTTTTAAATACTTGTAAGATCATTTTGAGTAAAATACCACTTGTAAAAACATTTTGACTTTTGACTGGAAGGCTTGATTTTGAAAAGCTAATCTTGCATATGATTTATAATGTCACTCTAAGAATACCAAATGAAGCAAATGAGAATGAAACACATTCATTCACAAGATCCAATAAATCATTTTGGGCAAATAGGTAAAATAGTTTCCCAATATTAATACTTTACCCAATTTTTTATTTTATTAAGCCCAAAAATATTAATAGGTTTTTCATAAAAAAATTCCCTTTACACAAAGGTTCCAAAAAAAACTTGCTCCTTTGACACACAAAGGTTCATCATCCATCTTGTCATCTCTTAGACTATATCCATTCATAATTGAATTTTGCAAGGTGCTCGAACTTCTCTTCTATTGATCTTCCATGAAAGCATTCCAAAGAGAAGAGAGAATTTTGATTGACATGAGAGAATTGTGGATACCATTTTAACGAATAAGATGATATCACTTGAAAAGATGAGACTCATGCCAAGATCAAGATGATCAAAAGAAGAAGCTACCACTTTTGAAAAGAATACCACTTGATAGATGCAATTTGCATTTGCAATCAGGGAATAACAGTAGTGGGTAGCTAGCAAGGATATAGAGGATCAACTTGATCACTGGAAGTAGCCACAAAAGATTTAGAATTGAATTGGAATGAAATGGCTGTTTTGTCAGAAAAATCGAAAGTTCCGCCGTTTAACTTATGTCGTCTTCGACTTCGGAAGTTCCTCAGTTATAACGCCGGTAGTTCCGATTTTCCTGGAACTTCAGAGATTGATCTTGGAATTTTGAAGAAAAGAAGGAATTATTGTATTTTACTCCAAATCTTTGCACAATCAATCAAATAAACATCTTTGGAGTATTTCCAACTTATATAGCCCATAAAAATAAAATTTAAAATAGTTTTTATAAATTAAGCTTTTGGTTTTCGGAAAAGAAACATATTTCCATGAACTTTCATCAAAAGATCGAAATTGAGCAAATGATGAATTTTAAAGCATCCAATTGCATGTATGAGTCATAAATACCATTATGAACATATTCATATGAAGAATTTTGGTTCATATGGAAAAACTCACTTAAGTGCTAGAAAGTGACCACTTAGGTCATAGTAGTATTTTGGACGAGTTTGAAAATCAAATATCTTTTTCTAGGTTGGTCTTTTGAAAATCCTTTGAATACCAAAAATGTTTAGAATAACCAACTCTAGGATTTTTCTTTTGGCAAGATTTTCAAATTCCTTTTAGAATAGATTTTACACAAAAATCTAGTTTATGTCAAAAACAAGATACTATAATGTAGGATTTTGGCTAGAAATGCATTTTTACTTAAAATAGGTTTTTTTAAAGCCAAAACCTTTGGTAAACCTTTCAAAAGCATTTGTATACATTTTGCAATTAATTTTCAAAGAATTACTAATAGTTATCAAATTTTTGACTTTTGGCTAAAAGGCTTATTTTTGAAAAGCAATACTAGCACTTAATTTATTTGGGCACATTTAGGGAAGTGATATACATGGCTATGATTTAGCACTCCCCCTTAATGTGCCACTCCCATCTTGCTCAAGATATTAATAATGAACATTATGAACATAGAGCAAGAACACCCATTTTAAAATGATTTTCATGAAATGCAACCTACACAAGGCATAAGGGGCTAGATACTTCAATATAAGTACTTGTTACCGTAAGGGCATTGGTTCTTGATATGAAGTGATAATCCTCAAGCTTGGCTCCAATTTTGATATATGATGAAATCCATCTTTATATGAATAAGCTAAGCCTCCAATGCCTCTCCAAGTACCTATTAAGCATTAAAACGCATTTTGGTACCCAAAACTTGGTTGGGTCCACGAATGTTAGTCACAATAAATTTGGGCACCCAAATGACCCTTGTATTAGTTTTATGTGAACTAACTATTCTAGCAAACACATTGCCATTTTTATCTTTCCTAAGCGAATAATGATCATTATATATAAATGGCTTAGGAGAGATACCTTTGGGACAATCCTTACTCATATGTCCCTTTTCCCGGCAATTGTAGCAAGTTCGAAGTTTGTATTCATCTTTTACCTTCTTTACTTGCTCCTTGCCGGTTCGCCTCTTCTTTGATGACAATTGCTTGTCATTCACCTTGTTAGGGCACACCGAGGCGAAATGGCCCTTTCCATTGCATCCATGGCACTTGATATTCTTCGTATGTCTCGCATTGTGCCTCGTCTTGCTATTCTCCCTTTTCTTGGGAGTGAAGCCAATTCCACTCTTATCTTGCAAGCGTTTTTGCTTGCTCAATATTTCGTCAAGAGTGGCCTTCCCTTTTAGGCTTCTTTCCAAGTCATTCTTCAAATTTTTGACTTGGGCCTTGAGCTCATTGGTTTCCTCTACAATGTTAGTATTGACAAGCATAGAGGAAATGGGAGCATCTATTTTTGAGCTACAAGGCATATCAATTAAATCCTCACATGAGGTGGATACACTAACCTTAGATGAAATGCATGAGGTAGAAGCTATACATGGCAAATCATCTAATAAATTACATTCAATGCCTATATCCACCTTAGAGCTCTTTAGATTATTTAGGAGGAGAGCTTCATGTTCATCTTTTAGAACATCATAGTCATTTTGAAGAGAGACATACTCTTTCTTCAAAACTTTGAATTTCAATTTCTCCTTTCCTAAATATTCATTGAGCTCTTCTAGCATATCCATCAACTCTTCATATGAAGGCTCATCGTTATCATTTACCTCATTACTACCTTTAGCCATAAAACATTGAGTTGATGAAGATGGAGTTGAGGAGTCCTCATTTTCGTTGTCGGAGCTTGAAGTTGAGCATTCTTCTTCCGACATCCATTCTTGTGTGCAATCGTCACTAGTTGAAGTGGACAATTCATATTGATCTTGAATATATGTCCACATCTCATGAGCGCTCTTAAGATTGCATATGGCATCAAAAATATCTACACTCAAAGCACTAAATAAGGCGTTAGTAGCTTGAGCGTCGAGATGTAAGCATTTCTCTTCCTCAATAGTTGGAGCAAAATAATCCAATGGAGGAGAAAAGCCTACATCTACAATCCGCCATATTTTCGGACTCATGGCCCTAAAATAACAAGACATGCGGATTTTCCATTGAGCATAATTTGTGCCATCAAATAGAGGTGCTTCACCTAGGTGCACTAAATCTCTAGTTGCCATCCTTTACTCTCTAGACGGTTAAGTCTAATAAATGAGAGACCAAGCTCTGATACCACTTGTAAGATCGAGGTGGCCGACTAGAGGGGGGTGAATAGGCGGTTTTAAAAAATCTCTATCGGGCTAAACCAATATGTAAATGCGGAAGCTAATAGCGAATTGGTTTTGCTCAATTTAAACCTAAATCAACTAGGCTCAACTAAGTGCACCGACAATATGAACACAATACAATATGAGCAATCATACAAGATATATAAGCAATTAAAGCAAGAATGTAAATTGCTCAAAGTAAAACACATGTAAAAACAAGATGACACGATTATGTTTTACCATGGTGTTCTGAGACTTGCTTGGTCTCTCTAATCCACGTTGAGGTTAGCCCAAACGAATTGGACCGGCTCCACTAATTAAGCCAACACCTCCGAGGTAAGTCCAACCACTTGGACCGGTTCCTAACCGAACCAACACCTCGCTCAACTAT
Source organism: Hsuehochloa calcarea (assembly GCA_036346395.1). Classification (NCBI taxonomy): domain Eukaryota; kingdom Viridiplantae; phylum Streptophyta; class Magnoliopsida; order Poales; family Poaceae; genus Hsuehochloa; species Hsuehochloa calcarea. The sequence goes on along the minus strand of CM070615.1, from coordinate 14,590,587 downwards.
GGTTGCTCTTCCTCCACTCCGAGATGGTGAGCACCAAACCACTCACAAACCGCGGGTCTTCTCACAAGCTTCTTGAGAAGATCACGCGCAAGACGACGCTCCACGCCGCCTAAGTGTCGGCAAATACCAAGAGTAACAAATCCAACTTTCACTTGAACTAATCAAGTGTCAACGCCACGTGGATACACAATCCACTACCTAAGGCAACACATGCACTTAGGGTTTACTCTCTAATCTCACCAAGTGCAACACATGCACAAAAGAGAATAGAGGCTTGCTCTTAGCTCAAAGAATGAGTATATCACTTAACAATAGCACCAGCAACCTCTCCCAACAGGCCAAGGTGGCTATATATAGCCCACACACAAAAACTAGCCGTTGGAGACAAACCCCAAAATCGGGAAATCGGAAGTTCCGCCGTACAAAGGCCTAACTACCGCACGAGAGAAAAGCACAAAGAACGGCTATGTCGACGAGAAACTAGCCGCTTGATTTTTAGTGAGGAACTACCGCCAACCAGTTGCGGAAGTTCCGATCTTCGGAAGTTCCGCTCAACACATAGCGGAACTACCGCACATCGAATTTTGGCTAAGTCCCCAAAATGGTGCTTCTCTGGAAAAAACGAACCGCTGGAATTTCGGAGCAACCGATCATCGGAAGTTCCGCTCGTAACACGCCGGAACTTCCGCACTTCGAAAATCGGCTAAGTCCCTAAACCGGACGCTCTTTGGAAAAAACGAGCCGCTGGAAATCGGACCGTCCGGGCTGCGGAACTTCCGTAGTTAAGACACCGGAACTTCCGATTTTCCTAACAGAAAATAGCAATGGCTTTTTCAACAACTTCAATTGCAAAACACATTTGCTAATTGACAAGCCATGCCAAGAAGGATCACAAGCAAGATTCCCAACAAGTTACAAAACACATTTGCCAACTTTTGGAATCATACCACAAGGAAAAAGGTACATGGACTTACACCATTTGCAAAACACATTTGCAAACTTAAGTCACATGCTACAAGAAATCAAACATGAGCATCAACTATTTGCAAAACACATTCGCAAATAACAGCATCATGCCATAAGACTAAAGTGCATGGACTTCAACCATTTGCAAAACACATTTGCAAAGTATAGTCCTATGCTACAAAGATTGAATGCATGAGCCTCGGCTATTTGCAAAACACATTCGCAAATAATAGCTCCATGCATAGATGAGCTAGAGCAAACACAATGAGCTATCAACACATGACTAACTCATGCTACTAGTCAAGACCCCTCTTAATAGTACGACAATCCTATACTAGCAATCCGGTCTATCAACCAAACACCGAGACCGGTAAAAGACTAGGAACACATCCTTAGCCCTAGCTAGTCATACCTTTGCCTTGCATCTTCTTGAAGCTTGATGACGCACATCAACACTTCAAGTCCGGGTCCTTGACTTTGACAATCATCAATTCATGATGATTTCTTCACTTCGGGATCTTGTCTTGAACATCATCAACACATGATGATTTCTCCATCCCGATTCTTCACATGCATCAACGCATGATGCATTCCTTCACTTGACCTCCATCAACACATGATGGGTCTTCTCTTGTCTTGATGATCAACTCATGATCATCCCAAGTCTTCATCATCCTGGAACATAACCTATATATCCAACTCATGGAAAATGTTAGTTCCACAATGTGATCATCATTAATTACCACACCATACCATTAACTCATAATGGTGGGACAAGATACCTCAATCTTTCCCTCTTTGGTAATTGATGATAACCACTTAAATTCTCATAAATTTAATGATGATAAATGAGAGAACAAATGAGTATATATAAACTACACAAGTTATATATACTCTAACATGAGTATACAAGAACTACACAAGTTCTATATACTCATAACATGAGTATATACGAACTACACAAGTTTTGTATACTCAAAAGGATTTGTTTCAAAGTAAAGATCCCAAATGTACGTGGAGAATGGAATATGGATCAATACTAATGAAACCACAAAATATAGAATAAAACTCCCCCTAGATGTGTGCATACACAAATGTGTAATAAGATCATATGCACATATTCGAGTTTCACTTATGGTTGAGTTCAATCCTATATTTTGGATCTGAGGAATGCAACAATATATAAGATTAAGATGTCGATTGCATACCTCGTTGTATTTCACCTTTATATCCAAATGAGACTACACAAAGATAATATTTGACAAGAGAGTTAGTCTCATATTTGGATTTGTCATTAATCACCAAAACAATCCATTAACTCATAATGGCGAGTCTAGATCTTTCAATCTCCCCCTTTTTGGTGATTGATGACAAATCCATTATCAATGACAACATTTGGATATATATAGACATAAGATAAGAATTTAAACTAATGAACTATGTCTATGCATCATATGAGGTGAAATTACAAGTATTAAATAATATATGCATAAAAATATACTTGTAAAACAATACATTTTCCTATAAAAGTATTCTCCTTCTGTTGATATAAAGCAAATTGCAAAGGAGGATATGTAAATCATCTAAATAAGAAGAATGTATTGATACCACTTGAAATAATTCAAATAAGGGGACATTTGATACCACTTGTGGAACATTGATACCACTTGTAGGGCATTAATGCCACTTTGAAATATTGTTCCCCTTTTTGACAATTCTCCCTCTTTTGGCATTTTAAACAAATCAAACATCCAAATGGAAGAGTATTGATAAAAACATTCTCCACCTTTTGGCATAAATCACCAAAAACATAAGATAAAGCTTAGCCAAAAGGAGCCTTTGCAAATCGATATCACTTGCAAAAATCACCATTGTAACATCCCAAAGTTCTGTTACCAAAATAAAATTAATAAAGTTATTATTTTATTTGATTTTGTGAAATTTAAAAGAGATTTATTGCTTTTCTTGAATTTCCTAAATTCTAAAAGTTAAAAATAAAATTTATTGAGTTTTCTGCTATTTAATTGGATTTAAATTGAAAAATAAAGTTTTATTTAATTTCTGGAATTTCCTGGTATTTAAAAATGCTTTTCCTATATTTCAGAAAATGAGTTTAATTACTGTACAAAAATAAATATAAATTTAATTATTAATTATTTTTTATTAAGTTCAAAATAAATAAAGGAATTTCTCTAAATTTTTCTAGAATTTTTGAACACTGTTTGTTATTTTCTAAAAATCTCTATTTGATTTTTGTATTATCTAGCACATAAAAATGAATTGCCGTTCGCAAGTAAAAGAGAAATTTTTGTTGAAACTATTTTATTTAAGATAAAATACCCTATTGAACTACTCTAAAAGTTATAGAATTTTAGACCTATATTACTATTTTTCAAGATTAAAAATAATTTTTAGGAATATAAAAATAATTACTGTATAATAATAAAATTATTATTTTTACTTTTATTATTTTATTTACGTTCAGAATCTGGTGTTTAATATCTGTGATTTATTTGGGATATTTCGGAATTGATTTGCTATTTTTTCGGAATTAATTAATGCTTTTCGAATTTTGAAAAAAGAATATTCCTCGGAATATTCCGGCAGCTACAAATGCTGCGCCCAAAATTCAGCCCAAAATCCGGTCATAACTCCGCGAGCAATTCCCGCCAAACTCATATCTTTTGTGCTTATAAATTGAACCGTAGCCCTCCTCCTCATTCCCCACATCCCACTCGCCAGATTCGCGAAAAGCCTCCTGAGCTCCCTCTGCTAGCTCTTCTTCTCCAACTCCCATGACAACTCCGGCGAGCCCGATCTCCCATCCGGTGCTCCGTTGTCGTCAAATTTTACCAAAGAGTTCATCTCGAGATTATCTACATTTCTATTCAAACCGAATTTTGATTTACCTATTGTTTCACCTCAGCCACAAAAGTACCGACGGTCTTATTCTCCAACTCCGGTGACAACTCCGGCGAGCCCGATCTCTCCATCTGTAGCTCCGTTGTGCACCAAAATTTACCGGTGCGTTCCTATATAGATTCTCTACATTTCTATTCAAGACAAATTTTGATATACATATTGTTTCACCTCGGCCACAAAAGCACCGACGGTCTTCTTCTCCAACTCCGGCGAGAACTCCGGTGAGCCCGATCTCCTCATCCGTTGATCCACTCTGTACCAAAATTTTTTGGTGAGTTCCTATTGAGATTGTCCATATTTCTATTCAAGTGGAATCTTTATTCACTAACTTTTTCACCACCGGTCACATCTTCTTCCCCAAGTCCGGTGAGAACTCCGTCGAGCCCGATCTCTTCATCTGTTGGATTTCGACGACTTCGGAGAGTCAGATTTCGACACCGTTTGAGAACAACACATAACCAAGCAAGGCAAGTTATACCTTTGATCATATTTGATCCCAATATTTTAAATTATTTAAATTCTGTTTTAAATTATTATTGCATGCTATTTCTATTCAAGTAATTTAAATACCTGTTTTTAAATTATAGTTATTCCCATTGCCATTGTATAGCCAACTTTGTTGTTGAATGAAACATACCTTGACACATTAGATAAAAATCTGGTTTATGCAGTAGTATGAACCAGAACATTTTGGGAAAAATTATGCTTAGACATGCTTAGACCAAAAATATTCAGTTCCGGGAATTTGGCCCAAATAAATCAACTATTGTTTAAAAGCCTATGACATTGGTTTGTCATGGAAGATTTTACAAATGACTTTGAAAAGCAAAAATGAAAAGTTGGTTTGTACTTGGCGAAATGGATGCTTGGTGGGTGCAGAGTTTATGCACCTGCTCAATCCGTAGGTTTGAGGCCCAGGGTTATTTTGGAAGTCGCCCAAGTCGCTTAAGGACCGGTCTTGAGCCGCATCTTGCTAAGCCACATCGTACTACCACATGTCCTGTATGGGCGGGACTCGCTAAATAATTTGTAACATTCCATCGTAGTTGTGCCATTTTGGTGTGTGGGTGTCGGTTAGACAAGATTACCACATGGCGCAAGAGGGCTTGAATCCGTGGTGGTTAGCCCAATAGAAGCGAAACCTTAGCGAGGCAAGGCTACGGTGGGATGGTGCATTGTAAAAGCCTTGACACGTGCTCTAGATCGCTACCTAAGGTAGTGAGCAGTGGGATCGACGGATGCCAAACAAACTAGAGAATTCATGTCTTGTGGGTAAAGTTGTACAACCTCCGCAGTGTAAAACTATTGAATAGCCGTGTCTACGGTCATGGACATGCTGAGCAAAGCCACTCAAAGTTAGACTTTGATTTTGTTTTAAAAATGATTTTTGCAAATGATTTGAGGATGGTTAATCCTTATGGTAAAATTGGGAGGTTAGCCATGTGATAGGAGGGTATCCATCACCATATTTCATATGGAGGTTATCCTACTATAAAACTTGAGAATTTATAAAAATGAATTTTAGTTATAGAATAACTGCTTTGGAACTTAGTAACAAATATTTAAAGAAAACATTGCTTTATGCAAATTCAACCAATAAGCCTTCCTTTGATATATCCATGCATGCATTAACTCATTCTCGGTGTAACTTGCGAGCACGGTAGTTGTGCTCACCCTTGCTTCATGCAAATAAATTTGAGAGGAGAAGGACTTGGATCTCGACGACTAGGCCGCTACCCGATCGATTGCACATGGCGATCACCGACTCCACTACTTCTTCGCCTTCCATGTGTTTGTTTAATGTTGGCTTGTAAGCCTTTCTTGTAATCAACTCTGATATTTATTAATAAAGTTATGCGATTTATGGATGTTACCATATCTGTTTACTGTGTGAACTAGCTACTGATCATGGGACTAGTTCAGAAATGCACAGAGGATTCTGGGGTGTTACTCCTGGGTCCGACAGAAATGGTATCAGAGCCATATCGACTGTAGGTCGTGAGCTAGTTAGAATGGTCGTTAGTTGAAAAATTTCAAAACTTATTTTATATAACAAGAAAAATAAATTGTTCTCTCCTCATCTTGGTCATCTATCTATCTTTAGTTCCTTCATGGTATTCTTTCTTACCTAACTCTCTCTTCATTGTTTTATAATGTTAATTGGACCCTCTTTCCCTTGAAAAGCTTCTATAGATGGTCAACACGTTCTTACCATTACCTTCAAGACTGCAAGGCCTGGAACTATCAAGAAAACATCGTAAGGTTTATGTTTCAAATGTAATAAAAATGAGGATAAATTAAAACTTTTGCTACCTCATGTTGTGTTGTAGCGTTTGAAACCTCTTTCTTTAATTGGTGGAAATTCAAACTCCAAATTTCCCCAATTGAACTCAAGTCATAACCCTCCTTCATAAAAATCTTGTGCCCAATCTCTGGAAATATTTTTCATTGGGTCTAGGGTTGATGTTTAGCACCTCTGAATTATCTCATGATTTTTAGAAATTATTTGATAATTTTGGAGGCAAGTCAAACTGGTCAAACCCCATTTTCCTCTCTTCTGGAATTTCTGTAGAATAATTCAGTGCATGAAAATCTCTGAAAATTTTATGGAAAGCTCCTCCTGCAGTCAGCAAGCTCCAGTTAAAATTTCATAAATTTTGGAGTTTGTTTGCTACCTCAAATAATTCCTCAAAAATCAGATATTTAAAATTCAAATTCTAAACTGGTTTGCACTGTTCCTCGGGTTCGAACCGGACTCGGGCTCGAGCCACTTGACTCGGTCGAACCAACTAACCGCACCGGCGCGATGCAGTCGGGCGCGGGAGTTGTGAGCCGTTGGATCAGCATCGCCCGGTCCAGGATTAAGTGAGCGTTTGAATCGTTTAAATCGAACCGATCTATTTCAGCCGTCCGATTAAATCCAACGGTCGTCGTTCGTCGTCTTCCTCGCTCGCGAGTTCGGCCAAGTCAACGATGATGGCGTGCACAAGACGCTCGGCGAGCCCAACAAGGCCCCTTTGGCCAACGGCTCTGCGCATTTATTGCTCCCGTCCGCCGCCCCACGGCCACCGCCTCCCTGCGTTTACCTCCCGCCGCCTCGGCCGACCTCAACACCGCAAGAAAGCCATTTTCTTGCCGTTGCTCCCCTCTCGCTCCTCCGCCTATAAGACTCTACCAGAGGCTTCCTTAGCATCCTTTGAACACCCTTGAGCTTCAGTACCACTGCTAGTGCACCGAGTGAGCTCCTTCGTGAATTTTCTCTCGGCCGCCATTGTTGGAGCTCCAACCTCTTCGGTGAAAGTGGTGTTCCGGGCATTCTCTCTCAAAGCCTTTGCTTCCTCAATTACTGGGCATCTCGTGGAGTATTAACCTCTGTTAATTTGGCTTTTGGCGAAGAGAGCGACTCAATTTGGATTGCCCGTTTGGCCGAAACCGCTACTCTTCTTCACCCGAGCCGATTCGACTCTCCTCTGCGCCTTCTTTGGACTCAGGTAACCTCTCTTTAGTCCCTAGTTGATTGGCACTCGCTCCCGTGGACCGCAGCTGAGCCGTTTGCATTTTTCGTTTTCGTCACTTTGCGGTCACCTCGGTTCTCTCCGCTGTGCGGCGTTCTCGCCACCGCAGCCTAACGCCACCGGTACCATCGTGTGCGCAAGAGTATTAGAGACTCATTTTAGGCGTTTGCTCGCACCGCCATGGCGAGCCGCCGGCGGCGAGCCGTTCTCCCGACATTTTTGCCGGACGAAAGGACGATGGTTTGAACGCGCGTCATTTTGGACCGTCGATCCTAAGATCTGCGGCTCGGATCGCTACGAGATTTGAGTCTGTCGCGCGCGCCTTGGTCTGTGATCCGTTGGATCCAAGATCAACGGTGCAGATCGGCGTGAGCGTTCGGACCACCGAACCCCCGGATCCACGTGGACCGTCGGATCCCAGATCCACGGTTCGCTTGCGCGTGAACGTTCGAACCACCGAACGCTCTAGGCCACGTGAACCGTTGGATCCAGATCCAACGGTTGACGTTTGAGGCTTCGCGCGCGCGCGCGTTAGCGCCGGAGCTTGGGCCGTTGGATCCAAGATCGACGCTCCTCGTTCGGCCACGTCATTTCTAAATTCTAAATTTCCCGAAAGGATTTATTTACCAACTGAAAAACGTGATATCTTGTAAAATGCATAACTAATTCTTTTCAAATCCTTTTCGGTTGATTCAAATTTTATTGGTTATGTTTTTAACTAGACTTTAATTTAAAAATGTTTCCAAACTCAGTATAGCTCCAGAAATTTTTGTTAATGAATAGTAGCATTTTTGATTTATAAAAGCTGAGCAAAATTGTTTTGGTCATATCTTTGGCATTAAGAATCCAAATCAATTGGTTCTTGTTGCCAAATTCATTATAAATCAAGACCTTGCTACTGTAAAAATTTTAGAATTTTTGGAGAAGGTTTACTGTTGGGTCTTTGCTTTTTATTCGTTCTTATCGGTTGCTTTTTGCTTTCTCGTTAGGATCCGAAGAGCACGTTGATAAAATTGTTGATCCTCAAGAACACCTCGACCCACAAAAGCGTGCAAGATATTTGATCATAAATGTCCCATTACTTACAAAGTCTAATATCTTGTTTACAAATTATATGTATGCATTGCTTTTGTGTCCAATTATTTTTACCCTGTTTAGAGGTAGCTATTCCTAATGCATTGTTGCCATTAAAATGTTATCCCCTGCCACAACCATAAGTTATTAATATCATTTGGTGGATTAGAGCCCGTGATTTAATTATGCTCTTTTCTTGTCTTTGCGATGTCATGCTTAGAAATGCTTAGCTACCGTAGAATTGGGCGGTTATCGACTTAGTCGATGACCTTGATCACACAAATCATTTTGTTTATTTTGGTTCAGCACCTTATGCTTTTGTTTTGTAAAACCGAAAATGAAACAAAATGATTTGACTTGGGCACAATGGCATGTTGGTGTGATTGTTGGGTGTGACAAGGAAAGGTGCCCAGGTCCCTAAGGACCGAAGTGTTACTTGTGTCACTAAGCCAAGCGCTTATGCGTGCTAACCACGCGAGAGGGATATGGGACCTCTCTTGACTTAGTACTTTAGCGTGGGTTATCTCCGAGTCGCAGGAGGGGTTGTGTGTGTTGTGTGAAACATGATATGTGTTCTCGGTGTTCTTGTGTTGGGTGTGCGGTGGTGGAGATTCCGGTAGGCTCTCCACCTCGAGGAGCATTGTAGTTGTCAAGGCTTTACTGCGACGGGTAGTTGACCGAGGCTTTACAATGACTCCGACACAACGTATGGGTTTCTATCCATACGGCGGCTCGTGAATAATTCACATGATTGGAAATGTCTCGTAGGACTTAGCCGTGTAGGCATACCTAAGGAAGTGTGCTTAATCTAGTGGCAAAAAGGCGGTCTGGCGTGTGGGTACATTGGTACACCCCTGCAGGGATAAAACTATTCGAATAGCCTCGTCCTAGGTTATGGACATGCTTGGTAAGGTCGTGCAAGAACTAGACTACAACCTTTTTAAATTAAAATTTGACATGGTTGGCATGAATGGGTAATTCATACTATTGTTGTGGTGACTAATGGTTTAGTCACTTCCAGGACTGTTTTACTGTTGTTGCTACTTGATTACTACTGTTTTTATCAAATAAAATCAGATTGCAAAATTGCCTTTGATCTATTACATTATTGCAAATAAAACTTGCTTTATGCTTAAAAATTTGAGTCCTAACCTGCTCCACTTAAATAAGCTTGCATGTAGTTATTGTATAGATCTGTTATCATTCTTATATATCTTAAGCAGTACATTCAAAGTACTCACCCGCTTTTGTTTGGTCGCTTTTGTTTGCAGAGGAAGAAGGTGAGCCCCAAGGGCCTCACTTTTGCGAGTTGTGCTGTGGATTCGACGACTAGCTTGGCGGTCCGGTCGGTTGCCTTGTGGGTTAAAGGCACACTGATTGGCTCTTTTGTTTATAGCCATCTTATGGCGCTTTTGCTTCCGCTGTTAAATTTCTTTATGTATTTGTCATTTGGCCGGTGGGCCTCTCTTTTGTAATGACTATCCCTTATTTATGTTATCTTTTGGTTTGTTGTTTTTGTTTCGGTTCTATGTGAATGAATGGAATTGATGCATGAACTTTGTAAAGAGGTGTGTATACTGCACTCTGGGAAGTATACATGTCTCGAGTCTCGGATTATCTGATTTGTGATGCTAGGACCAAGTGGATGGTTAAGCATTACAAGCCGGATAAACCGGGGTCTCACAAGGGTTGGTATCAGAGCCATACTGACCGTAGTAACCCAAGCATGGTCGTCTTTTAGGATATTTTGGAAAATATTATTTTCAAAGTATCAAATGATTTATGAAAGCTTAAGTAATTATCAGATTTTACTCCTTACCTATCTTAGCTTTCTCCTCTCATCTTACTCTAATTTGAGTTTGAAAATTAATTTCCTCTCCTTCCTTCAAAGATAGTTGTTATCGTTTAAATGGGTTTTGGGAACCACTGAGTTTGGCAAATTGAAGTGCTTAGGGTTTTGAAGTTTCTGGACTGAAGATTTCGGCTAGAGGCTTGGATGCGGAATCTGGACAGCACGCCTCAATTTTCAGACAGCGAGCTCAATGGTTTCTGATCGGACCACTGAGCTTGGCAAATTGAGGTGTGCCAGATTTTGAAGTTTCTAGAATGGAAGACTTCGACTGGGAGCTTGGATGCGAAGTCACTACAACAACCTCAATTTCCGGACAGCAAGCTCGATGGTTTCTAATGGGGTAGAAAATGAGAGGTTAATTCAACTAAAACTTGTGGGGTTAAAAGGGTAAGATGTGATACTAGTTAGCTATGTATCTAACACTATTTTCGTTGATGTAACCTTGCTCTTTAGTGGTATTAGATCTTACCTTGATCTTCTGATTTTTATCTTCTCAAACGATTACTCGTTCATTCAATACGGGTTAGTTGCATTGGGAAGTTGAGTTTTGGGTTTTATGATTCCTTGCCGTTTTTGGAGTCTTTTTATAAGCAGGTGTAAGATTATACGCATACTGTTTTGGCTTTCGGTTAGGGTGATATTCCATTCCCCTAGTCGCTAGCTTTTCGTTTTCTTTCGGCTTTTAATCTTTAAGTCTAGTTTTAACCAAAGTTTCTTGTAACAGGATGGCCGGACGCACTCGTAGCGGCCAAGGCCAGTCAGCTGGTCCGGACGAGGATCTTCCTCCTCCTCCGACCATGGCCGAGGTCCTTCTTCAGATCGAGCGCAACCGTGCAGAGGACAGGAGGGTTCTTCTGGACGTCATCTCGCGCAACACTTCCGCCCTTTCCGGTGCTTCAGGATCCGGGCAAGGGAGTGGACACCAGCCGCGTGGGGGACTTGCGGAGTTTCTTCGCACTCAGCCCCCTACGTTCTCCAGGTCTGAGGACCCGCTGACGCAGACGATCGGCTTGTCGGTGGAGCGGAAGCTCAGATAGCGCAGATGCGAGCACGAGAAGGCGCCGTTGTCGCATCGCACCAGCTGGAGGGTGCAGCTTTGTCTTGGTGGGAGTGCTTTCTCGCCATGCAGCCTGACGGTCACACCGTCACTTGGGAGGAGTTCCGCACGGCCTTCCGCCGGAGTCACATTCCTTCCGGCCTGATGAGGCTGAAGAAGAAGGAGTTCTTGTCGCTCAAACAGGGGCGACTCTCAGTTACGGAGTATCTGTACGAGTTTAACCATTTGGCTCGTTATGCTCCGGAGGAGGTGGCCACTGATGAGGCCAAGCAGGAGAAGTTCAAGGATGGTTTGTCCGAGGAGCTTCAGGACAAGTTATCCATCGTCGACTTCCGGATTCCGTGCCTTGGTGGACAAGGCCATCGTTGCCGAGCACTCAGGGAGAGCGCTTGTGGATTCCATAGCGTAAGTGGGAGGCCCAGAAGTCATCCAGGCCGCTTATCCCGCTTGATCCGTCTCGGGTCGCGTCAAGACCCAGACACCGAGGCCGTCGGCAAGACTGTTCTTCGCCCTTCGCAGCCGTGCCCGATCCACGCACTGCGAGTCGCCAGGTGGCCCCGCAACCCGGCCGGGGTTACTTGCCGCTGCGGCCTGAAGGGGCATTATACGAACCAATGCCCTAAGAAGACGGAGCGACCCCTCGTCCCTAATGGAGGACGCGGGCCGAGGTGGTTCTTCCCAGACTCGAAGATAGTCCCTACTACCCAAGGGTGTGGTAGTGGTGCGTCAACCTCATCTCAATGGAGGATCTTGCAGGAGGCACCGACGTCGTCTTTGGGTACACTTTCTGTTAACTCTCATTACGCTCTTGTTTTGTTTGATTCAGAGCATCTCATTCTTTATTTCGAATCTTTTGCTACTATTAGTGAGCTCCTCTTTACTCCTTTGTTGGTCCGTTGCTCATTCGCTCTCCGGTTCGGAGTTGAGGGTCAATCTGAGTGTAGGGATGTCCCAATTGAGATCGAGGGAGTAAGATTCCTTGCGAATCTTATCCTCCTCCATTCAAAGAAGTCTAGATGTAATTCTTGGTATGGATTGGTTGTCTCAAAGATAAGGGACAAATCGATTGCGCCAAGAAGTGTGTCTCTCTATCTAGTCCTTCCATGAGCATGTTCGCTTTTACCAAGCCGCTAGGTCTGCATCTTTTCGCGCAGCGAAGCCCGCTCTAGATATTAGTGAAGTCCCCACAGTTTGTGACTTCGTCGATGTCTTTCCTGAAGATCTCCCAGGGATGCCACCAGTTCGAGACCTAGAGTTTGTCATTGAGTTGGTTCCCGGTACTGCCCCGATCTCAAAGAGGCACTATCGGATGCCACCGAACGAGTTGGTGGAGTTGAAGAAGCAACTGAATGAGCTGCAAGAAAAAGGATTCATTCGCCCTAGCTCATCTCCGTGGGGTTGTCCAAAGAATCTTCGTAAAGAAGAATGACAATACTTTATGATATGCGTTGATTACCGCCCACTTAATGAGGTAACGGTAAAGAACAAGTATCCATTGCCCCGCATTGATGATCTCTTTGATCAATTAACTGGAGCTCGAGTATTCTCCAAGATTGATTTGAGAGTGGGATATCATCAAGTTCGGATACGACCGGAGGATATTCCAAAGACGGCTTTCTCTACTCGCTATGGCTTGTATGAGTATACCGTCATGTCATTTGGCTTAACCAATGCTCCCGCCTTGTTCATGAACCTCATGAATTCGGTATTCATGGAGTATTTGGATAAGTTTGTCGTGGTCTTCATCGATGATATTCTTATCTATTCCAAGGACGATGAGGAACATGATGAGCATCTGAGGCTTGTGTTAGGCAAGCTTCGGGAGCATCAGCTGTATGCAAAGTTCAGCAAGTGCGCGTTCTGGTTGAAGGAAGTGGCATTCTGGGTCATGTTCTTTCAGCAGGAGGCGTAGCCGCTGATCCTAGCAAGGTCGTGATGTTCTTTCATGGTTCACCTACTTGATGGCACCGGCGCGAGTTTTCTTGGTTTAGCGGGATATTATCGCCGTTTCATCGAGAACTTCCAAGATCGCGGCCGGCGACGGAGTTGCTCAAAAAGGACAAGAAGTTCTTGTGGTCCGATGCTTGTGAGGAAAGCTTCCAAGTACTCAAGAAGCGTTTGACCACCGCTCCCGTCCTTGTTCTTCCCGATATCCATCAAAGCTTCGATATCTTTTGCGATGCTTCTCGTAGAGGACTCGGTTGTGTCCTGATGCAAGAAGGCAAGGTAGTGGCCTATGCATCAAGGCAATTGAGACCTCATGAACTCAACTATCCTACCCATGACTTGGAATTAGCTGCTGTGATTCATGCACTTAAGATTTGGCGACATTACCTAATCGGTAATCGTTGCGAAGTGTATTCGGATCACAAAAGCTTAAAGTATTTGTTCACCCAACCAGATCTGAACCTCAGGCAAAAGAGATGGTTGGAGTTGATCAAGGACTATGACATGGGTATTCACTACCATCCGGGCAAGGCTAATGTTGTTGCCGATCGCGCGATCGGAAAGCGCATTGCAATGCCTTATCGCCTCGAACGCCAACCCACCCCGGAGGAATTTCAGCGTCTCAACTTAGGTTTGGTGGAGCATGGTTCCCTCGCTACCCTGGTTGTGCAACCAACCTTGGTAGGTCGGATTAAGATCGCCCAACAATCAGATGTTGGAGTGAACCACATCAAGGAAAATATCAAGAACGCAGTGCGACAAGTGCTTCTCGAGGATGAGCATGGTGTTGTAAGATTCGAACAACGCCTTGTGGTTCCAAAGGACATGGAATTGCGGAATTTGATCCTCCGCTAAGCCCATGATTCGCTTTTGTCTATTCATCCCGGGGCCACAAAGATGTATCAAGATCTCCGTCGAGGATTTTGGTGGACCCGAATGAAGAGGGAAATTGGAGTTTCGTTCGAAAGTCGACGTGTGTCGTCGTGTCAAGGCCGAGCATCGGCGTCAGCAGATCGCTTCACCTTTGCCTATTTGTCGGGACCCAAAATACATCTCAGAACCCTCGTGTATTCGAACTAGTCCCGGATCGAGAGCTAGCTCACACAGAAACAAAGTGATGAAACATCATCCATTTATTCGATTTAACTAGAAAGATCTCAAAATAACAGATCATAATAATCGGACCTTATGGTCAATGTTTACTTAACTTGCCACGCAGGCTTAAAGAAACAAATAAACTCTTGCAATGAACGAGAAACTTGGAAAGGCTAATCAACATGCCCACAGCAATCGAGTGGAGAACGATCCTAATCCGCAAAACCTTCAACGCCTTGATTCGGAAGAACTCCTGTGCGACTTGATATTCTTCAACCGATCAACAAAGGCATGAGCCGTGAGTACATAAAGCACTCAAGAGTCAGTAGGAAATGTATGCAAATAGTATTCATGCAAGGCTTACCAAAGGTTAGTCAGATGGTTCTTTTGCGTAAAACAAGATTTAACAAATACCGTAAATAGATTGAAATGCGAGACTTGAAAAGAATACTAAATAAGTAAACAAGTTCTTTGAAACAACCAAAGGAACTAACCATTCACCGACCAACCAACAAATGACCAAAGGAACTCCCGCTCACCAATCAACAAACCACCAAGTGAATTACCCATTCACCGAACAAACATTATATTCATCAAGTGAACTTCCCATTCACACTCCGACTCATTTTTGGAAGAAACTCTATCTCCGTGTGAAATTCCGAGCACGCCCATAACCGCGACACGACTATTCAATAGTTTTTACACACTCGCAGAGGTTGTGCGGCTTGACCCACAAGACACGACTTCTCTAGTTGGTTTGGCATCCGTCGATACCACTTGCCACTACCTTGGGTAAGCGTGCTAGAGTACGTGACAAAGCCTTTACAAAGCTCCTTCTTAACCCGATTCGCGCTAAGGTTTCAACACCGAATGTCTCCATCCGACTAGACAGGGCCCCTCTTGCCAGTAGTGAGCACGCACTCGTAACTCACTCTTCCAAGACAGAACCAAAATTAAGACATTGCAAATTAATCACCAGTCCCGCCCATACAGACATGTGGTTGTACAGTTAAGGCTCGGTTCAATGGCGCACAAGATTAAGTCCTTGACAAGTTACTCAAAGATCTTTCCACAAACCCACAACGTGTTAAATCCACACCTCAATCCACCATCCACTCGCCTGAGTGAAAACCATTTTGTTTACAAGAAACCAATGACATCCCCTGTCATGGTACACAAGTTTTAACAACAGTGGCTAACCACCACAATTCCATATATCATTAAGTCAAGATTAAATCATTAAAACACATGTGATGATGAACCCATCGAGACTAGGCTTGACTAAGCACTAATACGATACCCATGTTGGTGATACAATTATATCCAACTAAAATTATTCAAGCTAGGGTGACCAAGGATTCATGGCATTCAAATGTTCAATGGAGGTATAATGACAACAGGTAATAACTAAACCCAAAACAATTGATATAAAGATAGCATGCAGTTGTATAAAACAATATACTTTTGAAATCATAGGATCAATATGATCAAAGGACTACGGCTTGCCTTGGAATAAATCCTGGGATTGATCTTGATCTTGGTGTACTTCTCCTTGTTCAAAACTTCCCGAAGTAGTAACGTCTACTCGCAAAATAAGCAAATAGAACAAATAAATACCAACCAGAGATAAGATCAATTCCAAAAATTAAATAAAAATCATAAATAAATAGAGCTCGAATTTAGATGAATTTACAAATTTGAATGGGCTCAATCGGAGTTCGGATGCAAAAGATATGGGCTTTGGAAGATTGAAAATAAATCAAAACCCTAATTTGGATTTTAATTTAATTTCTGAATTATTTTTCAAGCGAAAAGATGAATATGACGTCGATGACGTCGAGGGAATTTCGCCGATATTAAAATCAATCGACAAGTGGGTCCCACATGGACGTGATCGGCACCGTGGATTGAGTCCATGGACTGAAATCTCGGATGGAAATCTGGACGTGCCACTCGGGCGCTGACGAGGCTGCCACATAAGCAAATATGACGACGTGGATGAGGAGGTGGCGACTGAGGTGGCTTGCCACGTTGGCACAGAGAGCAACGCAGAGGGCGGCCGGTGGTGGGAATGGCGGCGCGCGGCGAACAGCGGCTAGCGGCGGCGGAAAACCACAAAATGGAATGCCAAGGGGGTGGCGAAGCTGATGGAGGTGGCGGCGGCGCTTGGGAGGCAAGAGCTCACCGACGGCAATGAAGATGGTGGCGGCGGTGACACTAGCCCGTTGTCGGACGCGACGAAAACGACGATGGCGGCGGCGAGGGGCGAAGACGACAGCGAAGACCGTAGTGGGGTTAATGCGCACTTGATGGCGTCGGTGGCGCAACCGAGGAGCAACTGGAGGCGGAGAATTTCGCCGGCGACGAGGTTGCGGCCGAGGTTGGAATTTCGGTAGCGGCGGCGCCGAGATGACGAGGGAGGGGGCGCAACCTTGGGGGTTTTGGTGGAGAAGAGAGGGGCGAGAGATTGGAGGGTCTCGTGGCTTTATAGCCCCCAGGTGGAGGAGAATCCGGAGAGGACACGGCGTAAGGCGTGGCGGAGAAGCTTCGGACTCAGAGTTCGGGTTGAAGACGACGGTGACGTGGCGACGGCAAGGGCCACCAATCGAGAAGAGAGGCGAGGTATCAGGTCTTGCTTTGGCGGTCCCACGCGCAGAGGAGAAAGCGGCGAGCGCGCAGAGGTCATGGCGGGGCCCACCCGGCAGAGAGAGGAGTGGGCGCGGAGGTCGGGCCGAGGCGCTGAGGCGGAGCATGTGATGGGCTTCACTCATTCGTCTTCAGGAAATTTAATATATTTTTCTTTTTATAAAATACTGAAAATGCAAATGGCAATTAGAAAATAGCAAATGCACTCAGAAAAATTCTAGAAAATTCTATAAAATATATCTAAGCCCATATAATCCAAATAAAAAAAAATTTGATAATAGTTGATGTTGGAATTAATCATGTTAAATTGTTTTGATCTCTGAAATTTCAAATTAAGCTTTAACTTTAGTAGAAAAATTCAAATGGTTAATTTTCTTTTAAAACTTTAAAACAGACC
Source organism: Hsuehochloa calcarea (assembly GCA_036346395.1). Taxonomy (NCBI): domain Eukaryota; kingdom Viridiplantae; phylum Streptophyta; class Magnoliopsida; order Poales; family Poaceae; genus Hsuehochloa; species Hsuehochloa calcarea. The sequence continues at coordinate 14,573,116 of CM070615.1, read as the reverse complement.
AAATTTTTGGGATGTTACAAACCTCCCCCCCTTAAAGGAATCTCGTCCCCGAGATTCGGGCTGACTAAAGAATAGGTTCTGACTCGGGGTTTAACTTACCGCAAACGACGTTCTGAACTTGTTGAGCTTCTTCTGCAGTGACGTGATTCAATCTTCCTCTTGCTGCAGTGGATGGGGTCCCGGAAGATTGGTTCGGAGTTTGAGGCATTCCTCTCCCTGCTCCTGGCATAGAGGTCCTGGCTGGGGTAGGTCCCAAATTGAACGGAATTGGTGTTGGCCCTTGCTTCTGCGGACATTTGTTGGCATAATGACCTGTCTCATGGCAATGGAAACAAATAACTCCTAACCGCAGGATTGTTGGTCCTTTGAGGTCGATGATTGTTACCGTTATTGAAATTGAAATTCTGAGTTTCTGCATGCGATCATCAAGGGGGTTACGAATCCGCAGATGAATTGCTAGCACAAAAGGTCGATGGGTATTGGTCCCGACTCTTTGTAGCCGACTCGATGAACTCCATGTTATAACATTTTCCTTTTGCGAGATTCGCCCAACTCACGACGAATCTTCTATAAGTACTGTTTATCCACCATGTCTTTGAAAATCAACGTAATCATTCCCGATAACTTGCACCTTCAAACGGGGTTGAGTCCACGCTTGAATCGCTTCTGACGTGCATTATCTGTTGCAACATCTTCCGGAGCATAGCGAGAAAGTTGAGTAAACTTGTTGAGATATTCCCCCAAAGACATATTTCCTTCTCAGTAGTTCACTAAATTCATTCTTCTTCATTTCCACTATACCATCTCGAACATGAGCTTGACGAAACGCCATTGAAAATTCTCCCAAGTAATGGCTTGTGAATTCTCATGAGTGCGGTGTAGTTTTCCCACCATTCTCATTGTACCTTCCAATTGATGTGAGGCATAAAGAACTTTCTCATGATTATTGCATTGGGCAATGGCGAGCTTTTTCTCAACGGAGCGAAGCCAATCTTCAAGGCCCAAAGGTTCGGATTTAATGAGAAAATGTAGGCGACGAGTCCTCATAAATTCTGCTAACTTGGAATGATGATGAGCTGACGGTGGAGCAGAGGCTGCTTGATTGTTCTGATTATTCTGATTCAACAGGCTGACTATTGCGGCGGCGGTCTGACTTTGCTGAGTCATCATATTGTTCATGTTTTGCATCATTGCGCTCATGAATTGAGTTTGAGCTGCTAGTAGTTGTGCCATGCTGGGTTCTGTAGTTCCAAGGACTGGTGACTGGCCACTAGTGTTGACGTTGGCATGGGCACCATCTGACTGAGTACGGCTTGATGTGTTGCGAGTGTCAACCATCTGCGATGCCTCTCCACAGGTTTGTTAGATAAGGTAGAAAAGCTATTTAAAGGAAAGGAATAGCACGAGAGATGAGATAGACAAGATAGGGTAGATGGAACAGCTTAAGTAGGGGAAACAGGTTAAACCCAAGACAAGAGACAAGAAAGCATAGCTGAAAGGCTATGAAAGAACAAATAAACTCTTCAAATCAAAAGCTTAGTGCGACTGCAACATAATGCTTAACAGCAAAACTGCAGCTCTCACTTGCACACAACCCAAATAAAGACCTATTGCAACAACGATCTAAAAGCGCTACTAAAACACTAATAGGACGGCTCCCACTCTGGACTAGAGAGCGAAGACTCTTCAACTTCTGGTTCTGAATCGCTGTAGAACACCCACGAGTTGCGAACTGCTATAGGAGACTCTGGACGAACAGCTGGCACGAAGTGGTGGAGATACTCCTGACGATTGCCGGTGATTCGATGCCTTTCTTCAGGACTGGGTAGAGTAGGTGACGGCAGTGAAGCTAGTGGTGGAGCAGCGACTTCTTGCTCAGGAACGGCTGGTACTGACGCTATTTGCATCACATACTTGCGAACCAACTTGGACAAACTGATCCGATGCAATCTACAAATCCTTCGAACGGCTTTGTGGGCAACTATGACTGCTGACATGTCCTCAAGCTTGTCGTAGCACTTCATGCTGTGATGGCGGAGGTGGCTTCCAATCCTCACAATGAAGTACACTCTTGTCTCATATCCAGTTATGTGTCCCTTCACTTTCCTTTCCTTGGTGAAGTAAGTTGCACCTCTAGTTGTTCCCAAACTTTGTAACAAGCAATGAAGAACTCCAGGCCAATCGCCTCTTTGATCGCGATACACTTGCACCATCTAGAGAAGTTAACAGGATAAGACTGTCAAATTAAGATCACCAAATACAATTCTGATAAGACAAGAGACAAGATCTCTAGCACAAGATGAGGAGAAATAGAATGTGGTAAGAATAGAATAGATTGAGATGAGATCAGAATAGAATAGATCAGAAAGGAACAACTTAAGTCAAATTCAGTTGATTTGATTTAGAAAATAAGTTTTGAAACTTTGACTAAAACGACCATACTAACTAAGGTTGCGTTCTACAGTCGATATGGCTCTGATACCACCTCTGTCGGGACCCGAAAATACATCTCAGGAACCCTCTGTATTCTCAACTAGTCCCGGATCGAGAGCTAGCTCACATAGGAAACAGTGATGAAACATCATCCATTTATTCGATTTAACTAGAAAGATCTCAAAATAACAGATCATAATAACTGGACCTTATGGTCAATGTTTACTTAACTTGCCACGCAGGGCTTAAAGAAACAAATAAACTCTTGCAAATGAACGAGAAACATGGAAAGGCTAATCAACATGCCCACAGCAATCGAGTGGAGAACGATCCTAATCCGCAAAACCTTCAACGCCTTGATTCGGAAGAACTCACATGCGACTTGATATTCTTCAACCGATCAACAAAGGCATGAGCCGTGAGTACATAAAGCACTCAAGAAGGTAGGGAAATGTATGCAAATAGTATTCATGCAAGGCTTACCAAAGGTTAGCAGATGGTTCTTTTGCGAAAACAACATTTAACAAATACCGTAAATAGATTGAAATGCGAGACTTGAAAAGAATACTAAATAAGTAAACAAGTTCTTTGAAACAACCAAAGAACTAACCATTCACCGACCAACCAACAAATGACCAAAGGAACTCCCGCTCACCAATCAACAAACCACCAAGTGAATTACCCATTCACCGAACAAACATTATATTCATCAAGTGAACTTCCCATTCACACTCAGACTCATTTTTGGAAGAAACTCTATCTCCGTGTGAAATTCCGAGCACGCCCATAACCGCGACACGGCTATTCAATAGTTTTACACACTCGCAGAGGTTGTACAACTTGACCCACAAGACACGACTTCTCTAGTTGGTTTGGCATCCGTCGATACCACTGCCACTACCTTGGGTAAGGTGCTAGAGTACGTGACAAAGCCTTTACAAAGCTCCTTCTTAACCCGATTACGCCGCTAAGGTTTCAACATTTGAATGTCTCCATCCGACTAGACAGGCCCCTCTCTTGCCAGAGTGAGCACGCACTCGTAACTCACTCTTCCAAGACAGAACCAAAATTAAGACATTGCAAATTAATCACCAGTCCCGCCCATACAGACATGTGGTTGTACTGTTAAGACTCGCCAATGGCGCACAAGATTAAGTCCTTGACAAGTTACTCAGCGATCTTTCCACAAACCCACAACGTGTTAAATCCACACCTCAATCCACCATCCACTCTTTGAGTGAAAACCATTTTGTTTACAAGAAACCAATGACATCCCCGTCATGGTACACAAGTTTTAACAACAATGGCTAACCACCACAATTCCATATATCATTAAGTCAAGATTAAATCATTAAAACACATGTGATGATGAACCCATCGAGACTAGGCTTGACTAAGCACTAATACGATACCCATGTTGGTGATACAATTATATCCAACTAAAATTATCCAAGCTAGGGTGACCAAGGATTCATGGCATTCAAATGTTCAATGGAGGTATAATGACAACAGGTAATAACTAAACCCAAAACAATTGATATAAAGATAGCATGCGATTGTATAAAACAATATACTTTTGAAATCATAGGATCAATATGATCAAAGGACTACGGCTTGCCTTGGAATAAATCCTGGGATTGATCTTGATCTTGGTGTACTTCTCCTTGTTCAAAACTTCCCGAAGTAGTAACGTCTACTCGCAAAATAAGCAAATAGAACAAATAAATACCAACCAGAGATAAGATCAATTCCAAAAATTAAATAAAAATCATAAATAAATAGAGCTCGAATTTACATGAATTTACAAATTTGAATGGGCTCAATCGAGTTCTGATGCAAAAGATATGGGCTTTGGAAGATTGAAAATAAATCAAAACCCTAATTTGGATTTTAATTTAATTTCCTGAATTATTTTTCAACTGAAAAAGATGAATATGACGTCAGGATGACGTCAGTAGGGAATTTCGGCCGATATTAAAATCAATCGACAAGTGGGTCCCACATGGACGTGACTGGGTGCACCGTGGATTGAGTCCATGGACTGAAATCTCGGATGGAAATCTGGACGTGCCACTCGGGCGCTGACGAGGCTGCCACATAAGCAAATATGACGACGTGGATGAGGAGGTGGCGGCTGAGGTGGCTTGCCACGCTAACCTGAGAGCAACGCAGAGAGGCGGGGCCCGGGGTCGGACGGCGGCGCGGCGACGAATGGCTAGGTGGCGGCGGAAAACCACAAAATGGAATGCCAAGGGGGTGGCGAAGCTGATGGAGGTGGCGGCGGCGCTTGGGAGGCAAGAGCTCACCGACGGCAATGAAGATGGTGGCGGCGGTGACACTAGCCCGTTGTCGGACGGCGACGAAAACGACGATGGCGGCGGCGAGGGGCGAAGACGACAAAGAAGACCGCCCTGGGTTAATCGCACTTGATGGCGTCGGTGGCGCAATGAGGAGCAATCGAGGCGGAGAATTTCACGGCGACGAGGTTGCGGCCGAGGTTGGAATTCCGGTAGCGGCGGCGCCGAGATGACGAGGGAGGGGGCGCAACCTTGGGGGTTTTGGTGGAGAAGAGAGGGGCGAGAGATTGGAGGGTCTCGGGTGGCTTTTATAGCCCTGGGTGGAGGAGAATCCGGAGAGGACACGGCGGCGCGCGGCGTCGGGAGAAGCTCGGACTCCCGAGTTCGGGTTGAAGATGACGGTGACGTGGCGGCAAGGGGCCACCGATCGAGAGAGAGGGCGAGGTACGGTCTGGCTTTGGCGGTCCCACGCGAGGAGAGAGAAAGCGGCAGCGGGCAGAGGTCTGGCGGGCCCACCCGGCGAGAGAGGAGTGGCGCGGGAGGTGGGCCGAGGCGCGAGTTGGGCTCGAATGAGTGATGGGCTTGACTCACATCGTCTGAGGAAATTTAATATATTTTTCTTTTTATAAAATACTGAAAATGCAAATGGCAATTAGAAAATAGCAAATGCACTCAGAAAAATTCTAGAAAATTCTATAAAATATATCTAAGCCCATATAATCCAAATAAAAAAAATTTGATAATAGTTGATGTTGGAATTAATCATGTTAAATTGTTTTGATCTCTGAAATTTCAAATTAAGCTTTAACTTTAGTAGAAAAATTCAAATGGTTAATTTTCTTTTAAAACTTTAAAACAGACCAAATTTTTGGGATGTTACACTATTCCTGAATGGAAGTGGGATTCGATAGGAATGGATTTTATCACCGGTCTACCCCGAACCTCCAAGAGCAATGATGCCATCTGGGTTGTCATTGATCGACTAACTAAGGTGGCGCACTTCCTTCCAGTCAAGACGGATCTCCGTGTAAGTCTTTTAGCGGATCTCTACATTGCCCGCATCGTGAGCTTACATGGGATACCTAAGACAATTGTCTCGGATCGTGGTTCTCTTTTCACCTCTCGCTTTTGGCAAAGTTTGCAAGAGGCGATGGGAACCGTCTTACCTTTAGCACAAAGATATCACCCCCAAGCGATGGTCGACCGAAAGGGTCAACCAAGTGTTGGAAGACATGCTTCGTGCTTGTGTCCTCTCCTATGGAAAGAATTGGGAGAAATGCTTGCCATTTGCCGAAGTTTTCCTACAACAACGAGTTTCAGGCGGTCTTGGCATGTCACCTTCGAGGCCTTGTACGGAGAAAATGCGAAACCCGTTGAACTGGTCTCGAGACAGCGAAAGACCTTTCTTTGGCGGACTCGATCAATGAGGCCGAGAGCCAAGTCCGGCTCATTCGTGATCGCTTCGCATGCCTCAATCCAGCAAAAGAGCTACGCGAATCGCCGTCGCGTGAATTGAGTTTTGAGCCCGATGACTTTGTTTATCTCAAAGTCTCTCCTTTGAAGGGCCATCAGCGTTTCGGCGTCAAGGGCAAGTTAGCTCCTCGATATGTCGGTCCTTACTGTGTTATCGAGAAGAAAGGAGCTGTTGCCTATAAGTTGGAATTGCCAGCTGCACTTGAAGGGGTACATGATGTGTAACACCCTGACTATAAGGAAGTCAAGATGTCACCTACAATCACTACTCTTTAGTATAATAACATCAAAACGCATGACAAGGTGAAGGAATTAATAAGGATATACGGAAACAAGAATTCATCATCAAGTTTAATCAACGGAAAGGAAATAAACAATTCAGAGGGATACGGTAGTTATGACCAAAATGGCTTATTACAATTCAACACAAGACATAAATAACGACAATAAAAGTTCTCAAAATATTTGGATTATGGTAGTGAGTGCATCGTGTTGAACTACCCTCCACGAGATCATTCTTCCTTGTCATTTACCTAAATAAAACAACAAAGCAAGAATGAGCCAAAGACTCAGCAAGTACTTGTATGTAACAATCAAACATACCATGAACAATTTATCACAATCATAACTTGAACATTGATTGAAAACAATTTTATGAATGGATGAAGTGAAATGATGCATTGAAGGAATTGGACATATCGCAAAGATATACCTAAGATAGCGAGTGAAACACCGTCGGTGTTCACTTAAAGTAACCGTATGAAGAACGTTTCATACGGCCATCCAACGTGGCCCACATTGGAATGGTGGACTCACGTAACGTGGCCCACATTGGAATGGTGGACTCACGCACCCATTCGGAATTGATGGGATTTTCAAGTGCCCATCTTTGGAATTGATGGGACTTACTAAAAGAATCCACTTCCGTGGTCATAATGAATTTTATGAATGAACATGATGATTTCTCATGGTATGAATGAATATCACACATTAGTGGAAAAGACACATGGCATTCAACAACATGTGTAAACAAGTACAAGTATGTATTCCCACACAACATAATATATCAATAATGCCACACAAGTTAGTTGCATGAACTGGAATGCAACAACTGAAATGAATGCTAATTCTTTAATAACAAGAATCATCTTCTTGAAATGAAATAAACATCAGGATGGATAGAAAAGGCATTCACAATTTATCCCGATATCAAGCAAACAATTGGAAACATCACCAAACAGCATAGGGTACTTGCCTTCCGCGATGTGACGTAATAGGAGGACACGAAGATGCCCCTCCACTCACCGCCTCACCGCCTACACAAATGTATAATCGAAATAAGAATAACAAGGTATGACATTACTACAAGAGCCCTTCCATCCCCTGTATCTCTCCCACACAAACAACGGGATCAATTTTACCAAGTTTACCCAACAGCCCGATTACCGCTAAACTGGCAGCGATACTAGAAAAATCACCATTAATTATCTGTAACTCCAAAAGACCTGAAACCAGTGCCCAACTACTCTTAACAGACCAAGCTACAAAACTCTAGTTGACAGCATTCTCTGATTCCGCCAAAACAGAGGACTAAATAACCACTGAAAACACCGACAGGAATCTGTCCAGTTTTCAGAACAGCAGCAATGAAAATGGTGTAACTTTCAATATACTGATCCAAATGATGTGATATTTATCAACCTGGAAAGATAATTTAAAGGGCTACAAAAACCTAGTTGGGTGGAAGTTCTGAATCGGACTCTAACTAGATCAAAACCGAGGGGCAAACCGACAGATCCAAATTGTCAGGCAGACAGGACAGCGCGCGATTAAAAATTCATATCTCCTAAACCGTAAGGTGGAATCACGTGATCTCGGTGGCTATGGAAAGCTAAGAGTCGCGGCTACAATTCTCTAGAAGGGGAGAACCTCCAAATCGGCCTCTAACAGGTCGAAACCGGCCGCGCAACATTCTGGACAAATCTGAAACTACTGGAACAGCAAACCGGTTCGAACCTATTGATCAATTTCGCATCTACAACAAATCAAACAGCGAGTGGGAGTCCTTGTTACCCTTGTAGACCCGTAGGACGACGTTGAACGGTACTTGGGGAGGACGGCCTCTCTTCTCCTCACCCTCTTCTCCTCTTCTCCTTGCTTCTTCTCTTGGCCGATGCCACCAATGGCTTCCTCTCCTTTTCTCCTCTTCTCCTCATCTTGATAGAGCCACATGGGCACTGCTACAGTACCGTGAACAGTGACGGCGCACTGTAGCTACAATATTTTTAGGGTTTTCCTCCTTTTATACGTGGTCGACCCTCATGGGCCTCTGGCCAAGGCCTGAAGCCCAGGTTGCCGAAAAAACTGCAGAAACCCCCTTTTTCTTATGTCTAATTTCTATTTTGAGTGCTTTCTTCCTTATAATAAATCGGAGTATTACATTCTACCCCTCTTAACAGGATTCGACCTCGAATCTATACACCGATCTACTCGAAAGAAAATCATACCGAGTTTAACAACAACATCCCAAGCTTGAATTGCTCGCCACTCGCTTAACACTCGAACACACCAAACGATGCGTACTTCGCATAAGGACCCACGATGGTCAATGCGATATGCCAACTTCCTAATTTTTTTGCAATTTTCGGAAACCAAGAGAACCCAACTAGAAATAGAGAGTCCTCATCGTGACCACGCAGGTTAACTCTCCCCAAAAGGTTGAATTCCAAATTTGACAATTCATCTAGTAAACAAATCCATTTTCTAAATAAGCGGTTTACAAATGAACACCACGACAATCAAAGGAAGAATCACTCGAGCGCCCAAACCAAATGCTTCTTTTACTCCGTCTCGAATCTGGAAAGAATCACACACGACACAATAGTGCCAACCCAAAATTGCGGAAAACACCGTTGACAACAAAAAAACTCAAACGAGAACTAAGAAAACGCTTCACTAACCGAGGAAACATTCTTTTCCTCAGTTTCTATTTTAGGATTAAAACTTCTTCCTAACCTTGGAATTGAATTCATCGCATCCCACATGAGCTTAAACCTTTAATTGAACATGCTCAAATTATGCTCAAATCAAACACATCATCCACACCATTGTGGAGAGACTCCATTGAATTCTTCAATACTCTAGGCATCTTGTTCTACTATTCAACATTAATTTGATTAAAGGCACCAAAGCGCACAGATAGATACCACACAATCACATTACCTCAAATTTTCAAGAACAACTCAGAATCGTCAAGACACATGCTAATGTGTTACTTCAAAAGGGTTCTAGCATAAACATACTGAAACTCATTTATTCCACTCTCTACACACAATCGTTGGGTGACCAAAGGTCTAGTATAAACAGATGCAAAGCCAGATTTAACTTCCAAAACCTCTACAACAGATTGCTCTTATAACTGATAGTGAAATCATCGAATTAAATCTCTAACATTCCCACAATTCTAACATACTCACTCATTGACATCATCAGAATTCACCCCCACCATCTCGCAATGCTATCCAATTGCGTTACTCTATAAGTTCAATCAAGGTTTCCATACCTCCGATAATCACCAACCTTTCAATGCTGAATTGAAGTTCTGGAATTTCACTATACCAGGTGTCAATCAGCCGTAACACTTTTCAGACTTACTTCGAAGTCAAACATCTCGTGAATCAATTTTCCTCCAAGGGATACAGATCAAAATCATTTCACATTCTACTACTCCTCCGATAACTTGGTAGCAAAATATCACCACTACGATTACTCATCCACGACTAAACAGTGGTCAAACTTACACTTTGCAACCACTTTGCAACACAGAACTGTGATCCTTTCTCAAAAGGAAGAAGCGAACAAGGATAAGTTTAATCACACAGATGACGTTGCTCATCACGGCGAGCAAGAAACCATAAGGAATATTACGATAAAGGTGACTTTGGAAAAAATGAAATTGAGTTCACAGTTGAGGAACACATCCCTAAAAGCGATTAGCAAATAACGCCGATACTGAAAGAAAGATATCGCGATTGAAACTCGATATCTCTTGAGCGGAAGAGCAACAAGTTAGAAATGATTCAAATAACCACAAGATAAAATCAAGAATCAATAAAATCCTTCAACAGTCAAATTAAACCGTAACAAACCGTCTACAGGAAAACACGGATCCAAATGATCGCAGCCACAAAACTCAAACATTTCCCTTTACAGATTTCACGAAAAGCAACATGGGTTAACTTCGTCTCGAAGAGTTCGACGAAAATTTTTCTTTGATTGCAACCTCACTTTGCGAACTCAAACCAAGAAGCCTTTCGGACTAAATCACACGAAACCTTCAAGAAGCAATAGGATAATCCAATTCCTTAAGTTATTCAAATGATTTCAGTTACCCGTTGATTTGCGATCTCCAAGGTACCGCGAAAGCTAGACTTGAAATATTCTCATTTGAACGATGTCACCAAAGGCGATCAATTTACTACAAGTAATAACATCAAGCTCACAACCACATTTAGAAAATATTTTGAAAGACCCAAGCGAAAAGAATGGGTTGAATACTTCTCAAAAGAAGAGGCACGTGAAAACGCTTTTCACCAACTGGGAAGTCACTTACCACTCGCAGTGAACACAGAACCAAGGGGAAAACCAATTAGGCAATGAACTCATTGAACATAGGTGGAGTCCACAATTGAAAATATAAGCCTCGCAAGAAGAGAATGTCGGATCTTTACAGATAAGAACAACGAGCATTCAAGATCAAAACGCTCGCATCACTGAAGAACCATTATAACTTTGCAACAAATCGTTTCTACGCGTAAATTTCGCTTATCATAATAAACTTGGACCTCCAGTAGGTCATGAACACAAAACTCGAAATTGAATCATTTTGGAAACATCAAGAAAGGTGATCAAACTTCTTTCTCTATAAAAGAATCAACCTTATTCTCACATTACTGATCATATCAATAAACCTTCTAAAGGAAACATGACAAATCAAAGTTATAGAAATTTTCAAAGATCAAATGGAATTGTAATAACAACTTGTTCTCGAAAAGGAACCTAGTACGAATGCCACAAAGCTGAGACAAACCTCTCACACAACACCACAAAACATTAGAAAGGGGTCTCGACACTTTTCCTTTTCAAAGGGAGGTTATAAACTCCAACACTCCAACTACTCCAAAAGAATTGAACTGAGTCGAAATTTCTTCAATAAACTTAGTAGAAGATAATTCCCGTTATCAAAATACCAAGCAGCTTAACGGGTCCCTTAAACAACAAGAGAGATAGGACTCTTACAAAAAGAATGATCTTGTCAATCATAACGTTTACAAGTAGCAAAGAGAACTCAGCAATCAGAAAGACAAGAATTGTTTTGAAAAACATCTAGGGACCAATAGGAACCCGTAGCCAACCAATTTGTTTGATTACCATCTTCGACTTAATCACCACAAGGCACCCCAAAAAGGGTTTTAACACTAATCCTCAGAAAAGAGATGCGTTAAACTTCAAGACACGGAATGATCCAAAAGAAATACATGGAGCCAATGCTTCCTCGTGTTAACGAACTTGCAACAGAAAACTCTCATTATACAAACTATCAAACGAGTAAACGAGTCGCTATTTTCCAATGAGAAGGAAGGAACAAACATGGAAATATCAATATTGCCAATCGTCAAGATCATTTAAAATAAAAGAAATTCAACAACTGAAAAACAATAATATTTTCAGAGAACCATTAAAGACCTATTGGATCTCATCAACTACCATGAATCATGAACCTAAGAGAAATTCATCAACTACCACCGGACAAGAATTTGTCAAAATCAGAAATCAAGGAAGAGAACGACTTACTAAAGCAGCTCAAGAGAAATATGCAAGATCAATACACACTTGATAAAGAACTTGCAAAAGAAGTTTTCCAATACCGAGATTCCAAACGAACGAATGAGTTAAATTTCCCCAATAGGGGTAAAACAAATCTTTTGTGAAAAGAGGAATCTTGCATTTGAACTATGCTCATGTTGAGCGAAATATCACAATAGTCGAAGGGCAATATTCGTTTCAACGAACGAATCAGAGAACCGCTGGAGCTTGCCTTCTTCATTAAAACCCCAATTTCAAAAGAATCCACGAACTGCCAGGAACCACAACCAGGAAACCAGATATAAGTTCGAGAAAGGCAACAAGTTCATCAATGAGCTCATGCTCAATACAGAGCTTATGGAACAGAGGTAAGAAGTTCTCTAATATCATACTACAATCAAGGTGTAGCCCGCAAAACCTGTGACAACAACCACGATCTCAATCGATCAACGCTCAGCTAGCGAAACACATAACTAATGCAATCAATTATGAATATATATATATATATATATATATATATATATATATATATATATATATATATATCGGATCATCTCATGACGGTCATAGAATAATTTCATAGATAGAGGTTATCACATCATATCATGGATTAACACATCATAGCACAACACAATTTAACAACGACTCAATACTCGAGTCACCACAATTGAAATGCGGAAGCAACAGTTTACCCAACCCCTCCTAATGTGCACAGTGTGTCAATTTAATATGTTTGAATGAACCACGGACCTAAAGCCCGCTCTGATACCAACTGTAACACCCTGACTATAAGGAAGTCAAGATGTCACCTACAATCACTACTCTTTAGTATAATAACATCAAAACGCATGACAAGGTGAAGGAATTAATAAGGATATACTGAAACAAGAATTCATCATCAAGTTTAATCAACGGAAAGGAAATAAACAATTCAGAGGGATACGGTAGTTATGACCAAAATGGCTTATTACAATTCAACACAAGACATAAATAACGACAATAAAAGTTCTCAAAATATTTGGATTATGGTAGTGAGTGCATCGTGTTGAACTACCCTCCACGAGATCATTCTTCCTTGTCATTTACCTAAATAAAACAACAAAGCAAGAATGAGCCAAAGACTCAGCAAGTACTTGTATGTAACAATCAAACATACCATGAACAATTTATCACAATCATAACTTGAACATTGATTGAAAACAATTTTATGAATGGATGAAGTGAAATGATGCATTGAAGGAATTGGACATATCGCAGCATATACCGGTATAGCGAGTGAAACACCCGTCGGTGTTCACTTAAAGTAACCGTATGAAGAACGTTTCATACGGCCATCCAACGTGGCCCACATTGGAATGGTGGACTCACGTAACGTGGCCCACATTGGAATGGTGGACTCACGTACCCATTCTGGAATTGATGGGATTTTCAAGTGCCCATACTGGAATTGATGGGACTTACCAAAAAGAATCCACTTCCGTGGTCATAATGAATTTTATGAATGAACATGATGATTTCTCATGGTATGAATGAATATCACACATTAGTGGAAAAGACACATGGCATTCAACAACATGTGTAAACAAGTACAAGTATGTATTCCCACACAACATAATATATCAATAATGCCACACAAGTTAGTTGCATGAACTGGAATGCAACAACTGAAATGAATGCTAATTCTTTAATAACAAGAATCATCTTCTTGAAATGAAATAAACATCAGGATGGATAGAAAAAGGCATTCACAATTTATCCCGATATCAAGCAAACAATTGGAAACATCACCAAACAGCATAGGGTACTTGCCTTCCGCGATGTGACGTAATAGGAGGACACGAAGATGCCCCTCCACTCACCGTCTCACCGCCTACACAAATGTATAATCGAAATAAGAATAACAAGGTATGACATTACTACAAGAGCCCTTCCATCCCCTGTATCTCTCCCACACAAACAACGGGATCAATTTTACCAAGTTTACCCAACAGCCCGATTACCGCTAAACTGGCAGCGATACTAGAAAAATCACCATTAATTATCTGTAACTCCAAAAGACCTGAAACCAGTGCCCAACTACTCTTAACAGACCAAGCTACTAAACTCTAGTTGACAGCATTCTCTGATTCCGCCAAAACAGAGGACTAAATAACCACTGAAAACACCGACAGGAATCTGTCCAGTTTTCAGAACAGCAGCAATGAAAATGGTGTAACTTTCAATATACTGATCCAAATGATGTGATATTTATCAACCTGGAAAGATAATTTAAAGGGCTACAAAAACCTAGTTGGGTGGAAGTTCTGAATCGGACTCTAACTAGATCAAAACCGATGGGCAAACCGACAGATCCAAATTGTCAGGCAGACAGGACAGCGCGCGATTAAAAATTCATATCTCCTAAACCGTAAGGTGGAATCACGTGATCTCGGTGGCTATGGAAAGCTAAGAGTCGCGGCTACAATTCTCTAGAAGGGGAGAACCTCCAAATCGGCCTCTAACAGGTCGAAACCGGCCGCGCAACATTCTGGACAAATCTGAAACTACTGGAACAGCAAACCGGTTCGAACCTATTGATCAATTTCGCATCTACAATAAATCAAACAGCGAGTGGGAGTCCTTGTTACCCTTGTAGACCCGTAGGACGACGTTGAACGGTACTTGGGGAGGACGGCCTCTCTTCTCCTCACCCTCTTCTCCTCTTCTCCTTGCTTCTTCTCTTGGCCGATGCCACCAATGGCTTCCTCTCCTTTTCTCCTCTTCTCCTCATCTTGATAGAGCCACATGGGCACTGCTACAGTACCGTGAACAGTGACGGCGCACTGTAGCTACAATATTTTTAGGGTTTTCCCCTCCTTTTATACGTGGCCGACCCCTCATGGGCCTCCTGGGCCAAGGCCTGAAGCCCAGGTTGCCGAAAAAACTGCAGAAACCCCCTTTTTCTTATGTCTAATTTCTATTTTGAGTGCTTTCTTCCTTATAATAAATCGGAGTATTACATGATGTTTTCTATGTGTCCCAACTAAAGAAGTGTCTCCGTGTTCCAACTGAGGAAGCTCCGTTGGAAACCCTCGATGTCCAAGGGGATTTGACCTATCGCGAGCACCCTGTTCGCATACTCGATGAGGCTGAACGAAGAACGAGGAATAAAACCATCAGATTCCTCAAAGTTCAGTGGTCAAACCATTCTGAAGATGAGGCTACTTGGGAAAGGGAAGATCGTCTCCGTGCAGACTATCCATCTTTCTTTACCGAGTGAGCCAAATCTCGGGACGAGATTTTTGTAAGGGGGGGAGGTTTTGTAACATCCCAAATTGGGTTTATGTTTCAAATGTAATAAAAATGAGGATAAATTAAAACTTTTGCTACCTCATGTTGTGTTGTAGCGTTTGAAACCTCTTTCTTTAATTGTTGGAAATTCAAACTCCAAATTTCCCCAATTGAACTCAAGTCATAACCCTCCTTCATAAAAATCTTGTGCCCAATCTCTGGAAATATTTTTCACTGGGTCTAGGGTTGATGTTTAGCACCTCTGAATTATCTCATGATTTTTAGAAATTATTTGATAATTTTGGAGGCAAGTCAAACTGGTCAAACCCCATTTTCCTCTCTTCTGGAATTTCTGTAGAATAATTCAGTGCATGAATGTGAGGACCCCGGAATATTGGAGTTTTATACCAAATTAATAATCATACCAAAAGCAAAATTTTTAATCAAGAACAATCAAGTCTCAATTAAAAATAATACTAGAAGTATAATCATTAACAAGGTACAATTCCAATATTCAGGTTCCCAGATATGCCTCTCATGTTAGCTCCCAGGATGAGCTGCTAACATAGACATATCCTTACAACATTATATCACAAGCATACACGATTGGAATACATTAATAAAAATTTACAGCGGAAACATTAAGTAAACCAGAAATGGAAACATAAATAATAAAATAAAATCTCCAGTGGAGCGCCACAACCCAAGGGCAACTTGACTGGGATTAAAGCCGAAGTTTCCCCGTAATCGCTTCAACTTGAAATATTTCTAGGGCGTTGTTTACCTGCAACAAGTGGACAATTCCACTGAGTACAGAAGGTACTCAGCAAGACTTACACAAACTAATAAAAGAAAGTGTTTGATAGAACCTATACAAAGGAATAGAATTTTATAGATGCATAAGGTTAACAACAGGAAGGTTATAATGGTTAAATTTTGCAGAAAGCAATACATCTTAACCTACACTTGCTAGGTTTTGGTAAAGCAATTTAATAAATCAATTTGGATTAAAACAGTAAATAAATAAAAGTATGATCATAATTAGTATCAAATCAAGTGGCTACAACCACTAACAATAAATTGCATGACTCACTATCATGCCGAAATTAATAATTCCTAAAACCCAAATTAGAGCAAATTCTATACAGGTGACATCAATCCAAGCGTTGTCCGTAACCGTGGACACGGCTATTCGAATAGTTTTAATCCCTGCAGGGGTGTACATCTTTACCCACACGACTTAGTTAGCCCGTAAGCCTCCTGAATAATAGCACACCGCCTTTGGTATGCCTACGGGTAAACTAAGATTTGGTATTTTTCAACAAGTTGACACTATTGAGTTGGATGACCCATGTGAAATCGATCCCGATTAAACAACGATCGATAGCATATATTCAACCGAGGCTCACATGTTGTACAGGAATGCCGACCCACCAATTAAATGCAAACTCGTGTTAGCCACACATATTACACATGATCGGGGCCACGAAGGTGCGTACATGCGATGTAACACATCTACGCCTTACCCTTCTAAGAACATCCGATATCGATATAAGCTCCACATGGCATACGACACGCCCAAGACTTAAGCATCTATGCCATATGAAATCAATACACATGTCCTTACTCTCCTGTATCCAACTCAATAATATTAACCCTTTACTTAACCAAACAATACCATACATCAAGTGTGGAAGTACGCTGGGCTTGAATTGGGCCGTCAGAGTTCATCCTTAATCAACCTGCATAAGACATCCACAGCTTCCCATTCTCGCACTAGGCACCATCACTAGCATCCACTTGTCCAGATTTGAATTAAGTTTAACAACAAGATTTAGATTCATTTCAGATTTAAATAAAATGAACAAAGAATCAACAAAAATAAAAATGTATTTGTTGTTCCCCAGGTTTGACAAGATAAGCCTGCCAAACACTACCGTTCTATGGACTGCATGGCTAAGCAAAATTGAAATTAAGTATTATATCACCACAAACTACCTTAGGTTGAGTGTATGATCAATTCAAGGTAAGCCATAAGTTCTGGTCATAGCTAACTAGGAACAGAGCATAAATAGTTTTTAGAAAATTGCATGCAACAAAGATCACCGTATTTTATAAATCTACAGCTCAAAAGATTAGGATCAACATGGTGCGAGAGGAAGCTTGCCTTATGGAATGTCCACTTGTTCACTCTCGGATGCGTTATTGTTTAGTCGCACAATTCGTAATCTAGAGAGAAAATACAAAAGCAAATAAATACCAACAAAATCGAGAAATCCAAAATGCTCAAAAATGTATGATAAATACATTTTAATGAGGTTATGATTCTAGATGCATTTAAGTATAGATTTTAATTTAATAAAAATTCAATTTCTTAAGGATTGGTTAAAGTTAATTCAATTTCTGGTGGAATTACAATGACTGACAATACCTAGAGTTTAGGTGATGTTGTTTTCCTTAACAGACACCTAGCACTCACAAACACTCTCTCCGGGCATTCTAGGTATACAACCACAACTGCGACTTAAACTTAGATCGATTGCAATATTTATATGGTATTAATAGTTCTTACTAATTAACATCAATTTAAACAAATAAAACTATAGCCATTACTATATACTAAAATTTATTTACACTAATCCTTTAATTTCAATTTTATTAAGCACTTAATCCCTAATGTCTAACCTTAACCCTAAACACATCTCTCTCTCCCTTCCTTATTCTTCGGCCGACACTCTCCCTTCTCTTCCTTATCTCCTCAGCCGATTCCTCTCGGCCGATCCTTTTCTCCCTTCGTCATTTCTCTGCCTCTCGCCTCTCGCTCTCTCGCTTCCTCACAGCGCCTCCACAGGCTCCTCGCTCCTCTGCCTCGCTGCCTTGATCATGACGCCTTGTTGCTCCCCTGCTCCTCACTCCGGCTCCCGGCCGCTCTCTCCCTCGGCGACCCTACACCTTCTCCTCGCCTCCTCCTCCTCGGCGGCCGGAGGCCATGCGCCGCCTCTGGATCCTCTGCGCTACTTCTCCCTCGGTGGCTTGGTGCTTGGCGCCGCCGACTCGCCTTCCTCTCGGTCTTCTGGGTGGGGCTCGGCCTCCGGCCGCGGCCGCTTTGCTCCTCCGAACCGCCCTCGGCTACTCGGCCGCTGCGTTCTAGGCTCGGCACCGCTCTCGGACTTAGTTTCCGTTCTAATTGATTTCACTATGATGATTTTGATTTGGGTTGTTTTCGATGTTGCTTATGGTTGATGCATGCATATGATGCCGGGAGGTGGGCTTGCTCTTGGTGCAGGATTAGGTTGAAGCCTACCCCGGTGGTGCTTTGGGGTGGTGCCAGGTGGTGGCGCCCACAGTGGTGTTGCTTGGTGGTCGACCGACGTAAGACTACCCTTTTCCTTACTCCCTATCTCTACTCCCTACCCCACTATGCTCTGTGATGAAGATGAACCGAGAGCTATTTGATTCTACCGAGATCCGGGATTGATTCTATTAAGATCCGTGATTTGTGAGAATGATTTGGATGAGTGCAATGCATACCGAGGTCAGTGATTGATGATGTGCAAGTGATATGCTTGCTGATGGGTACTAGGGTTACCTCTTGATGATTTTAGGGTCGGAAGAAGAGGGTGGCGGTCGGTCGTGGCCGGTGTTCCCCTCGTGCGCCCTTCTGCTGTGCTCCTCTCGATTCCCGGCTCCCGCTTCCTTGGCTTCTTTCCTCCTCTTGCTCTGGCTGCTGCTTTGGCTTGCCTTGGTGGTTGTTGCACATCGATTGATGATGGTGATGCCGGCTTGGCTTGGCTTGACTGATGATTTTCTCCGGCCTTGGCTTTGGTTGTCTGCTCTTGATCCTTCTGTGGTGCACCAAATGATGTTGGGCTTGTGTGTGCGGCTTATCGGGTTTTGCCTTGGTTCTTGCTTCCGAGAAGAGATGGAAATGGGTGTCACCGAGGGAATTGGTGCTGGGAGGAATTGTGTTGCTTCGCTGGTTTTGCAAAGGGTTGGGAAATCTCTGGAAGGGGGCTGTGCTGTCCCTGGTGCTTTGCTGGCTCTGCTCTTCTCTTGCTTGCCTTCGGTGGCTCTCTGGCTGGTGCTTTGACTGGTGCTTGGCTTGGTGAGGTGAATGAGCTGTCATTGCAAATTGCTAATGATGCTCATGCATTTGTGCTTATCCAGATGGCTCCTAAGATATTTTTGGGCTGGGCATTTTGGTCTATTGGCTAGCAATTCATTATGCAATGGATTTGTGACAATTGAGGCAATTCAAGATATCGTGAGGTTTTGGATTTCCTAAATGCCGAATGATGAGAACTCATGGAAATAAGACGGTGCCGATTTACTTAGGTTAGTCTAGGTATCTTGGTTATCCGGTCTGACTAATAACTGGTTAGCCTAGGTGACTTGAAAAGCCAAGATGCCGGTTAACCCAGGTTGGTGTGGATAGTCGCGATACTCAAGGTGCCGACTAATCTAGGTAGATCAGGGAACCGCAATGATTCCAATGGTATACTGACGGCAATTTATTTTATTCTAACTCTATTATACTGCTTTTGAACAACTAATGGTCTTTTGATTGGTTGGCGAACTATGGAGCCGCAAATGGTGTTTGGATTGGGTCAAGAAGATGGTTTGGTTTGGACAACGATGGACCGCAAGATTTCAAGGAAGGCTTTAGGCGACATGCAATGCAAGTTTTATTTTAACATTTTTGTAAATTATTCAAAGTTGTAAAACATAATCTGATCTGATGTAAATAAATTCTTGTGTTACTTGTATTGAGAATATTGTTATTTATGATAAACATTGTAAAGTTTTTAATTAAATTATTTCCCAGGGAATTTCATAAGTATTAATTGTTGTCTCTCTTTGGAGTTGTGATTGGAGTTACCTATTAGACTTGATTAGGATATTTACAAATGCAAAATTTATGCAAATGCTTCAGAAATAACAAATATAATATAAAATGCATATAATTACTGTTTATTAAAATTGGGGCTGTTACAAACCTACCCCCCTTAAACAGAATCTCGTCCCCGAGATTCCGGTGGTTCAGAAATTAGGACAATAGGCTATGGCGATCTAGCTAGGTTTGGTCCTAGGGTCACACTTCGGATTTTTATTCACAACCCGAACTCAAATCCGAATCATGTGAGGCTATCCTTCAGTTCTAGGTTCTAAACAGGAAAGTTTTGTTTAACCTTTCCTTTCTTGATTCGAAAGTACTTCAAACATGTCGAGCTTCACCTCTTCTTCTGGTAGGATGAAAATCTACCAACTGTCTACGAGAGAAGAGGTTACCTAAAGAGAGGGTTCATAATGGTTGGTTAAATGGTAACCTAGTATAATGTAGGAAGGTTGTATACAGACTTAGAGAAGACAAAGCAGGGTTGCTGGTAGTCTCACTTAACCCTTGTTTTGCTAATTCTAATTGCCCGATTTGGAGAAAAATGCATTAGATGAATGCATGCAAAGATGCAAAAATGCAATCAATTTCGGAAAAATCGAGTTATATAGAGAATGCAAGGATTCACATGCCTGCTTACATGATTCTACCAAACTATAACCAACTAATTTTATTGAGATTGGGTGAGCATAAGATTTAACAAATAATATGAATTAACACTACCATGATCCGTCCTTAACAACCAAAATAATTAATTTCACAACTTATTTTTAATCTCATCGTGAACAACTAGGGCTTGAAAAATTACTAAATTAGCTAGGTAAATTCTATAAAAAAAACAGGAGTATTGTTAGGATTCTAACATTGTCAGAAAAAAAAAATTTATTCTACACATCAGGTTCAGATTTTGGTAGGTAAATCAATTCAAACACAAACAAGTCCTAGGGCTCAACACTAGTGAAATTAAGTTCAAAAATTCCAGAAACTTATGGTAGGTTAGTTAGGTGATACTAAACACTAGAGAACAGTTCCAGCTATCTAGGTCAAAATTACTCAATAACAAAGAATGGCTTTTTGCTTTGATAAAGAGTATAAAACTACCGGTATAACTTACTCTATTCTAATTACTTTTAATTGAATAACAATAAAAATAAACTATCATCAGCTCATGTTATGACATCTTCACTCATTAACAATTTAAAAGATAGTCATGTTGTTTAATTTTACAACAATCTAACATATCAAACTACACATCGATGACTTTCAAATTTTTAAGTTCAAACAAGAAATCTATATAAGCATGGCAAGTTGTTAAATTCCAATTTAGTTAACAATCATAGGCTAAAGCAAATTTCAATTTATATAGCTATAGACTAGTCATTTTCATGCTTCTAACTTCAATATGAAATACTAATCATACATCTTAATTTATATAAATCATTTTTAGTTATGATTCTTGCTAACAACCTGAATAATAAGATATGCTTAAATTAACATACCACTATATGCATGATCAAAGTGTAGGAATTACGGTGCCTAACACATATCTTGGGGTATTCTCTACCCCCCTTAAACATGATGGTGCATAAGAAATGAAATGAGGAAAGAATGAGCATAAGATAAGTAAGCGGGCAACCCTGAGACAATAATTCCTATTATGAATGCATAATTCCAAAACCATGCAACTCAAAATCCAAATGGGTGTACTAAGCCTCAAGGCTAGTACAAGATTCAATTGAACCACAATTAGTTTCCGATATAGTTGCTATACATGCTGCCTGTAGGCAATGCGCAACTATTTGGAAACAAAAGAGAACAAATGACCACATTACAAAATCCAGCGTCTACAAGCTAAAGAAATATAATTAGGGTATATATAATCTAAGGATAATCCCTAAATTAATCCTAATTTTGCAGGAAGGCAACATCTCCTCGTCCTGTCACCATTGCCCTCACCAATTGACTACTTAGCGTGTCTACTATTGAAGAAAAGAGACGAACAACGGAGAAAATTTGATTTGCACAAATCAAATGAATTATGAGATAAGAATTAGATGCTAGGATGGGTAAGAAAGAAAAGAATCATATTACTTATATTTTTGCCCAAATTTTGCTAGTTCTGAAAATACTTTTGCAAACCAAATTCCTAACATCGCCCATTGTTACGCTTTAACCTCATAATCAACACACAACGATACTAACGTTGTGAGGACCCCGAATATTGAGTTTTATACCAAATTAATAATCATACTAAAAGCAAAATTTTTAATCAAGAACAATCAAGTCTCAATTAAAAATAATACTAGAAGTATAATCATTAACAAGGTACAATTCCAATATTCAGTTCCTGATATGCCTCTCATGTTAGCTCCGTGATGAGTCGCTAACATAGACATATCCTTACAACATTATATCACAAGCATACACGATTGGAATACATTAATAAAAATTTACAAAGAAACATTAAGTAAACCATAAATGAAACATAAATAATAAAATAAAATCTCCAAAGGGCGCCACAACCCAAGGGCAACTTGATCGATTAAAGCCAAGTTTCCGTAATCGCTTCAACTTGAAATATTTCTAGGCGTTGTTTACCTCGCAACAAGTGGATAATTCCACCGAGTACGTAGGTACTCAACAAGACTTACACAAACTAATAAAAGAAAGTGTTTGATAGAACCTATACAAAGGAATAGAATTTTATAGATGCATAAGGTTAACAACAGAAGGTTATAATGGTTAAATTTTGCGTAAAGCAATACATCTTAACCTACACTTGCTAGGTTTTGGTAAAGCAATTTAATAAATCAATTTGGATTAAAACAAGAAATAAATAAAAGTATGATCATAATTAGTATCAAATCAAGTGGCTACAACCACTAACAATAAATTGCATGACTCACTATCATGCCAAATTAATAATTCCCAAAACCCAAATTAGAGCAAATTCTATACAGTGACATCAATCCAAGCGTTGTCGTAGAATCGGACACGGCTATTCGAATAGTTTTAATCCTCGCAGGTGTACATCTTTACCCACACGACTTAGTTAGCCCGTAAGCCTCCTAATAATAGCACACTTGCCTTTGGTATGCCGTACGTAAACTAAGATTTGGTATTTTTCAACAAGTTGACACTATTGAGTTGGATGACCCATGTGAAATCGATCCCGATTAAACAACGATCGATAGCATATATTCAACCGAGGCTCACATGTTGTATGCAGGAATGCCGACCACCAATTAAATGCAAACTCGTGTTAGCCACACATATTACACATGATCGGGGCCCGAAGGTACGTACATGCGATGTAACACATCTACGCCTTACCTTTCTAAGAACATCCGATATCGATATAAGCTCCACATGGCATACGACACGCCCAAGACTTAAGCATCTATGCCATATGAAATCAATACACATGTCCTTACTCTCTGTATCCAACTCAATAATATTAACCCTTTACTTAACCAAACAATACCCATACATGCGTGTGGAAGTACGCTGGGGCTTGAATTGGGCCGTCAGAGTTCACCCTTAATCAACCTGCATAAGACATCCACAGCTTCCCATTCTCGCACTAGGCACCATCACTAGCATCCACTTGTCCAGATTTGAATTAAGTTTAACAACAAGATTTAGATTCATTTCAGATTTAAATAAAATGAACAAAGAATCAACAAAAATAAAATGTATTTGTTGTTCCCTGTGTTTGACAAGATAAGCCTGCCAAACACTACCGTTCTATGGACTGCATGGCTAAGCAAAATTGAAATTAAGTATTATATCACCACAAACTACCTTAGGTTGAGTGTATGATCAATTCAAGGTAAGCCATAAGTTCTGGTCATAGCTAACTAGGAACAGAGCATAAATAGTTTTTAGAAAATTGCATGCAACAGTATCACTGTATTTTATAAATCTACAGTTCAAAAGATTAGGATCAACATGGTGCAGAGAGGAAGCTTGCCTTATGGAATGTCCACTTGTTCACTCTCGGATGCGTTATTGTTTCCGTCGCACAATTCGTAATCTAGAGAGAAAATACAAAAGCAAATAAATACCAACAAAATCGAGAAATCCAAAATGCTCAAAAATGTATGATAAATACATTTTAATGAGGTTATGATTCTAGATGCATTTAAGTATAGATTTTAATTTAATAAAAATTCAATTTCTTAAGGACTGGTTAAAGTTAATTCAATTTCTGGTGGAATTACAATGACTGACAATACCTAGAGTTTAGGTGATGTTGTTTTCCTTAACAGGACACCTAGCACTCACAAACACTCTCTCCAGGCATTCTAGGTATACAACCACAACGGGCGACTTAAACTTAGATCGATTGCAATATTTATATGGTATTAATAGTTCTTACTAATTAACATCAATTTAAACAGCTAAAACTATAGCCATTACTATATACTAAAATTTATTTACACTAATCCTTTAATTTCAATTTTTATTAAGCACTTAATCCCTAATGTCTAACCTTAACCCTAAACACATCTCTCTCTCCCTTCCTTATTCTTCGGCCGACACTCTCCCTTCTCTTCCTTATCTCCTCAGCCGATTCCTCTCGGCCGATCCTTTTCTCCCTTCGTCATTTCTCTGCCTCTCCGCCTCTCGCTCTCTCTCGCTTCCTCACAGCGGCGCCGCCCTGGGCTCCTGCGCTCCCTGCGCTGCTGCCGCCAGTCGCCGACGCCGCTGCCGTCCCCGGGCTCCCTCACTCCCGGCTCCGGCTGCTCTCTCCCTCGGCGACCCTACACCTTCTCCTACGCCTCCTCCTCCTCCGGCGCGGCCGGAGGCCATGCGCCGCCTCTGATCCTCTCGCTACTTCTCCCCTCGGGGCTTGGTGCTTGGCGCCACCGACTATTCTACTCTCGTCTCTTCATTGGTGCGGCTCGGCCTCCCGGCACGGCCGCTTTGGCTCCTCCAGAACCGCCCTCGGCTACTCGGCCGCTGCTTCTAGGCTCGGCACAACTCATCGACTTAGTTTCCCGTTCTAATTGATTTCACTATGATGATTTTGATTTGGGTTGTTTTTCGATGTTGCTTATGGTTGATGCATGCATATGATGCTTTGGGAGGTGGGCTTGCATCTTGGTGGCGAGGATTAGGTTGAAGCCTACCCCGGTGGTGTTCTTTGGGGTGGTGCCAGGTGGTGGCGTCCACAGTGGTGTTCTTGGGTGGTTGCAGACCGACGTAAGACTACCCTTTTCCTTACTCCCTATCTCTACTCCCTACCCCACTATGCTCGTGATGAAGATGAACCGAGAGCTATTTGATTCTACCGAGATCCGGGATTGATTCTATTAAGATCCGTGATTTGTGAGAATGATTTGATGAGTGCAATGCATACCGAGGTCCGGTGATTGATGATGTGCAAGTGATATGCTTGCCGATGGGTACTAGGGTTACCTCTTGATGATTTTAGGGTTTGGAAGAAGAGGGTGGCGATCTTTGGCCTCTTGGTGTTCCCCTGCGTGCGCCCTTCTGCCGGTGCTCCCCTCCGATTCCCGGCTCCGGCTTCCTTGGCTTCTTTCCTCCTCTTGCTCTCGGCTTGCCTTGGTGGTTTGCAAGATCGATTGATGATGGTGATGCTTTGGCTTGGCTTGGCTTGACGATGATTTGCTCTGGCCTTGGCTTTGGTTGTCCTCTCTTGATCCCCTTCTGGTGCACCAAATGATGTTGGGCTTGTGTGTGCGGCTTACGGTGGTTTGCCTTCGGTTCTTATTCGAGAAGAGATGGAAATGGGTGTCACCGAGGGGAATTGGTTGTTGAGGGAGGAATTGTGTTGCTTCTGCCGGTTTTGCAAAGGGTTGGGAAATCTCTGGAAGGGGGTCAGTCTTGTCCACGTGCTTTCTTGCTCTGCTCTTCTCTTGCTTGCCTTCGTGGCTCTCTGGTGGTGCTTTGACCGGTGCTTGGCTTGGTGAGGTGAATGAGTCGTCATTGCAAATTGCTAATGATGCTCATGCATTTGTGCTTATCCGATGGCTCCTAAGATATTTTTGGTCGGGCATTTTGGTCTATTGGCTAGCAATTCATTATGCAATGGATTTGTGACAATTGAGGCAATTCAAGATAATGAGGTTTTGGATTTCCTAAATGCCGAATGATGATAACTCATGAAATAAGACGGTGCCGATTTACTTAGGTTAGTCTAGGTATCTTGGTTATCCGGTGTCGACTAATGCAGGTTAGCCTAGGTGACTTGAAAAGCCAAGATGCTTGGTTAACCCGTGTTGGTGTGGATAGTCGCGATACTCAAGGTGCCGACTAATCTAGGTAGATCAGTGAACCGCAATGATTCCAATGGTATACCGACGGCAATTTATTTTATTCTAACTCTATTATACCGCTTTTGAACAACTAATGGTCTTTTGATTGGTTGGCTAACTATGGAGCCGCAAATGGTGTTTTGATTGGGTCAAGAAGATGGTTTGGCCGACAACGATGGATCGGCAAGATTTCAAGGAAGGCTTTAGGCGACATGCAATGCAAGTTTTATTTTAACATTTTTGTAAATTATTCAAAGTTGTAAAACATAATCTGATCTGATGTAAATAAATTCTTGTGTTACTTGTATTGAGAATATTGTTATTTATGATAAACATTGTAAAGTTTTTAATTAAATTATTTCCCAGGGAATTTCATAAGTATTAATTGTTGTCTCTCTTTGGAGTTGTGATTGGAGTTACCTATTAGACTTGATTAGGATATTTACAAATGCAAAATTTATGCAAATGCTTCAGAAATAACAAATATAATATAAAATACATATAATTACTGTTTATTAAAATTGGGGCTGTTACAATGAAAATCTCTGAAAATTTTATGGAAAGCTCCTCCTGCAGTCAGCAAGCTCCAGTTAAAATTTCATAAATTTTGGAGTTTGTTTGCTACCTCAAATAATTCCTCAAAAATCAGATGTTTAAAATTCAAATTCTAAACTGGTTTGCACTGTTCTCGGTTCGAACCGGACTCGGGCTCGAGCCACTTGACTCGGTCGAACCAACTAACCGCACCGGCGCGACGCAGTCGGGCGCGGGAGTTGTGAGCCGTTGGATCAGCATCGCCCGGTCCAGGATTAAGTGAGCGTTTGAATCGTTTAAATCGAACCGATCTATTTCAGCCGTCCGCTTAAATCCAATCTGTCGTTAAATCGTCTTCCTCCACTCGCGAAGTTCGGCCGGTCAACGGTGATGGCGTGCAAGACGCTTGGCAGAGCCCAACGCGTCCCCCTTGGCCAACGGCTCACAGATTTATTGCTCCCGTCCGGCCGCCCCACTGTCCACCGCCTCCCTGCGTTTACGCCTCGTCGCCTCGGCCGACCTCAACACCGCGCAAAGCCATTTTCTTGCCGTTGCTCCCCTCTCGCTCCTCCGCCTATAAGACTCTACCAGAGGCTTCCTTAGCATCCTTTGAACACCCTTGAGCTTCAGTACCACTGCTAGTGCACCGAGTGAGCTCCTTCGTGAATTTTCTCTCGGCGCCATTGTTGGAGCTCCAACCTCTTCTGAAAGTGGTGTTCCGGCATTCTCTCTCAAAGCCTTTGCTTCCTCAATTCTTGGGCATCTCGTGGAGTATTAACCCTCTGTTAATTTGGCTTTTGGCGAAGAGAGCACCAATTTGGATTGCCCCGCTTGGCCGAAACCGCTACTCTTCTTCACCCGAGCCGATTCGACTCTCCTCTGCGCCTTCTTTGGACTCAGGTAACCTCTCTTTAGTCCCTAGTTGATTGGCACTCGCTCCCGTGGACCGCAGCTGAGCCGTTTGCATTTTTCGTTTCGTCACTTTGCGGTCACCTCGGTTCTCTCCGCTGCCGGCTGTTAAAACCACCGCAGCCTAACGCCCGTACCATCGTGTGCGCAAGAGTATTAGAGACTCATTTTAGGCGTTAGCTCGCACCGCCGCGGCCGAGCCGCCGGCGGCGAGCCGTTCTCCCGACATTTTTGCCGGACGAAAACAGATTTATGGTTTGAACGTCGCTATTTTGGACCGTCGATCCTAAGATCTGCGGCTCGGATCGCGCCGAGATTTGAGTCTATCGCGCGCGCTTTGGTTCGTGATCCGTTGGATCCAAGATCAACGGTGCAGACGGCGTGAGCGCTCGCACCACCGAACCTCGGATCCACGTGGGACCGTCGGATCCCGATCCACGGTTCAAGCGTCGCGCGTGAACGTTCGGACCACCGAACGCTCTAGGCCACGCGAACCGTTGGATCCAGATCCAACGGTTGACGTTTGAGGCTTCGCGCGCGCGCGCGTTAGCGCCGGAGCTTGGGCCGTTGGATCCAAGATCGACGCCCTCGCTCGCCACGCCATTTCTAAATTCCGAATTTCCGAAAGGATTTATTTACCAACCAAAAACGTGATATCTTGTAAAATGCATAACTAATTCTTTTCAAATCGCTTTGGTTGATTCAAATTTTATTGGTTATGTTTTTAACTAGACTTTAATTTAAAATGTTTCCAAACTCAGTATAGCTCCAGAAATTTTTGCTAATGAATAGTAGCATTTTGATTTATAAAAGTGAGCAAAATTGTTTTGGTCATATCTTTGGCATTAAGAATCCAAATCAATTGGTTCTTGTTGCTAAATTCATTATAAATCAAGACCTTGCTACTGTAAAAATTTTAGAATTTTTGGAGAAGGTTTACTGTTGGGTCTTTGCTTTTATTCGTTCTTATCGGTTGCTTTTGCTTTCTCATTAGGATCCAAGAGCACGTTGATAAAATTGTTGATCCTCAAGAACACCTCGACCCACAGCAAGGTGCAAGATATTTGATCATAAATGTCCCATTACTTACAAAGTCTAATATCTTGTTTACAAATTATATGTATGCATTGCTTTTGTGTCCAATTATTTTTGCCTGCTTAGAGGTAGCTATTCCTAATGCATTGTTTCCATTAAAATGTTATCCCCGCCACAACCATAAGTTATTAATATCAAGGTGGATTAGAGCCCGTGATTTAATTATGCTCTTTTCCGCCTTCGCGATGTCATGCTTAGAAATGCTTAGCTACCAGGTAGAATTGGGCGGTTATCGACTTAGTCGATGACCTTGATCACACAAATCATTTTGTTTATTTTTGGTTCAGCACCTTATGCTTTTGTTTTGTAAAACCGAAAATGAAACAAAATGATTTGACTTGGGCACAATGGCATGTTGGTGTGATTGTTGGGTGTGACAAGGAAAGGTGCCTGTGTCCCTAAGGACCGAAGTGTTACTTGTGTCACTAAGCCAAGCGCTTATGCGTATAACCACGCGAGAGGATATGGGACCTCTCTTGACTTAGTACTTTAGCGTGGGTTATCTCCGAGTCGCAGGAGGGGTTGTGTGTGTTGTGTGAAACATGATATGTGTTCTCGGTGTTCTTGTGTTGGGTGTGCGGTGGTGGAGATTCCGCAGGCTCTCCACCTCGAGGAGCATTGTAGTTGTCCAAGGCTTTACTCGCGACGGGTAGTTGACCGAGGCTTTACAATGACTCGACACAACGTATGGGTTTCTATCCATACAGGCGGCTCGTGAATAATTCACAATATTGGAAATGTCTCAGAGGACTTAGCCGTGCGGCATACCTAAGGAAGTGTGCTTAATCTAGTGGCAAAAGGCGGTCCAGCGTGTGGGTACATTGGTACACCCTCAGGGATAAAACTATTCGAATAGCCTCGCCCTAGGTTATGGACATGCTTGGTAAGGTCGCAAGAACTAGACTACAACCTTTTAAATTAAAATTTGATATGGTTGGCATGAATGGGTAATTCATGCTATTGTTGTGGTGACTAATGGTTTAGTCACTTCCGGACTGCTTTATCGTTGTTGCTACTTGATTACTACTGCTTTTATCAAATAAAATCAGATTGCAAAATTGCCTTTGATCTATTACATTATTGCAAATAAAACTTGCTTTATGCTTAAAAATTTGAGTCCTAACTCGCTCCACTTAAATAAGCTTGCATGTAGTTATTGTATAGATCTGTTATCATTCTTATATATCTTAAGTAGTACATTCAAAGTACTCACCCGCTTTTGTCAATTTGCTTTTGTTTGCAGAGGAAGAAGGTGAGCCCCAAGGGCCTCACTTTTGAAGTTGTCTTTGTGGATTCGACGACTAGCTTGGCGGTCCTGTCGGTTGCCTTGTGGGTTAAAGGCACACTGATTGGCTCTTTTGTTTATAGCCATCTTATGGCGCTTTTGCTTCCGCTGTTAAATTTCTTTATGTATTTGTCATTTGGCCGGTGGGCCTCTCTTTTGTAATGACTATCCCTTATTTATGTTATCTTTTGGTTTGTTGTTTTTGTTTCGGTTCTATGTGAATGAATGGAATTGATGCATGAACTTTGTAAAGAGGTGTGTATCTTGCACTGGGAAGTATACATGTCTCGAGTCTCGGATTATCTGATTTGTGATGCTAGGACCAAGTGGATGGTTAAGCATTACAAGCCGGATAAACCGGGGTCTCACATTTTGGTACGTCGTACATAGATCTTTTGATCTTGTGTACAACGTTTGCTTTAAATGGGTAGTCTTCTCATCTCGTAGCTTTCTTTCTCATCCTTTGCTACCGTCTCTTCCCTAACAATCCATTGGACTTCTAACCTATCGATGCACCTGAAGGACGAATTGACGCTTCGAATTTCTGAACCACTCAACACCCTTGGGCATGAAACCAACTTGAAGATAGACTCTCTGTCTCAATTCTAAATCCTATGTCCATCTTCCTTCTTTCTAGCATCTCCGAATCTCGGGGATGAGATT
This sequence comes from Hsuehochloa calcarea, assembly GCA_036346395.1. Lineage (NCBI taxonomy): Eukaryota > Viridiplantae > Streptophyta > Magnoliopsida > Poales > Poaceae > Hsuehochloa > Hsuehochloa calcarea. The sequence continues at coordinate 14,542,114 of CM070615.1, read as the reverse complement.
CCTTTTAACGGGGGTAGTTTGTAACATCCCAAAGTTCTGTTACCAAAATAAAATTAATAAAGTTATTATTTTATTTGATTTTGTGAAATTTAAAAGAGATTTATTGCTTTTCTTGAATTTCCTAAATTCTAAAAGTTAAAAATAAAATTTATTGAGTTTTCTGCTATTTAATTGGATTTAAATTGAAAAATAAAGTTTTAATTAATTTCTGGAATTTCCTGGTATTTAAAAATGCTTTTCCTATATTTCAGAAAATGAGTTTAATTACTGTACAAAAATAAATATAAATTTAATTATTAATTATTTTTTATTAAGTTCAAAATAAATAAAGGAATTTCTCTAAATTTTTCTAGAATTTTTAACACTGTTTGTTATTTTCTAAAAATCTCTATTTGATTTTTGTATTATCTAGCACATAAAATGAATTGCCGTTCATAAGTAAAAGAGAAATTTTTGTTGAAACTATATTATTTAAGATAAAAATACCTATTGAACTACTCTAAAAGTTATAGAATTTTTAGACCTATATTACTATTTTTCAAGATTAAAAATAATTTTCAGCAATATAAAAATAATTACTGTATAATAATAATATTATTATTTTTACTTTTATTATTTTATTTACGTTCAGAATCTGGTGTTTAATATCTGTGATTTATTTGGGATTTTTCGAATTGATTTGCTATTTTTCCGAATTAATTAATGCTTTTCGAATTTTGAAAAAAGAATATTTCTAATATTCCAATGCTACTCTGATACGCTACACTAAAATTCAAATTTAAAATCCGGTTATAACTCCATGAAGCAATTCCCGCCAAACCGCTATTCTTTGTGCTTATAAATTGAGCCGTAGCCTCCTCCTCATTCCCACATCCCACTCGCCAGATTCGAAAAAGACTCCTGAGCTCCTCTGCTAGCTCTTCTTCTCCAACTCCGCCGACAACTCCGTGAGCCCGATCTCCCATCCGGTGCTCAGTCGTCAAATTTTACCAAAGTGAGTTCATCTCGAGATTCTCTACATTTCTATTCAAACCGAATTTTGATTTACCTATTGTTTCACCTCGCACACAAAAAGTACCGACGGTCTTCTTCTCCAACTCGGTGACAACTCCATGAGCCCGATCTCTCCATCTCAGCTCTGTTGTGCACCAAAATTTACCTATGCGTTCCTATATAGATTCTCTACATTTCTATTCAAGCCAAATTTTGATATACACATTGTTTCACCTCGGCCACAAAAGCACCGACGGTCTTCTTCTCCAACTCCAACGAGAACTCCGGCGAGCCCGATCTCCTCATCCGTTGATCCACTCTGTACCAAAATTTTTTGGTGAGTTCCTATTGAGATTCTCCATATTTCTATTCAAGTGGAATTTTTATTCACTAACTTTTTCACCACCGGTCACCTCTTCTTCCCCAAGTCCGGTGAGAACTTAGTTGAGCCCGATCTCTTCATCTGTTGGATTTCGACGACTTCGGAGAGTCAGATTTCGACACCGTTTGAGAACAACACATAACCAAGCAAGGCAAGTTATACCTTTGATCATATTTGATCCCAATATTTTAAATTATTTAAATTCGCTTTAAATTATTATTGCATGCTATTTCTATTCAAGTAATTTAAATAATTGCTTTTTTAAATTATAGTTATTCCCATTGCCATTGTATAGCCAACTTTGTTGTTGAATGAAACATACCTTGACACATTAGATAAAAATCGGTTTATGCAGAGTATGAACGTAACATTTTGGGAAAAATTATGCTTAGACATGCTTAGACAAAAATGCTCGATTAAGGGAATTTGGCCCAAATAAATCAACTATTGTTTAAAAGCCTATGACATTGGTTTGTCATGGAAGATTTTACAAATGACTTTGAAAAGCAAAATGAAAAGTTGGTTTGTACTTGGGCGAAATGGATGCTTGGTGGGTGCGAGGTTTATGCACCTGCTCAATCGAGGTAGGTTTGAGGCCCAGGGGTTATTTTGGAAGTCGCCTAAGTCGATTAAGGACCGGTCTTGAGCCGCATCTTGCTAAGCCACATCAGACTACCACATGTCCCGTATGGGCGGGACCTAGCTAAATAATTTGTAACATTACATCGTAGTTGTGCCATTTTGGTGTGTGGGTGTCGGTTAGACAAGATACCACATGGCGCAAGAGGGGGCTTGAATCCGGCGGGTGGTTAGCCCAATGGAAGCGAAACCTTAGCGAGGCAAGGCTACGGTGGGATGGTGCATTGTAAAAGCCTTGACACGTGCTCTAGACTGCTTACCTAAGGTAGTGAGCAGTGGGATCGACGGATGCCAAACAAACTAGAGAATTCATGTCTTGTGGGTAAAGTTGTACAACCTCTGCAGAGTGTAAAACTATTCGAATAGCCGTGTCCACGGTCATGGACATGCTGAGCAAAGCCACTCAAAGTTAGACTTTGATTTTGTTTTAAAAATGATTTTTGCAAATGATTTGAGGATGGTTAATCCTTATGGTAAAATTGGGCGGTTAGCCATGTGATAGGAGGGTATCCATCACCATATTTCATATGGAGGTTATCCTACTATAAAACTTGAGAATTTATAAAAATGAATTTTAGTTATAGAATAACTGCTTTGGAACTTAGTAACAAATATTTAAAGAAAACATTGCTTTATGCAAATTCAACCAATAAGCCTTCCTTTGATATATCCATGCATGCATTAACTCATTCGGGTGTAACTTGCGAGCACCAGTAGTTGTGCTCACCCTTGCTTCATGCAAATAAATTTCAGAGGAGAAGGACTTGGATCTCGACGACTAGGCCGCTACCCCAGTCGATTGCTCAGTGGCGGTCATCACCGACTCCACTACTTCTTCGTCTTCCGCTGTGTTTGTTTAATGTTGGCTTGTAAGCCTTTCTTGTAATCAACTCTGATATTTATTAATAAAGTTATGCGATTTATGGATGTTACCATATCTGTTTACTGTGTGAACTAGCTACTGATCATGGGACTAGTTCAGAAATGCACAGAGGATTCTGGGGTGTTACTCCCGGGTCCGACAACCATACCATTAACTCATAATGGTGGGACAAGATACCTCAATCTTTCCCTCTTTGGTAATTGATGATAACCACTTAAATTCTCATAAATTTAATGATGATAAATGAGAGAACAAATGAGTATATATAAACTACACAAGTTATATATACTCTAACATGAGTATACAAGAACTACACAAGTTCTATATACTCATAACATGAGTATATACGAACTACACAAGTTTTGTATACTCAAAAGGATTTGTTTCAAAGTAAAGATCCCAAATGTATGTGGAGAATGGAATATGGATCAATACTAATGAAACCACAAAATATAGAATAAAACTCCCCCTAGATGTGTGCATACACAAATGTGTAATAAGATCATATGCACATATTCGAGTTTGACTTATGGTTGAGTTCAATCCTATATTTTGGATCCGAGGAATGCAACAATATATAAGATTAAGATGTCGATTGCATACCTCGTTGTATTTCACCTTTATATCCAAATGAGACTACACAAAGATAATATTTGACAAGAGAGTTAGTCTCATATTTGGATTTGTCATTAATCACCAAAACAATCCATTAACTCATAATGGCGAGTCTAGATCTTTCATTCGTGCTTTTGCCTCCTGCTCCATCTCCGTTCCTCTCTGGTTCCATTTTTGCTAACGCGAGTCCCTGCCTTGGCTTGTAGCGCCCGGGACACCGTCAAGCTCTCTGTGGCTGCAGAGCTCGCACCCGGAGCCGCCGCCGTGCCAACTCCGTGTCCGGTGAGTCCCATCCTCGCTCAAGTGCGTCACTGGCCGTGACTTGACTTGTTTAGTCTTTCCTCTCACTCTATTTTGCCGTCGGTTCACAGGAGCCCGGGAAATCCGAGTTTGTTCCAGTTTTCGGCGGCGGAGCTCCGTTCTTCCCCATCGCTGGTGTGGTAAGCTCCTTGACGATTCCTTGCTTGCACACCATCTGTGGGCTGCCCTTGAGCTCTCTCTACAACTCATTCCTGCCTCCTTCACTGAGCAAGATCTCCTCGGTGAAGCACCGCGCCGCCGTCACCCTCCTCGACGCTGTCTCAACTCCAACCTCCTCCGAGCCTCTCCCTCGCTCAGGTAGCCACTCTGTGCCTCGTAGATGCTGTGGCACCCGCTTCTCTGGACAATGCGGAGCTCAATTGTGCCATGCACGTTTAGCCGTAGCTATCCGCCGCCTCTCTTCGGTGCGCCACCGCCTCGGGCCGGCTCAGCCACCGTGAGTACCACCGTTAGGTGCGCAAGAGTATTGTGAACCCGTCCATTCCCTTAGCTAGCGCCGCCGTGCCTGGGGAACGCCGGTGAGAGTCCGGCGAAGCCAGAGCTGTATTGTCGAATTTCTGATAGTACTGTAGCAAGGTATAAATCGCCTGGAGGCGTAGCCTAAATTGGCCTGAGGCTTGATTTAGGGTTCTTAGACGCCGACAGTACTGTAGCAAGGTACAAAATGGGCCTGAGGCCAAATAACAAAACATAGCGGAAGCAAATAGGTAGTAGGCCACACGATGCGCCACATGCAATCGCCTGGAGGCGTAGCCTAAACGTCTGGATCCTCACCGTCTAGATAATAGTCTTCTCCTGAATAATATATTCAACAAGGATGGGCACAACTACCGTGCTCGCAAATTACACCCAATATAGAATTTAGAATGCATGCATAAGTAAACCAAGGAAGGTTGTAAGGGTTTATTTGCATAAATCATCATTTTCAATTTTAAATAATAATGCTAAGTTTCAAGGCATATTTTTAATCCATAGCTTAAAATCATATTTTAAATTGATAATTTTATAGTGGATAACCTCCGTATGAAACATGGTGATGGATATCCTTCTATCACATGGCAAACCGCCCAATTTTACCACAAGTATTAACCATCCGAAAATCATGTGCAAAATCATTTTAAAACCAAAAACAAAGTCTTACTTAGAGTGGTTTTGCTCAGCATGTCCATGACCGTGGACACGGCTATTCGAATAGATTTACACTCTACAGAGCGGGTACAACTTTACCCATATGAGATAATTTGCCTGTTATGTCGGCCAATGCACGATTCCTTAGGCGTGTGACTAGGCAATTATCACAAGGCATTTCCAATGTTGTACCTCACTACTAATATGCCCGCTAAGGTTTCACTTCCATTGGGCTAACGAGCTGCCGGAAGCCCCCTCTTGTTCCAAGTGGGAATAACGTTTAACCAACACCCACACAATAAAATGACACATATACAGTGAGGTATGAAAAGTTAATAAGACTAGTTCTGCCCATACAGAACATGTGGTAGTACGGTGGAGCTTTGCAAGATGCGGCTCAAAGGCCGGTCCTTAACCGACTTGGGCGACTTCCATTAACAAACCCTGGGCCTCAATCCTACCTAGACTGAACCCATGCATGAACCTGCACCCACCAACTGTTCATCTCGCCCAAGTACAAACCCATTTTTCATTTTTTTTCATTTTTTAAAAATATTTGCAAAATTCCACCACGACAAGACAATGTCATTGGCTTTTAATCAAAATTTGCTATTTTTGCTAAATTCTCCCAAAATTAAATATTTGTGGTCTAAGCAATTTCTAAGCATATTTTTATTTTCAAATTTTTATTTGACTAAGGTGACAAGGGAATGATGGTTCAACATTCAAAATTAGCTATACAAAGGAATAGGATTAACTAAGAATTTAAAATAGGAATTTAAAATAACTGATTAAAATTATGCATGCAATAATAATTTAAAACAGAATTAAATAATTTGAAATACTGCGATCAAAATGATCAATAGTGTAACTTGCATTGCTCAAATTCTTGGAATTCTACCTCTTCAAGAAGGCCGAGCTCTCTGAGTCGTCAAAATCTATACGCGATATAATCCAAATTGAAAATGAATTCAAATAAACACAAATAAATTCGAATGAACATTCAAATGAAAGCGAAATTAAATAATTTTGGTTTAGTTAGCTAGATCTTGATTTTATAGAAATTTAGCAATTTGATTCACCTCAATCGGAGTTCGTATGAAGAAATACGAGCTCCTGGAAGTTTAAATCAAAAATTAAATCCTAATATCAGATTTTTGGAATTTCTTGAATTATTTTTCTTAAGGAAATTCAATTTATTGTGTTAGCGTACGGACATGAGCTGCTAACATGTGGGCCCCACAGTCATGGACCGAGTCCACGGTGGACTCGGATCACAAAGACAATCTGAGGCGGGGCATGTTGGCGCGTCTGCCGCCATCGCCGGGCGCCACGCAGTCACGATGCGGCTCCCACACACACAGATGTGCTGAGGTGGCGCTGAGATGGCGCTGACGCGGCCAAGCCACGTCGGCCAGAGGCTGGTGGCGCTCTAGTGATAGCGTCGCCGCGCGTACGCCTCCCGGCGAGTGTGCGAGACACGCAAAAGAGATAGGGGTGATGCTAGACACAGCGCGCTACCTTGTGGTGGAGGAATGCGGCGGAATGGTCGTCGGTGACGGAGAGGGGGGGGGGCGAAGAGGTTCCAGCAATATCCTGGTGAGGTGAATGTGCGCACAAGGATCACAACGACGTCACGATGCTGAGGGTACAGTTGAGGCGCCCGGAGGGGGCTTGATAGCGCCGGAATTGGAGAAGGAGGAAGCTTCGGCCGGCGGTGAGGAAAGTCCAATTGCCGGCGCTAGAGGGGGAACGGAGCGACCAGAGCTGGGGCGTTGGGTTGAGGGGAGAAAGGCGCAGTTAGGGCTGGCTTTTATAGGGCGTGGTGAGGCTGGGGGGCGAAGATCGCGCGTGGGAGTCATGGCGGTGATGGCGAACGCCTGGCGTGAGTGCGCGTCTTTAAGGGGGGTAATGGCCAGGAATGAGCACGGCGCTAACGACCGACTTGATTGCGCATGATGGCAAGAGAAATGGGGGTGGGAATCGTGGGATTGATGGAGGTAGTGCGGCGGTAATGGCGGCGAAGCGCTTGGTCGCGCGGGGAAGAAGGCGAGGTGGGAGACGACGCGCAGGCGGGCCCACTTATCGGCGGAAGGAACTGGTCGGGCGGAGCGATGGCCGTCCGATTTTGATAGGACGGCCCGCAGCGACGACGCGGGTGATCGCTGTGATGGGTCATGCGACATCAAGCGCCGATGGCGACGCGTGGAGGAGGGGGATCGGGCCGGCCGGACGTCGGCCCAATACTGTGCTATGAGATTTTAATTCATTTTCTAATTAATTTAATTCCAAAAATTCAAAAAGGGATTTATAAAATAGTAAATAAAATCAAAAAATTATGAGAAAATTCACATAAATTCTCTAGGGCATTCTGGATTTAAGTAAAATAATTCCAACTTGTAATTGGTTATAAAATTTTCAAATAAATTATTTTAGCTTTAAAATAATTAAGGAAAAGCTTTTAAAATTTTAGAAATTCCACAAAAAGAATTAAAGTTTTATTTTAACTAAAATATCAAATTTGGGCTGTTAGAAACCTACGCCCTTAAGGGAATCTCGACCCCGCGATTCAGACTTGGTCGCAAAAAGGTGGGGATACTCGGCTCTTAAAACTTCTTCTCGCTCCCAGGTGGCTTCTTCTTCGTAATGATTGCTCCATCGACTTTGCATGATCGGATGACTTTGCTTCTGGTGATGCGTTCTGCCACGTCGAGAATCTTGATTGGCTGCTCCACATAGGTGAGATCTTCCTGAAAATCGATGTTCTCAAGCTGTGTTTCTTACGTTGGCACTCTGAGACATTTGTTCAACTGAGAGACATGGAAGACATTGTGAACAAATGATGAGACACCGTAGTTCCAAGCGATAAGCAACCGCCTCTTTTGCTAGAATCTTATAAGGTCCAACAAATGCAGGTGCGAGTTTTTCTTTAGTCTGAAATCTCCTCACTCCTCGGAGTGGAGTTACTTTGAGATAGACGAAGTCTCCTACCTCGAAGGATAGTTCTCTCTAACGATTATCGACATAACTCTTTTGTCGGGATTGAGCCACCTTCGACGTTCTCTTATTGTTTTTACTTTACTTTCGCTTCTTCTATCAACTCGGTCCAAAGAATTGATGTTCTCCTACTTGATCCCGAGAGGAGAGGAGTTCTACACTTCCTACCGCATAATGCTTCAAATGGTGACATATGCAAACCGGCTTGAAAACTGTTGTTGTAGGAGAATTCTGCATAGGGTAAATTCTTATCCTAGCTTCTTACATACTCTATAGCGCAAGCTTGAAGCATATCTTCTAGAACCTGATTAACACGCTACATGCGCCCATCTGCTTGAGGGTGATACGTCAGATCAAGTTAAGCATGGTTTCCAAAGCTTCATGCAAACTCGCCAAAATCTTGATGTGAATCAGAACCTCGTTTGGACACAATCTTCTTGGGTATCCCATGCAGACAAACGATCCTTTCCATGTAAAGCTCAGCTAACTTGCTGCTTCTGTAGGTGGTCTTGACTGGAATAAAGTGAGCCACTTTAGTCAATCGGTCAATTATCACCTAGATGGAATCACATCTTGATTGGGTCCTAGGAAGTCCAGTGATAAAGTCCATACCAATTTCCTCCTATTTCCATTCGGGAATTAGTAATGTTTGTAATAGTCTGGCAGGTCTCTGATGTCCTGCTTTAACACGCTGACATACATCACAGCGTGCGACAAACTCAGCGATTTCTCACTTCAAACAGACCCACTAATATTTTTCCTTCAGATCCTGGTACATCTTGGTACTTTCAGGATGAATAGAGTAAGGTGATTCATGAGCTTCTTTCAGGATCAGTTATCTTGTTTCCTGATGGTTGGGTACACAGATGCGGTTACCAAACCATACTGTACCTTGCTCATTCTCAGAAAATCCTGGAGCTTTGCCTCTTCTCATGTTCTTTTTGATTTCTTTGATGTCTTCGTCTTCTAGATGTTTCTCTCTGATCTGACTCTGTATAGTTGGTTGGACTTCTATTGAGTTGATACAGCCTTGACTGACAATTTCCAGATTCAGGTGCTTCAATTCTTCATACAGTTCTGGCTGATTTTCTTGAACTAACACATTGTTGCAGTATGCCTTCCTACTTAGGGCATCTGCCACCATGTTTGCTTTGCTCGGGTGCTAATGGATTCCAACGTCATAATCCTTTATCAGTTCTTGCCATCTTGTTTGCTGGAGATTAAGTTATGACTAAGTGAAAATGTATTTTAGACTATTATGATCACTGAAAATCTCATAGCGGTTACCAATGAGATAATGTCGCCAGATTTTTAAAGCATGCACAATTGCTACTAACTCTAGATCATGAGTTGGATAGTTTTCTTCATGTGGCCTCAACTGACGAGATGCATACGCCACGACTTTTCCTTCTTACATCAGTACGCATCCAAGTCCCTTGCGAGATGCGTCACGGAAAACTTCAAAATCCTTACGAATATCCGGTAATACAAGTACAGGTGCTGTTACTAGCCTTTTCTTCAACTCTTGAAAACTTTGTTCACATGTATCTGTCCAATCAAATTTCTTTTCATTTTTAAGAAATTGATTAATGGGTTTGGCGATCTTGCAGAAACCTTCGATGAATCTGCGGTAGTACCCAGCTAGAAAGAGAAAACTTCTCACTTCCGTGACAAACTTGGGTTGCCTCCAATCCATTACAGCTTCAACCTTGGCGGGGTCTACTACAACTCCTCTTGCTGACACAATATGTTCAAGGAAAGCCAATTGGCTCAGCCAAAATTCGCTTTTACTGAACTTGGCATAAAGCTGATGTTCTCAAAGATTTTCCAAAATAATCCTAAGATGCTTTTCATGCTCTTCTTCATCTTTTGAATAGATGAGAATATCATCAATGAAAACGCCACAAACTTATCCAGGAATTCCATGAATACTTTGTTCATCAAATTCATGAAATAAGTAGGGGCATTTGTCAGTCTAAATGACATCACTATATACTCGTACAATCCATATTTGGTTGTGAAGGCTGTCTTCGGAATATCTTCTGGTCTGATTTTTAGCTGATGGTAGCCTGATCTTAAATCAATCTTGGAGAAAATACTAGCTCCTTTTAGTTGATCGAACAAACATCTATCCTGGGTAACGGGTACTTGTTCTTGATTGTTACTTCAATGAGTGATTTGTAGTCCACACACATTCTCATACTATTATCTTTCTTCTTGACAAATAGCACTGGAGCTCCCCAAGGCGATGAACTTGGTTGAATGTGACCTTTGCTTTGCAGTTCTTCGATCTGCTTCTTCAACTCTACTAGATCATTGGCCGGCATTCTGTAGGGTCGCTTCAAATTGGGCGCACCACAGGACTAAGTCAATTAAGAACATTATGTCTCCGTCCGTGGCATACCGTAATTCCTTAGGAAAAACATCCGGGTATTCTTGTACCACTGGTATGTCTTCAAGTTTTACTTCCTTCAAGCTGGTCAAGATAGAACTTTTTCCTGTAGAAGTCTTGGGTCTGAATTCTACTGAAATCCCTTATTCATTGGTGAGGGTGATAGATCTATTGGCATAATCTATCCTTCCTTGATTTTTGGCAAGCCAGTCCATTCCAAGAATTACGTCCAATCCTTGCGAGCGCAAGACTATTAAGTCTGCCGAGAAAGTTACTCCAGATATTTCCAAGGTAAGATTTGGGCAAAAGAAACTAGCTCTCATTTCCGAGCCCAGGGAATGGATTAACATAGGGTTAACTAAGGGGGAGATAGATAACCCATACTTTCCCACAAACTTATTTGAACCGAAAGAATGCGAGCTCCGGAATCAAATAAAACTGATGTTGGTACTAAATTGACAAGAAACATACCAAGAACAACATCTGGTGTCGAATGAGCCTCCTCTGCGGTGACGTGATTCACACGTCCCTTCATGAACTGAAGAACCGGTCCTGAGGGACCGTCGGAGGCTGGTGCTCCTGCATTTGGCTTAATTGGAGCTGTAGCCTGTTGCTTTTTGGGCATTTATAGGCATAATGACCCAACTCATTGCAATAAAAACAAGTTATTCCTACTGCTGAGGGAGCTGTCTTCCGCTGGAATTGACTTCCAGAGTAACTGCTATGAAAACCATGAATATTGGGGCACTGGGTTGGTGCTGGAGCTCTGGGTGTAGCAGACTGGAATCTTCCACGCTGAGGTGGCTGAGGCTGAGTGAAACAAGGTTTAGGGAGTTCATCGGAGTTAAGCTTCTAAGCGGCCATTCTCCGCTTGTGATTTTCCATCTCTTGGTGCTTACCTTCTTGACGAATAGCTTTGTTCACCAACTGCTGAAAGTCAATGAAATCTTGGAAAATCAGTCTGACGGAGAGTTCATCGTTCAATCCTTCCAAGAATCGCTCCTGCCTGTCTTCATCTCGGGTCACATCTTCTGGGGCATAGTGAGCGAATTGATTAAACTTATGAAGATACTCGCTGACTGAACGGTTTCCTTGGCGAAGCGAGCGAAATTCCTTCTTCTTCAGAGTAGTCATGCTAGATGGAATGTGAGATCGGCGGAAAGCTTACACAAACTCATCCCAAGTGATTGCTTGGGCATTAGCATGGGACATGCTGAAGTTATCCCACTATTCTGATGCACGACCATTCAACTGATGAGAGGCAAATAAGACTCTTTCACGATCTATGCAGTGAGCAATATCCAGCTTCTTGCCAATGGCCCTGAGCCAATCATCTGCATCCATAGGTTCCGTGCTGCTAGAAAATGTCGGTGGACGCATCCTCATGAATTCTGACAGTGTAACTCTTGCTGGAGGTGGAGGAGCATGATGTGTTGCTGAGGCTTGAGTGTTTTGGTTATGTTGAGGGACTACGCTAGTAGTTCAATCAGATGGGTCTGATTGGCCATCATTTGGTGCCAGTCTGGGGCTTCAGTTGGAGGGGGTGGTGGTTGCTGAACTAAACTTTCTTGATAATCAGCATTCTCATTTCCTCGCCCTCTGGTGCTGCCACTTCCAGTGCGGGTAGTCACCATCTGATTGATTCTTCAAAGATTAGAAAAGAGAGACATGAAGCTCTAAGAGGTATAGGTCTAAAATTGCCCAAAAACCAACAAACACAAGGCAAGAACACTTCAACAAAATAATTTATTTTAATTTATTTTATTAATTCATTATGGCTCCCACAAGGGTATTAGTAGTTCATGATTCGCAACTAAAGGACAACTAAGGACACATCTATGAGGTTACTGGGGTATAATCCGGCTCACTAGAATTAGCCTTGCCTGCCTTGTAGTAGGCCAGTTCTTTTTCTGCAGCCTTCAACTTTTCTTCTGCGTCCTGTATTTCCCCTGAATGAGATACAGCTCATCCAGGGTATTCCCATAGGCATAATCCATTGCTCTGGCCAGATCCACCTGGTGTGTGAGATCGGGACAGTCTTCATCTCTGGCGGAGCGGAAAGTACTGTCATCCCGGGTTGGGATGTGCATCGGGTAATAATGGAACCCAGTACCATTGAGGCGGTGATCGTAGATGTAGCGGAGTCGGTGGGCTGCTTCCCTTGATGCATCCTGGATGCCTTCGGCGAAGGTATCCCGTCGCATTAGGGCGTCGAAGATATGGAAGTCGTTGTTTGGCGATAAGTTGGAGTAGAGGATCACTTCTACCCTCCACCGATCCTGATTTAACACCTTGTTCTTGTATCCTTGATACGTCGGTCTTTCTTCAAAGTCCAAGTGTTGCATGAACTTCCAGAGAATCAAGTGTAATACCCTCAAGCTTAATCGGGTAATTAGAAAGGAAGCCGGGGGGAGAAAACCAAAGTAAAAGAATGGAATTTTTCTGAAAAAAGGGGTTAACTAAAAAATTTCACCAACCCGGGCCGCGGGCCGTGGCCCAGGAGGCCCAAGAGGGGAGGCCAGCCTATGGGGGGCCGGCCAAGAGAGGGGGGGGGCGGCCCAAACCCTAGCCGCCCCCACTCTCCCCTCTCCCCCCCATAGCCGCCACCCCCTCTCCCCATTCCACCTCCCCTACGCCACCACCTCCCCAGCAGCACCACCTCCCTCCCCGGTGAAGCTCCTTACTGTGGTCCATTGGAGGAAAGGCGAGGAGACCGCCGTTAGAGGGCCGGCCAAGAGGAGGTAGCAGATCGGTTTTGTTCAACGCTGTTACTCGTCAGTTTTGGGTAAGATATGTAAGTTTTCTTCTCTAACCACCTCTTATAAAGTTGTAGCCCTCGGTTTTAGATTTCTTTAGGAACCGAGATCACCTGATTTGGACTTATGGTTTAGGAGTTATGGTAGTTTTACTGTGACTATACAGGAGAGCTAACGAGAATTGGCAGATTGTCTTGTTTGACCATTATAAATTTTTTTGAGGCCGAATCAGAAAGGCCACCCAAAATTAATATTGTATATAATTCAGTAAGATTTCCAAGTTGATAAAGAACACAATTTTTAGTGTTGTAAATCAAAAGTTATGGAATTTTTACCGCCGCTGTTTCCTGACAGACTTGCAGAGACAGAAACTTTACCTGAACACAAGAATTAGTTGTAGGCCGAATCAGGGGACTTTCCCAACTAGGATTTCTTAGATGGTTTTGTCATGGTTCTAGAGAGACTAAGATCACCCTGTTCCGAGTTTCGTAGTGAAAGTTATGATATTTTTAGTACTGCTGTCCCGGAAAGTTTTATGATAGACTGCCGGGGGAAATTGGTAGAACCTCTATTCGAGCCCTAGGTATCGAGTATTTGGGTTGAGGGGCGTAATCGGAGTCCTTTTTCTTAGCGTATTTATTGTTAGCACAATTCTTGTGTAGGAGGCGGAGTTCCTGAGTAGAGGCACCATCCCTGCGTCTTCGCGCCTCGTAGCGAGAAAAAGGCAAGTACAGTTAGTGGTAAACTATTTATGAGCAATTGTTCATGCTGTTACATTATGAATGATAGAGGTACAAGTAATTCTTATTTCTGTATGATGATTTAAAGTTCTGCACATGTGCATCATGCCATCATATTGGAGGCTTGGTCACGTGGTGACCAAGCATTGGTTGAGGTCCCCGTTATGAATATGATGGGCTTTTGGTCCCCATACTTGTGGAGTATGGGCTGTGGTCCTTGTGCTAGAAGGCACAGGCATGGGTATGCATCGACAGATGCATACTCCGCAATACCGGTATATGCAAAAGAGAGAAAGAAAAGTGCATTTGAACAGTTTGCATCGCATAAGCATGTGACATGTCTATTATTGAGAATTGTGGATGGATGTTGATGGTTACAGTTGCATATGTTATTGTCTTACTAATTATACTTTGCTGAGTCTTGGACTCACTCTTGCTGATGTTGTGTTTTTTAGGTACTTCGTTTGTGGACGGCATGCATGGAAGGGAGTAGAATTAAGCTTGGTCACACATTGGCACAAACAAACTTTCCACTGAATAAACCATTTGAGCGATAACTCAGATTTTGAATAAATTGCTTGAGATTTGTTTCATTACGCTTTACGTCTTGGATAACTTCTGTTGGAGTTGGATAGCGTATTATGCATGTTACTCTTATGATTATGTTTTAAACTGTGCGTTTGGATAATTGCTTATTATTATTGTTCACTGTGCGGACTTCAGGATGGTTAGTAATTCAAAGGAGATTATGCTGAAAATTAGAAAGAAATATCTTTGTCTAATTTGTAGTTATGCTAGTGTGGTAGCATTCCAGACTTAGGTTGGTCTGGGGTGTTACATGCGGCCCAATGACCAGCAAAAACACCATGGGATATGGCGTTCGGAACTTCAGCCATCTACAATTTTTTGAAAAGGAGATGAGTTAGTAAACATTTTTAAAGAGAAAAGTTGAGAAAGGACTCCAGAAGACCAAAATATTTTTAATTTTCAAAAATAAATCCTTAAGGGTTTGATTTCCTTCTTGGTCATGACCTATAGTCGATATGGCTCTGATACCACTTTTGTCGAACCCAGGAACGAAGGGTCCCGAATTCACTGCGTTTGCCTACAAGTCCAGGATTTCTAGTGTACACAGTCTCACAAACAATGTTATCACAATCATATCAACCTCTTTATTAATAAGAAACAGAGTTCATTACAAAATAGGTTTGAGGCCAAATAATAAAACATAGCGAAAGCAAATAGGTAGTAGACCACACGATGCTCCACATGCAATCGTCTGGAGGCGTAGCCTAAATGTCTGGATCCTCACTATCTGGATAATAGTCTTCTCCTGAATAATATATTCAGCAAGGATGAGCACAACTACCTTGCTCACAAATTACACCCCATACAGAATTTAGAATGCATGCATAAGTAAACAAATGAAGGTTGTAAGGGTTTATTTGCATAAATCATCATTTTCAATTTTAAATAATCATGCTAAGTTTCAAGGCATATTTTTAAACCATAGCTTAAAATTAGATTTTAAATTGATAATTTTATAGTGGATAACCTCCATATGAAACATGGTGATGGATATCCTCCTATCACATGGCTAACCGCCCAATTTGACCACAAGGATTAACCATCCTAAAATCATGTACAAAATTATTTTAAAACCAAAAAGAAAGTCTAACTTAGAGTGGCTTTGCTCAGCATGTCCATGATCGTGGACACGGCTATTCGAATAGATTTACACTCTGCAGAGAGGGTACAACTTTACCCACATGATATAATTTGTCCATTATGTCGGCCAATGCACGCTTCCTTAGGCATGTGACTAGGCAATTATCACATGGTATTTCCAATGTTCTATCTCACTACTAATATGCCTGCTAAGGTTTCACTTCCATTGGGCTAACCACCTGCCGGAAGCCCCCTCTTGCGCCAAGTGGGAATAACGTTTAACCAACACCCACACAACAAAATGGCACATACAATAGTGAGGTATGACAAGTTAATAAGCCTGGTTCTACCCATACAGAACATCTGGTAGTACGGTGGAGCTTTGCAAGATGCGGCTCAAAGGCCGGTCCTTAACTGACTTGGGCGACTTCCATTAATAAACCCTAGGCCTCAATCCTACCCAGATTGAGCCAGTGCATGAACCTGCACCCACCAACTGTCCATCTCGCCCAAGTACAAACCCATTTTTTATTTTTCAAAGACATTTGCAAAAGTCCACCATGACAAAACAATGTCATCGACTTTTAATCAAAATTTGCTATTTTGGCTAAATTCTCCCAAAATTAAATATTTGTGGTCTAAGCGATTTCTAAGCATATTTTTATTTTCAAATTTTTATTAGAGTAAGGTGACAAGGAAATGATGGTTCAATATTCAAAATTGGCTATACAAAGGAATTGGATTAACTAACAATTTAAAATAGGAATATAAAATAACTGATTAAAATTATGCATGCAATAATAATTTAAAATAGAATTAAATAATTTGAAATAGTGGGGTAAAAATGATCAATAGTGTAACTTGCCTTTCTCTAATTCTTGGTATTGTACCTCTTCAACAGGGTCAAGCTCTCCGGAGTCGTCAAAATCTATACGCGATAATAATCCAAATTCAAAATGAATTCAAATAAACACAAATAAATTCAATTTAACATTAAAATTAACTCCAAATGAAATAATTTTACTTTAGTTAGCTAGATCTTGATTTTATACAAATTTAGCAATTTGATTCACCCCAATCGGAGTTTTTATGAAGAAATACGAGCTCCTGGAAGTTTAAATCTAAAATTAAATCCTAATTTTATATTTTTGGAATTTCTTGAATTATTTTGCTAAAATAAATACTGATGCGGCTGTCACACACACAGATGTGCTGAGGTGGCGCTGAGATGGCACTGACGTGGCCGAGCCACATCATCCAGAGGCCGGTGTCCTCCAGCGACGGCGTCGCCGGCGTTACATTACCCTGCGAGGTGTGCGGAGTCACGAAAAAAGAGAAAGGGGTGATGCTGGACCTGGCGCGCTACCTTGTGACGGAGGAATGTGGCGGAATGGTCGTCAGCGACGGAGAGGGCCGGCGGCGAGGTTCGGTCGTCAGCGGCGAAGAGGTTCCGGCGATATCCAGGTGAGGGGAATGTGCGTACAAGGATCGCAGCGACGTCACGATGCCGAGGGTACAGTGGAGGCTGCCGGAGGAGGCTTGACGGTGCCGGAATTGGAGAAGGAGGAAGCTTCAGCTGGCGGCGAGGAAACTCCAATTGCGGGCGCTAGAGGGGGGAACGAAGCGACAAGAGCTGGGGTGTTGGGTTGAGGGGAGAAAGGCGCAGCTGGGGCTGGCTTTTATACTGCGAGGGGAGGCTGGGGGCGAAGATCGCGCGCGGGAGTCATGGCGGCGACGGCAAACGCCTGGCATGAGTGCGCGTCTTTAAGAGGGGTAATGTCCGGGATTGAGAGCGGCTCTAACGGCCGACTTGATTGTGCATGATGGCGAGAGAAATGGGGGAGGGGATTGCGGGATTGATGGAGGCTGCGCGGCGGTAATGGCGGCGAAGCACTCGGCCGCGCGGGGAAGAAGGCGAGGTGGGAGACGATGCGCAGGCGGGCCCACTTGTCGGTGGAAGGAACTGGTCGGACGGAGCGATGGCCATTCGATTTTGATCAAATGGACCGCTGCGACTACGCGCAGAAGGAACTGGTCGGGCGAAGCGATGCTCGTCCAATTTTGATAGGACGGCCCAGAGCGACGACGCGCGGGTGACGGCCGTGATGGGCTGCGGCGCTCGCACTGATGGCCGACGTGTGGAGGAGGGCGATCGGGCCGGCTGGACGTCAGCCCAATACTGTGCTCTGAGATTTGAATTCATTTTCTAATTAATTTAATTCCAAAAATTCAAAAAGGGCTTTAGAAAATAGCAAATAAAATCCAAAAAATCATAATTTTTTTACAGAAATTCTCTAGGGCATCCTGGATTTAAGTAAAATAATTCCAATTTATAATTGGTTATAAATTTTTCAAATAAATTATTTTAGCTTTAAAACGATTAAGGAAAAGCTTTTAGAATTTCAGAAATTCGACAAAAATAATTAAAGTTTTATTTTTAACTAAAATATGAAATTTGGGCTGTTACACAGACGTTCCTGGAATAGAACTGTCTGTGATATGCTTACGACCAGGTGTGTTCGTTGTAAAGCCTGCGACCATATAGCTAATGATAGACGATCCTAGAATAAAACCGTCTATGACACGATCTCTTATCGTAGACGGTACTGGAATAGAAACATCCGTGAACCGTCTGTGATATATGATATCATAGATGATTCTTTTAGAGAACCGTCTGTGATATACATTTATAAGTAGGGGGCCCTGCTAGGTTTTGCGTCCTTACTCCTCATAGCACACTCTCTTGTCCTCCTCCCCAGCTCCCTTACTTCTCGTGTTCCTCCCGAGCCTCCTCTCTCCGCGCCGTCCTCCTCCAGCATCGGCGTCCTTCCTCTGTGACCCCGACCTCCCCACACCGGTGTCCTCCCTTTGCGACCTCGACGATGCTTCCCCTGAACTCGATGATACCTCGCTCCCCCGACCTCGACTCCCTCTTCGTCCACGCCTCTCATCAAGGTACGATCACGACTTTGGATTGTGCTAGTAGAAGTTTCAAATTGTGTTGATTTGATTGACTCTAGCTAGCACCGTGAGATATTGCTTTGTTAATCTTGCGAGATAGCATGTAAGTGAGATGACGTCTGCACCATCTTCCCCGCCGTCATCGATGTCGTCGAATGCGTCTGGATCGCTGAGGAAAGTCGTACCTAAGTGACATGCTAGAGGAATATAGAAAATGCATATGAGCCGAATGACCATCACAGTCGTTAGTCCCTTTGGGGTCCCTCTGCTTCCCCAAAAGCAGCGGCAGCATTCCAGACCACCTGCGGTATACTTGCAAGGTAACGGGTTCCCATCACCACATAGAAATGGAAGGATATGATGGACGTAGAGAAAGCTCAACTGTGGACTAAAATTACAATATCGTTCGAGATCCCACCAGAATTCTCCAAAGTCATGCGACTGAATTTCAAGAGCAGGCTTGTCATGGAGTACGTGAACAAGGATCGGACACCCTGTACGAAGTATAGTTTTATGTCGTTGGATACATGGGACGCCTTTGTGCGGATGAAGACGACAGACGAATTTCAGCAGCAAAGTGCGGCGCATAAGGCTATCCAAGCAGAAAACATTCATCCCCACGGACTCGACATTGCTGGGTACGCGAGTAAAATCGCAGGATGGATGAGTGAGGACGATGTGGCAATCCATTCAGAGGTCTCCCCACCATTTGCTGGGATCACAGACGAGCGTGCCCAAACTTGGTTAAGAGCGAGGGCCTCAACCATGTCGTCAGGCACTATCTCTTTCACAAACCCGACAGATGAGGGAGTATCCCAACGCCTTGTAAGATATGTCGAACTACCTAGTTGTTAATAAGTCCAAAACTTCATGGGGTCTAAAATAACATGATAGTCTCTTGCAGCAAACATTGAGTACACAATCTTCCCATGGCTCCTTCAAAGCAGTCAGGGAGAAGGATAAACTATCCACGGCCCTGGGAAACAAGGAGCACCCAGGTCGCACGTGGGGCCTTGGGGTTTATGTACCTTAGATTATGGATTCCCACATGACTCCGAGGCATATAGGAGTTGAAAGAGACCCAAGGCCGAGCGCGAGGAATAGTGAAAATAGGAGGTTACTACACAATTTTAAGCATATATAACAACATCGCAAGAACAAATGAATCAACTCATCAACCGGCCGCAAGTCACCCCCGTGATTTTGGTAGCCAGTCCCCCTCAACATCGAAGTAGCATCACGTCCACACCTGCACTTCCTGAACATGGCGACGCCCAATTACCTACTGACCTCATCCAGGTAATGTACATCTCTGAGATGATCCAAATATAGACCTGTAGGACGACTTAGCTAATTGTGTATTGTTTTGTAGGTGCCCATGCCATGCAGGCTAAATGTGAGGCTGGTTGGGTCCATTCCTGTTGAGGCTGTGCGGGGGGTGGTGTTTCCATACCAGGAAGGGATAGTGGTGCACGGTGCCCAGCTAGCACAGGGTTACACCATGGTCCAGGTGGACATGGTACATGATAATTTGATATCCATCCCGCAGGAGAAGCGCCCGAACAAAGACATCATAACACTAGGAGATGCCTTGCACACTTTTGTCCAGTGTCCCAAGAGGGACATCGCCCTGGACCCTGCAGTGCCGCAATCTCCACACGGCCATGCCTCAATGACTCCACCTCAACCCCTGCTTCAGAAGGCCTCCGTATCCCATACCGTGGAGACGGCACCGAAGAAACAAGAGAAGCTTGTCGAGTCGTCTTCCAGGAAGACAACTAGCATGTTAGGCGATAGGGCCAAATCGAAGAAGATTAAGGCACCTCACAAGCCTAGGACGTTCTCCCTCGGAATAACGTTGGTCTTCAACACAACATTACGCCACATCGGTTTGATTTGTGACACTTTGCATGCCTGGTACATGTGGCAGAATGTCGGACCCGGGAGTAACACCCCAGAATCCTCTGTGCATTTCTGAACTAGTCCCATGATCAGTAGCTAGTTCACACAGTAAACAGATATGGTAACATCCATAAATCGCACAACTTTATTAATAAATATCAGAGTTGATTACAAGAAAGGCTTACAAGCCAACATTAAACGAACACAGCGGAAGACGAAGAAGTAGTGGAGTCCAGCTGATCTGCCATAGGCAATCGACTGGGGTAGCGGCCTAGTTGTCGAGATCCGAAGTCCTTCTCCTCTGAAATTTATTTGCATGAAGCAAGGGTGAGCACAACTACCATGCTCGCAAGTTACACCCAATAACAGAGTTAATGCATGCATGGATATATCAAAGGAAGGCTTATTGGTTGAATTTGCATAAAGCAATGTTTTCTTTAAATATTTGTTACTAAGTTCCAAAGCAGTTATTCTATAACTAAAATTCATTTTACAAATTCTCAAGTTTTATAGTAGGATAACCTCCATATAAAACATGGTGATGGATACCCTCCTATCACATGGCTAACCGCCGAATTTTACTACAAGGATTAACCATCCTCAAATCATTTGTACAAATCATTTTAAAACAAATCAAAGTCTAACTTTGAGTGGCTTTGCTCGACATGTCCATGGCCAGTGGACACGGCTATTCGAATAGTTTTACACTCTGCGGAGGTTGTACAACTTTACCCACAAGACATGAATTCTCTAGTTTGTTTGGCATCCGTCGATCCCACCGCCACTACCTTAGTAAGCGCCTAGAGCACGTGTCAAGGCTTTTACAATGCACCATCCCACCGTAGCCTTGCCTCGCTAAGGTTTCGCTTCCATTGGGCTAACCACCCGCCGGATTCAAGCCCCCTCTTGCGTCTTGTGGGAATACTGTCTAACCGACACCCACACACCAAAATAGCACAACTACGATGGAATGTTACAAATTATTTAGCCAGGTCCTGCCCATACAGGACATGTGGTAGTACGATGTGGCTTAGCAAGATGCGGCTCGAAGACCGGTCCTTAATTGACTTGGACGACTTCCAAAATAACCCCTGGGTCTCAATCCTACCCGGATTGAACCCGTGCATAAACCTGCACCCACCAAGCATCCATTTCGCCCAAGTACAAACTAACTTTTTATTTTTTTGCTTTTCAAAGTCATTTGCAAAATCTTCTATGACAAACCAATGCCATAGGGTTTTAAACAACAGTTAATCATTTGGCTAAAATTTCTCAAACTAAACATTTTTGGTGTAAGCATGTCTTTACATAATATTTTCAAATGATCCCAGTTCATACTATCGTATCAACTAGGTTTTTATCTAGGGTGACAATATATTTGATTCAAATATCAACATTGGCCATACAAAGGATTTAGGCATAACTATAAATTTAACACAGGTATTTAAATTACATTGAATAAAAATAAGCATGCAACAATAATTTTAAATAGAATTTAAATAATTTGCAATAATAGGATCAAATATGATCAAAGGTATAACTTGCCTTGCTTGGTTAATTTATGTTCACAAGCGTGAAATCAAGTGTCGTCAAAGTCGTCCGAAATCTATCTGTGCTTAAACGATCCAAATTCAAATAATATTCAAATAAAATCCAAACAATTAAAAGATAAATACTGGAAGTAAGATAACGACTTTATAAGAATATAGGAATTTGAATCGACGGAATCGGAGTCCGTACGAGGGAGAACGAATTTCCGGAAGTTTGATTCTCACATGAAATAATGAATTCCGAAAATTGTATTGTTCACTGGAAATGGTTGATTCGATTGTTTGCAGTGAAGACCAAATGAATATGTATATGTGTATGACATCAATGGCCCACGTGCTAGTGAGAGAATGATATTTAGTTGGAATATAAATGAGAGTATGGCACATGGGCCCGGCTGTCATAAACTATAGGAAAGAAATGAAAACTTAAAACAAAATGCGGTGGCCAAGATTCGAACCCAGGACCTGCAGCAACCGAACCACAAGACAGACTCGGCTAGCCAACTGAACGGTCGTGCGGTAGTGATGAGTACTCAACGGATTTTTACTTCAAGCAAATAATGAGAGGAACTTACAGCAAAAGAAAGAAAAGAAGTTTACTGATCAGGATGGAGCAGTGTATGTAGATGACCGTGGCGCCGGTGAGGAGCTGCATGACGGGACTGGCCGATGGCCAAAATGGAATGGCACGAGCTTGGGGAGGAGGTAGGACGTGGCGGCACGGCGGACGGCGGCCGGTGGCGGCGCCGGTTGCCATGGAGGCGCCGCGGTGGCGGCGACACGGGCGGCGGCGCCCGCGATGATCCGGCCAGGAGAGGTGAGCACGACGTAGAACGTCGCGAGGCGGCCGGTCATGTGCTCGATGGTGGCGTGGCTCCATCAGAGGCGCACAATCATCGTCGGAGAGCTTCGTTCGGCGCGACAAAAGCGTTGATTGCGACGGGAGAAAGGGAGGAGGAGGGAGACTTGAGAGGATAGATGAGGAGATGAGGGCACAAGGTGCTCCCTTTTATAGGGGCGGAGGTGGACGAAGGAGGAGATCAAGAGGCAGGTGTCTTTGGGTGGCATGGCGTTCCGGTGATTTAATACGCGGATGAGAAGCAAGGGAATGGGGGTGGAGTGATGAGGGGAGTTGAATGCCACTAATTTGGGGAAGAACCGTGGAGGAAATCTTGGGTTTTGAAAAGCTCCAAATGGTGTTTAATGGTGTCGGGCTGCTGGACAAGAAAACAGAAGGAAGATGACGTTTCAGTCTTGGGAAAGAAGAAGGGAGGAAAGAAGGTATAAAAGGAAGTAGTGTAAGCACTAATCAGTCAAAGGAAAATAGCTAGTTGGTAGTGCATTCAATAGTTTCTTCAGAGTTAAGCGTGCAGCACCCTGGGGAAGTATTCGGATGGGTGACCGGCCGGGAACTTTTCAAAATTTTTATTTTCTGATTTTTTTTTATTAATAATTTTTGAAATTCAAATTAACCACAAATTGAGAGCACTTTAGAAAATAGTAAAAAGAGGCCAAAAATTATAGAAAAATTTATAAAAATTCCTAGAATTATTTTGAACTTAATAAAAATAATTCCAACTGAAAGTTGGCTTTTATTTTTGATTTTATTTTCTAGAAAATAGGAAAACCCTTTTTAAATACCAGAAATTAATTAAAATTTTATTTTCCAATTTAAATCCAATAAAATCACAGAAAATCAAATAAAATTAATAAACATTATTTTTGACATTAAAATCAAGAAATTAAATTATTATTATTATTTTTGTACTTTTAACAGTGAAAACTCTTTTTAGGTTACAGTAAATCGAGAAAATTCTTCGATAGTCAGAAAATCAAATAAAATAATAACTTTATTTATTTTATTTTGGTAACAGAACTTTGGGATGTTACACAGAACAACAAGGCAAGGGAAGACCAGCCTACTGGATTCACCATCAGCTACAATGAGAACCATTTCCACAACAAGCTAGGCTACTTCATCGTGTGCTTCGAAGACTTATTTGATCTATTCAACCTCGATGCCCTCAATGCATCACTTCTACGATGTTGGACGCTGTAAGTTTGTACAATCAAGTTCTACATTCACGCAATACCGATAAATGTCATAACTCGTTGCTTATATATAGATACATGATGCAACAAGCCCGACGATCGCGACAACTGGTGGGTTTCCTCGACCCACATTTGATCTCAGAACAATGCATCCTCGAAGACGCAAACTACATTGAGAAGTACATAACGAAGGGCTTGCATACTCGCTGCGACAAGAACTACATACTGGTGCCCTACAACCAGGGGTAAGTGCTTCACTACTTGCTATACAAATTTTATTTATTCTTTATACGCAACACAAACTTAGGTTTAATGACTAAAATGACATACATGAGTAGGTTCCACTGGATCCTTTTAGTCATTGTACAAAAGTGGAACAAGGTAATATACCTTGATTCCTTAGTCAACAAGAACTATGACTTCACCCTTGTGCAAAAAGTACTCAACATGTATGCTCATTTCCTCCATACTTAATTCTATTGTAGTCTTCCTTCATTTGAAATGTCTGAGGATAACTTTTTGGAATCACATAGGTCGTTTAGCGCCAATGTTGCTGAGGGAGGGACGCACAATGAACCGAGCACCACACTGCGACACAGGACGCGATTTTCGGTACCTGCTACAACACGATAATCATATATCACACTTCGTAACCTGGCCTCTCGAACTGACTATAACTATATCCTATATCACACTTCTATTTTTGTAGTGCCACCAGCAACTACGTCAAGGCAACATATGTGCATTCTACGTTTGTCATCATATGCTGGAAATCACGAGTGCTAGGACGAAGGATCCAGAGGATTGTCAGTCAATCTCTTTAAAATTATTTTATAATTATAAATTTAAATATATATATGCTTACTACTTTACTCTTGCTAGCTAGAGGGAATGAAAATACCAGAAAGTGCCATCCATATGCACTTACTCGTGGAAGTTCGAGGACGGCTCACCACCTTCATAACGCAGAAGATCATTAAAGAGAGTGGAGAGTTTTACTCCGGCGACACCGATTGATTGTAATTCACTTTGAGTTGTAATCAAATCACTTAATTATTTGAGTATGGATACTCATGTATGTAATTGTATTTGGAAAACTAAAACTGAAAGTGAAATATTTTAGACTTGGGCACATTGGTTTAATGGTGTGGTTATTGGGTGTGTGAATGGTGCCCGAGTCAACAAGGACCGAACATCTTGGGCACTGACCCAAGCGTTTTTGCGTGCTAACCACATGAGAGGGATATGAGACCTCTCTTGACTACGTACTTTGGGAGGTATTAACTACTGAGTCGCTGGTGGTATGAAAAAGAGAATGTCTGTTTGGGTTGAGAGGGATGGGATCCTTTCTAGGTTCGCCATACCGGTGAGCACCATGATTGCTTAATTTGGGCGGTCGTCCGACTCAACGTATGAGTCCTTAGTGGGAGCCCGTAACGGCGGTTCACTAAGGGTCAACCCTCATACGTGCGACTCGTAATTAGTACAATCCATTGGAAAGCGTCTCGTAGGACTTAGCCTTGCCGGCATACCTAAAGAAGTGTGCTCTATTACATGGCAAAAAGGCGGTCTGGCGTGTGGGTACATTGGTACACCCCAGCAGGGAATAATCTATTCGAATAGCCAAGTCCTTGGTTATGGACATGCTTGGTTAGGTCTCTACAAGAGTTAGACTCAACAGTTTTTTGATAAAACTTGATTTCGGGTGGTACGAATGGGTAATTCGTGCTATGTTGTGGTGGCTGTTGGGAAGTCACCTCTAGGTTGTTATTTATGTTTATTATTGTTGTATCGCTGTTATTTAATCAATTAAAAACAGATTTGTCAAACTGCTTTCAATTATTACCTATTGCAAATGAAATGTTGCTTTATGCGTCAAATGAACCATATAACCTCCTCTGTTTCAGCTTGCATGTAGCTATGTATAGGCTTGTTACTCGTAAGTCTTGCGAGTACCTTTTGTACTCAGTTGCTTTGCTTAATTGTTGCAGAGGAGGTTGACCCCCAAGGGGTTAACTATTGTGAGACCGACTTCGACTTTGCTCTTGACGACTAGCTTGGATGTTTCCAGTCGGTTGCCTTGTGGGTAATGGCAAACCGTTTGGCTTTTGTTTATCGCCATCTTATGGCTTATGTTTCCGCTGCTACTTTGGTTTATTCCTATCTTTTGGCCGGTCGGCCCTACTTTGTAATATGAACTTGTATGTCTTTATGTTGTAAGCTTGTAGACTGTTTAATGAATGACTTGTATGGTTTGGATGCTTAATTTTTGTATGGGGTATATGTACTGCAATTTTGGGAAGTACATGTCCACCGAGAATCGAGATATTTGATTTGTAATGCTAGGACCATTCGGATGGTTAAGTATTACAAGTTAAATACCCCGGGTTCTCACATGTGAGGACGTATATGTGTTCCATCGCATATATGTTTCGTAGGGTACCGATTGCAATCTTTTATTGTGTGGGTAATACTATTTAAGCTTTATTAATTGGATCGGTATTCCCGGCCCAACTTGCGTGCCCATTTGGTTGGTGGGTGGTGTAACCTACCGTAAGTGGGATCACATCGCGCATGGCGATTCAACTCAATAATGTCAACTTGCTAAAAAATACTGAGTCTTGGTTTACCCAGCCGGCATACCTTAGGAAGTATGCTATTTTTAGAGGCATCTGGAGGAATACGGGCTAATCAAGTCATGTGGGTAAAGTAGTACACCCATGCAGGGTATAAATCTATTCGAATAGCCGTGTCCACGGTTATGGACGACCACTTGAGTTACATGGTTGCTATTGTTAGTCTTGGAATTAAAATTTTGTGGTTATAACTTGGTATTCGTCATGAATGGGATGTTCATGTATTTTCTTGTATCAAAGTGGACAGCCACTTTGTTATTTGTATGATTCATTTGTTATTCAATTTACTACTTATTCACATGCTTTACTTCTACTTCAAATCTGATTTTGAAATGGCACTTGAAAAACTAGTATGTGTAGGTTGTAAATTGTTGCGTCTCTTTTGCAAAATTAAGCCACTATGAGCCATCCTTTGGAACAACCTCTTGCATAACTAATTTTTATTTGTGTAAGACTTGCGAGTACCTTTGTACTCAACCCGATTGCTGCAATTTCAGGCGAGGAAGGGTTTGATCCCGTTGAGTTCGTTAGTGCCGATTTTGGCGACGCTGACGAGTAATGCTATCATTTAACTCCCAGTCGGTTGCCGATGGGATATGGGCATACCACTGCTGGTCTTTTGTTTTAATTGCTTGTTTCCACTACTACTTAATACTCTTTTTTGAATTTGGCCGGTCGGCCATTTGTAATAGTTGTAGACCTTAACTATTATGTTGTATGTCTTTTGGACTATTAATGTATGATTGTTGTATGGATGTAATCAACGTTGTATGAGAGTATGAGCATATTGGTCGCTGATCTTGGGAGCCAATATGAGTTCATGCTCATTGTTAAAACTTCCCATTTAACACACTAAGTGGAGTGCTTGGCTTGTTGGAGAACCGACAATCATGTTGTGCTTGCAGTGGAGCAGCGCGCGTAATCATTGGGGCTCTAGTTTACAGTTAAGCCTCTTGCTTGGATGGAGTTAAGTTGGAATCCATTTACTTGAGGCCCAGAGTTATGTCCATAAGACCATGCTTAGTCTCAGTCTTGAGAAGATAACCCGGGGGTCCTCACAATGGTGACCCGTAGGAGCTGGCCTTTGGGCTTAGCCTTCGGCGCCCATCTTGCCGGGGTGCCACTTGGCTACGCAACGCTTGTTCCCACTATGTGGACATGGCGGGCGGGGGATAATGCTTCAAGCTCCGTCTGTCTTGCTAGATCTTGATCCCCCCTCACCGTGACTACACCTTCGTGAGCGGGGATCTTCATGCAAAGGAAGTTGTGGTGCGCTATGGCACCGAATGCATTTAACATGGCCTGTCCAAGGATAGCGTTGTATTGATACGGCATTTGGACCACATCGAATGTGATGACTCGGTGCGGGTGGCGTAGCCGTCACCGAAGGTGACGGCTAAATCGATCTGCCCCAGTGCTATCACTGGCCTTCCGCCGAAGCTTACGAGGGGGTTGACTGGTGGCGATAGCCGGTCCCTTGGGATCATCATTTTGTCGAAGGCTTCCGCGAACAATAGGTCCGCAGAGCTTCCTCCATTCACTAGGACGCGGCGCACCTCGAAGTCCGCAATGTTGGCCGAGATGACCAGGGGGCCTTGGTGAGGGAAGTACACGCCATTGGCATCTTCGGCGTAGTGTGGCGGGCTAGAAGTTGCGCACGTCGCCACATGGTGTATTTGGCGTGCGTAAGCCCGCCGCTGCCTTTTTGACGAGAGACCTGATGATGAACCCCCCACGATCATGTTGATGATCCTCTGCCACTGCTCTGCCTGTGTTCCTTCGATGCGAGGCCTCGGGGGCGGGGCGGGCAACTGGGTCCGTGCCCTCCCCCCGTCATTTGGCCCTATTGGGCGATCGCGGGCCATGTATTCTTGCATGGCAGCGATCGTGCGACAACACTGGGTGGTGTGGGAGCCTTCGCCGTGCAGGTCGCAAAATAAGAGTGGCCTCTCCTGGCCATCCCAGGGGATTCGACATTGTAGCGTTGTGTGGGACCCTTCGCCATGAAGGTCGCAGAGCAGTCGTGCTTCGGTGTGCCTTCGGTCTTGTCTGCCGCGACCGCGCCCTTGGCCGCGCCCCGCACGGGGTCCTGGCTGCTGTTGTCCTTCAACGTTGTACACGTTCTGATACGGATCAACGTGTATTGATGCGTAATGTGGCCCAATCTTTCACGGTACTTGTATTTCAATTCTGAATGAAGTGAAACTCCCGCTTTCCTCTCTCTTGATTTGGCAAAATAGAAGAGCAAGTATATCTCCAAAGCAAGTAACACTTGGTTGATGTTGAATCAATCCGAAGAGAGAAACAAAATCAAACCGGAAGAACAACACCAAACCGTGAGCAATTTGAGGATGCTACGAATTGGTGAGATGATCCACAAGGAATCACGGATCTTGGAAGAACAACCCCCCTCCAATATTCACGCAATCACAAAACCCTAGATGGGAATTTCCGAAACGCATGTATTCATTTTGCGCCACAAAAACCTGTGACTTTTCTGTATTTTATTCAACTCTAACTTGCTTACAATGGGGCTCTACCCATAAATATATAGCCATGAACAGTAAAATCGTCTCGGATACTGTAGCATGAACAGTACCCGAAAGGTACTTTTATTGCGACCACTTTTAATTCGAAATTTAAACTACTCTAATTGCTGAAAATAGATTAAACTATCCTATTACAAGTAATTTATAATTAACTTCTTTTAAAGAATGATCCGAATTGGAATTGCACCAATCCAAATCCATTTTGGATTCTTAGACTGAAAATGTATTGATTTCGGAATAGAGTTTGATTTTGTTTCTTCTGTCTTTTCTTGGCTGAATTCTCTTGTATACTTTGCAACATGCAAAGTCTTTTGTTCTTGTGCCTTCCCATGTCCGCTAAAGCTCCTCGGTCGGCATTTCTCCCAATCCTTGCTCTTGGCCGAACCTGGTTCTTGTTTTTTTCTCCATTGATGCATAATAGGCTCAACTTGAGGCTTAATACACACTTACAGCTTAGGGATATTGACTACCGTAGTAGATGCACTTAGGGCCTCATCACGTTACGCCTCTTGGCGTTGTCGTTGTTCACGGCCGGCGGCCGCCTTCTTGCGCCGCCGCCTGGCTCCTTCTGGGTGGCACAGCCACCGCGGCCTCTGGCGCCCAGCGGCCCGAGCGCGCCTCGTCGTGTCTTGTCTTCCTCATACGCGTACTCTTCCATTTTGTCGAAGAGCTCTGCCACTGAGCGGACGGGTTTGCGGGCGAGACGCTCTGCCAGGGGTCCCTTCTGGAGTTCGCAAGTTGCGGCGTTGATCACGGTTGTCTCGTTGAACCCCTTCACTTGGTATTTGACCTCCGCAAACCTTCTGAAGAAGCTGCGGAGGGGCTCGCCTTGGGTCTGTTTCATGGCGAATAAGTCCCCTGCGTCCTTTGGTTCGGTGTAGTTTCCTTGGAAGCTGTTGCATACCATGTCCCGCAGTTGTTCCCACGCATACACGGAGGGGGGGGAATGGTAAAGAACCATGTTAATTCTATCCCCCTCATAGCTAGGATCAAGTTTTTTGCTTTCGTGGTGTCATCCCCCCGGCGGCCTCGATGGCGGTTTCATAGACGCGGAGGAACTCCGCGGGGTCCGTCGATCCTTCGAAGGGCCGGATCTCCGGCATCTTGAAGCCCGGGGGCCAGTGGGCCACCTCCAGCCCCGCGCTTAAGCGGGAGCTAGGATCTCCCCGAAGTGTCGGTGCGGGAGCGGCGGCGGAGGACCGTGGTGCGGCAGGCGCTCTGACTTCGGGTGGCGCGGCACCCCCTTGGGCGATGGCGGGGCCACCCCCCCCCCCCCGCTGTCGGAGGTCGAGTAGTTCCCGGCGGAGATCTCCCAGCTCCTGGTGTAGATCGTGAGCCCTCGCTACCAGCGGGCCGAGTAAGCGGTTGGCTGACCGCCCGAGTCTCGGGGGGCGTCTCGCCAGCCACGGTGTCCTGCGTGGAGTGCTCGATTTCCTCTTCGGGGCGAGCAGCGGGCTCCACGGCCTGGGAGGTTCTACTCCGCTTGGTCCTCGGGGCGCTGGGTGGCTCGGCCGCCGCCCGCTCGACGCACGCGTGTGGGGCGGGTCTTCGAGGTGCCATTCTTGTACCTGGGTATGCGCTCAGCTTGTCGGTCCCCACGGACGGCGCCAACTGTAGTAGCAAAAACGAGCTATACAGTAAGAGAGGGGGGAACCTCGGAGAGACCCAGGAGGGCTCCGAGGATCCTCACGAGAGGGGACTAGCCAACGACGAGAACGAGAAACTGTTATTGCTAAAGAATTCGTACTTGCTTTTGTTCTCCCCCCTAAAGGGGGGTGACCCCCTATTTATAGTCCTCTGTGAGGGTTTTGTACATTACTCTTCTGACCCTACAATGGTATTGTACTTGTAGGGATTGCAGGGACATTTCCCGCCCCTACACCTAGGCCTTGGTCCATGGTAGGTGCTCCTGGACCCGGTCCACCCTGACAGTGCCTCCGGTCCAGGATCGGTAGCAGAGGCTTCGGGTTCGCCCCGGGGGTGTCCTGGAGGTCTTGCTGCTCCCGGCCTCACGGAGCTTCGGGATCCTTCAGGGATGCCTCGGCCCCGCCCCGGAGGTGGCTCGGAGGACTTGATGCTCCGGGCCTCGCAGGCCAGGGCCCTCCGGGTGTCTTGGCCCCACCCGGGGCTCGAAGAACTTGATGCTCCGGGCCTCGCGGGGCTTCAGGGCCCTCCGAGTATGCTTCGGCCCCGCCCCGGGGGCAGCTCGGAGGTCTTGCTGCTCTGGGCCTCGTAGGGCCAGGGCCCTTTGGGGAGGCCTCGGGCCCGCTCCGGAGGTGGCCCGGAGGACTTGATGCTCCGGGCCTCGTGGGGCTTCGGGGCCCTCCGGGTATGCTTCGCCTGGGCGTTGTGGCCGGTGGGGCCACCCCTATGACAATACTAGAGTAAATATATGAGTGGATTATTTGATTGGACGATATTCTTTTAAAGTCGTATGGAAGTTAGTGGTGATCTTTGGATGATACATTAATTGGAGGTTTCATCTCACACTGGATTGGTTATTTTTTAGGATAGGATGTGTAAAGATTTTTATAATCTATTACTTGGTGGATGACCTATGTGTTGATAATTAAAGATATGTCTTTTGTATATGTGTATTGTTGCTCGTTGGGTGTCGGATTATGTACATTGTTGGATTAATTGAATCAGATGATTTAATTGAGCATGAGCAAATTGATCGGATGTTCAAAGTAATAGCTACGTGAGTCATGTATGCTAGAATTGGGAGATGGTAGAATGGATTATTTGATTGTGGATAAATATTTGAATTACCGTGTATGTAGTAGTTAAGTCCTATGTGTCGAGTTGATAGATTTGTCCCCTTAATTGGATTAGTAGATAAAGGATTATTAGTTGATCGTAGTGGCACATATATGATTGGATTGGTAGATGTGGTGCACGACTAATTTCGGTGGTATGAATATGAGTTGATCGGTTAGTGAGCGATTGGATGATGGGTGTGTTATTAAATTGTTAAGCCCATTAGGAGTCGGTTGGTCAAATAAACCTCGGTCCGTGGAAATTTAGGATGGATGCAAATATGAATTGCCGAGGCGAGACTAGTAGAGCTATATAGTTAGTATTAGTTTAAGTAATATATCAGAGGATGATTGATGGATTTAGGCATGGTCTTATGCCCATAAGTTGGTGGATTTTGTAGAATAATCGAATAGGTGGTATAGTTGGAAGATCGTTAATCCGGGCATTATGTGGTTGGATGGAATACATTGATTATGATAGAGGCGAGGTTATATTGAGTTTAAAAAGTATTTTTACGTGGTAGCAATTTCAGAAAAAGGATTATTTTTACAGTACAAAATGCTTTTAACCTTGAAAATTCAAAACTAATTCAAATAAATTCCAAATGAGTTGAACCAAGTTATTTTGGTCTTATAATTTTATTATATATTTATATATGTAATCATTTTATTCACCACTGTTCTACAAATTTGTGCTAAAAATGGATTTTGGATGAATAGTAATTGAAGCCTATTTTGAAAGATTTCCCCAAAGCGATCTCAAACTCCGTCATAACTTTCACATAAGAAATACAAATGAAATAACTCTTTCACCTAAATTCATATAAAATCATAATCTAGCTAATGTAAAATTTTCATTCATTTTTGAGAACTTTGAATTTTTTACTTTTCTCGGTGTTCATTCGATGTCGCTATTTCTATAGAGTTCGATGTTGCCGCAAATGAAAGACTACGTAACCGAGAGTGAGAAAGTCAACTGCCAGCAAGGCAAGCATCATTTGAACTTTCTTTTGAATCATATTGATCCCAGTTTTAATACATTAATATCTGAAATGCAATGATATTGCTTGCATGCTATTTTCGGTATATCTTTATGTTCTGAGTAGACTAGTTATATCCTATACTTGCTGGTTGTCCTTGATATTTCCCATATACATAGGCCTAAGGTAGATGCTTGTGATGATGAGATTGTTGTGTGATGAATGCTTAACCGTTGCGGGTCTAGATAACGCAGTAGATAAATTGACGAGATTAGCTAGTCAGTTTTGGGAGACACACAATAATTTTTATTCTTTTCTAAATTCTTATCCAGATTGTTACATATGGTTATTGAGTTCAAAATTTGTTATTGTTAAATGATTTTGGGTTTGGACAAGTGGTTGTAGTGTGGGTGCTGTTATGCACGAGACTTGGGCTTGTGGTTGTCTTGTCCGGACCGTTAAGGACCGAGCCATGGGCTTTCATTCCAAGTACCGAGCGTACTATCACACGCGGGATATTGGTACCGTACGGTTAAGTAAGGGGGGAGTTTTATTGTGTTAAGTCCCATGGTGGTGTGAGGACATTTGTGTTTGATCATTTGTTCGGAGGAGCCGATGTAATTTTCTATAATGTCCATGGGAGCACCAATTTCGGTTATTTACATTACATCGGTATTATTCCAATGCAACTTGTGAGGTCGCTTAGCAGGCGCTATCCGTAACTTGTACTAAGTTTGGGAACAACTCATGAGGGGGACTTATCTCAATAGGGCTTTCTTGCTAAAAATAACCGTATCTCGATTCTCCCCGGTCGGCATACCTATGGAAGTGTGCTATTTTCGGAGGCATCTAGAGGCTTATGGGCTAGTCGAGTCGTGTGGGTAAAGTAGTACACCTCTGCAGACAAAATCTATTCGAATAGCCGTATCCACAGTTATGGACAACACTTGGTTTGACATGCGTCATCGTTAGTCTCAAAAATTAAAAGTTGACATGGTTATAATTTGGTTCGGCATTAATGGGATGTTCATGTACCTTAGTTTATCAAAGTGGATAGCCACTTTGGTATTGTATGATCTATTCATTTATCTTTGTCTTGTGAAGTCCTTTCCTTAAAGAAATGGTTTACAACCTGGCTCTTGAAAACTAGATGGTCTAGGAATGTAAGATGTTGCATTTTCCGCAAAACTAGAACCACTAATGATATCCTTTGATTGCCCAATATGCATAACTAATTTTTCTTTGTGTAAGACTTGCGAGTACCCTTTTGTACTCAGCCAGGTGTTTGCTCGCTTTCAGGTGAGGACGACTTCGAGCCCGATGAGCTCGTCAGTGCCGATTTAGGCGACACTGACGAGTAGTGCTATCATTTAAGTCCCAGTCGGTTGCCAGGGGTTGTAGGGCACACCATACCGGATTTTTGGTTTATTTAACTTCCTTCCGCTGCTACATTATGTTCTTATTTGAATTGGCCGGACGACCACTTGTAATCGTTGTAGCCTTGACTATTATTGATGTATGTCTTTTGAACTATCAATGTATGAATGTTGTATGGATGTGATCAGTGTTGAAGGTGAGTTTGGGGGTATGTTGGTCGCTGATCTTGGGAGCCAACATGGTCTCATTCTCGCTATGATGCATTCCCTTTTAACTCGTTTAAGTGTGTGTTCGAACCGTTGTAGAACCGTTCATCATGTGGTGCTCGCAGAGAAGCAGCGCGCATGATCACCGGTGCTCTAGTTTCGGTTGGGCCTCCCACTTAGATGGAGTTAACTTGGAATTCATTTGCTTGAGGCCCAGAGTTACTTCCTTAAGATCGGGATTGCCTCGGTCTTACAAGATTAACCCGGGGGTCCTCACAAAAATAGAGGGTGTAGGCAAGAGAGAGAATTCTATTGCACTTGGTCTTATAATTTTTGGAGTCTCCAGTCAAAAGTTCTATTCGCTTGAAATTTCGAGAGCTTTCGGTTTCGGGGTTAAAATCGGCTAAGTCCCTCTTCAAGGGTCTCGATCGTTAGGCGGTGCGAGCCGACCGCCAGAGGCGGTCGACCGCCATTGAATGGTGGTCTATCTGGTTTTCACTTGGTTCGTCAGCTTTCGTAGCGACGATGTTTATTGATTGAGTCAAGTTCATGAGTTTCAGTGCATATGTGTTGCATGATGCATGTTTTGACTAACGTGGGTCAAGTTGCGAAGAACTTGTTCCCGAGAATCGATTTTTGGTATATTGTTGTGCGAGTTGCTTGAGGTCAACGACGGTCAACGACGAGGATGATCGGGACTAGGCTTGGAGAGCTGAGGTTCAGAACGATCGACGATGCCGGATGAAGTCATTGGATTCGAGCGGGGTGCAAAATGGACAAGGATGACCGAACGGGGAGTTCGGTGCAATGGGTTGCATCAAGCGGTGCGAAGTGGGTGCAAATGCCATGGTGGTTTCGGTGGGTGCTGGATAGGAGAGACTTGCCGACATGATGAGAGCCGTTGATCAACCTACACGTGGCGAAGTATGGGATTGCTTCATGAAGATTGGACTCGGTCTTCGGAGAAGGATCGAGAAGGGGTATTTTGGTAATATCACTAAAATACTGCCTTGATTGTTTTTGGCTAAACCGCGGCGCAAGACGACGCAAGGAGAAGTGGTTTAGGTCAAGAGAAGATGAAGACGACACTTTAAAATGCATACGTGAGTAAAACCCATTTGTGTGTGAGCTTAACGGGTGCCCAATAGGAACTCTTCTAGAAGGTTAGCCTCCACTATAAATATGGGAGGGTGTTGTGCACCTCCCTTAATCCTTTTGCTTATTTGGAAACCCTAGTTTTGTTTTTGAGATTAGGGAGTGGAGAGGTTAGTATTCTTGAAGAGGAGATTGACTGTGTGCTTATGTATTGAGTTTTGTCTTCCATGTTGGAGTGGCTGTAAACCAGCAACAATCACAAATCAATCTATGCAAGTTTTCTTGAGATGAGTCTCTTTTCGTTCTTGCCCTCTATTTTGTGATTTTGGGCCGTCTTTGATTCTCAAGTTTTCCTTTGGTTTCTGCCCCTAATCTTGCTTGCTGTGACATGTGGGATATCATCTAGGATCATCTTGATCATCTCTAACCCACGAGCAAGGTTTTTGATCTAGTTTTCGTTTTGACTCAGTTTTGAACCATCCTTCACTCAAATGGGAAAAGATCAGAACTTTGCCAAGGATCTTCACGATCTTTGATTGGAATAGGTTCCTGATATCCTAGAGAAGGTGTGTTTCAAGTTTCATCGAGTTTGGAGTTGTAGATCAAAAGTTACATCTATTTGCAACTTCATTTTTCGGGTTGATTTCACTGTTCATCAGGTTGGAGGTCCGACCGCCCAAGTTGACCGGTCTGACCTCCATTGACATAGAGGTTAGACCGCGCAACACTTAGGATTTTAGCCTTTGTTGATTTTGGTTATTTTGCTCTAGGGTTTGGATTGGATTCAATACAATACTTCTGTTGTTCTTAGATATTGATCTTCATAGCTATCATAGCTATTGGAGAGAAAATCGTGATTGAATACGATCTTTGCGAAAAAGAGATCATGCTCCTATCCACCCCCCCTCTAGTCGTCGTTTCGGTCCAACACCTTCCCCACAGCCCAATTCTCTGGCCCACTCCCGCGCGGTATCCCACTTCGCGCATCTCCCCACTCACCCTCGCCGACAAGCAGGTCCCGCCTGCTAGTCGCTCCTCTCCCCTGCTCACCTTCTTCCCCGACACCTATGCCGCCTGTGTGAGCGCCAATGTCACGGCCGCTGAAAAATTCTTCATCCCAAGCGTGATCCCTCCTTCTTTTCCCTCGTCGATGTGCGCATTAAATGCCAGGACTTCCACCACACCCATTCCCCGTTTTTCTCCTCCCCACCTGCCTCCATCCCCTCCCTCGCCTACTCCAAGCCCATGCCACCTGGAGCTCCGCCCATGTCTCGCCCGGGTGATCTCCCCTCTCACTCATCCCCCTCTCATAAACGGTGGAGCACCAGGAGCCCCTCGCCCTCCTCTTCCATTCCCCCATCTCTCTCCCTCTCTCTCGCCTTCTCCTCCCCGCTTTTCACTGTTGAAGCTCCACGGCCAAAGCTCGTGCCACCACTTGTAGCACCGCCGTCGGTGGTCCTTTGGCATCGTTGTCGAACCCGGGAACGAAGGATCCCGAATTCTCTGTGTTCATACACTAGTCCAGGATTTCCAGTGTACACAGTCACAAAAATGTTATCACAAACATATCCAGCGTGTATATTAATAAGCATAGAGTTTATTACAAGCTGGGCGGAGGCCAAATAAAACATTAGCGGAAGCAAAATATAATGGTAAGCCACACGATCGCCACATGCAATCGCCCGGAGGTTGCCTAATCGTCCTGCTCCTCACCTTCTGGATAGCAGTCTTCTCCTGAATAATAATATTCAGCAAGAGTGAGCACTACAACTGTGCTCGCAAATTACACCAAATACAGAATTTAGAATGCATGCATAAGTTATTCAAAGGAAGGTTATAGGGTTTATTTGCATAAATCAGCATTTTTGGTTTAAATAGTTATACTAAGTTTCAAGGCACCTTTTCATTTCATAACTAAAATCAGATTTAAAATTTATCATTTTATAGTGGATAACCTCCATATGAAACATGGTGAAGGATACCCTCCTATCACAAGGCTACCCGCCCAAATTTACCACAAGGATTAACCATCCTCAAATCATGTCCAAAGTTATTTTAAAACCAAAAACAAATCTAACTTAGAGTGGCTTTGCTCAGCATGTCCATGACCGTGGACACGGCTATTCGAATAGATTTACACTCTGCAGAGGTGGTACAACTTTACCCACACGAGATAATTTGCCCGTTATGTCGGCCAATACACGCTTCCTTAGGCGTGTGACTGGGCAATTATCACAAGGCGTTTCCAATGCATTACCTGAATACCAATATGCCCGCTAAGGTTTCACTTCCATTAGGCTAACCACTGCGGAAACCCCTCTTGCGCCTAATCGAATAAAGTCTAACAGACACCCACACAACAAAAATGGCATAAACAATAATGAGGTAAGACAAATTATTAAGCCCGTTACGCCCATACGTAACATGTGGTAGTACGGTGGAGCTTTTGCAAGATGCGGCTCAAAGGCCGGTCCTTAATCTACTTGGGCAACTTTCAATAAAAACCCTGGGTCTCAGTCCTAACCAGACAGGCCCGTGCATAAACCTGCACCCACCAACGGTCCATGTTTGCCCAAGTACAAACCATTTTCTTTTATTTTTATAATTTTCAAAGACATTTGCAAAAGTCCACCATGACAAAGCAATGTCATAGGCTTTTTATCAATTTATGAAATTTTGGCTAAATTCTCCCAAAATCAAATAGTTCATGGTCTAAGCATTTGCTAAGCATATATTTATTATTATTTTTTTTAAATCATTTGACTAAGGTTACAAGGAATTGATAATACAACAATCAAATTTGGCTATACAAAGGAATTGGAATAATTAAGTATTTAAATCAGGAATTTAAAATAATTAAATACAATTATGCATGCAATAATAATTTAAAACAGAAATTAAATAATTTTAAATATTGGGGGCAAAATGGTCAATGGTGTAACTTGCCTTGTTCAAATTCCTGGTATTCTACTTCTTCAATAAGGTCAAGCTCTCCGGAGTCGTCAAAATCTATACGCGAGAATAATCCAAATTCAAACAGAATTCAAATGAACACAAATAAATTCAAATGAAAATTCAAATTAACTCCAAATTAAATAATTTTGGTTTAGTTAGCTAGATCTTGATTTTATACAAATTTAGAAATTTGAATCACCTAAATCGGAGTTTGTATGAAGAAATACGAGCTCTCGGAAGTTTAAAACCTAAATTAAATCCTAAAATCAGAATTTCCGAATTTTCGAATTAAATTTCCAAAGGAAATTATCTTTATTGCGCCACCGACGCGTCAGCGATCTTGTGCAGGAGACCGACAAGTGGGCCCGCAAGATATGGATCGAGTCCACAATAGGCGCAAGTCCACGATGGACTCGGCTCACAAAGACAAGGCGGGCGGAAGCGGTATCTTTGGCGCGGTCGCTGCCGGCGACCACGCTGGCCCGACTTGGCCGCCACGCACGCAGCAACGGTGAGTGGCGCGAGGTGGTGACCACGTCGGCGTCGGAGAGGCGCTCGGGAATCGAGTGCGGCGCCTGGCGGCGCGGCGAGCTCCGGCGAGGGTCGTAAACCGATCGGAGATGATGCCGAGTGTGATCGCTACTGGCGACGCGAGGGCGTGGCTTAAGATGGTCGGCGACGGCGAGAGCGGCGGTGTGGTTCGATCGTTAGCGGCGAAGGAGCTCCGCGACGTTAGGAGGGTGCGGAGTCGCGCGACCAGTCCGCGATCTTGGCGGCCTTGGTGCGGTCGAGGCGGCGGAGGTTCACCGGCGGCGCTAGAGGCGTGAGCACACTCGGCCGAGAGAGAGAGAGACCAAATCTGAGCGATTAGGGGCGAGGAGGCGAGGAGCTGGGCAAAAGCTTGAGGGAGGAGAGCGCACCGGTGCTCCTTTTATAGGGCGAGGGCGAGGCCGGAGATGGAGATCGTGGGCGAGGTGGCGTGGCCGTTCTTATGAGGTGAGGCGGCGTTCACGGGGTTTTAAAGGCGAGTAAAGCCGGAACGAGCGTGGTGGGAGCGGCCGCTTTCATTGCGCGTGATGGCGAGAGAAATGGGGAGGAATCACGGAGTGAAGAGCTCCGAGGCGAAGCAGAATGGCGGCGAGAGCGACGGGCGCGCGGGGGAGAAGAAGGGGGCGGGGAAGAAGACGCTGTGCCGCGGGCCCACCTGTCAGCGAGACAGAGAGAGGGAGAGAGGGCGCGGGGTGACGGAGATCAGCCGTTGGATGCTGATCTGAAGGCGCAAGGCAATAGTGAGCGGCGACGCTGCGATGGAGAAGCGCTTGCACGGATGTGTGACGCGTGGCAAGGGGCGGAGTCTGCGAGAGGTGGGCGGTCGCGGGAACGATCTTTGAGGTCATGCCCAAGATCTTGTTACAAAGATTTTAAACCTTTTCAATTGATTTAATTCGGAAATTCAAATAGGCTTTAGAAAATAGTAAATGAAATCCAAAAATTTTGAGAAAATTCACAGAAATTCTATGAGGCATTCTGGACTTAAATAAATTAATTCCAACTTTTAGTTGGTAATAGATTTTGCACATAAATTCTTTTAGCCTTAATATACTTTAGGGAAAAGTTTTTAAAAATTCCAGAAAATCCACAAAAATTAATAAAGTCTTATTTTTAACTGAAATTG
The DNA here is from genome assembly GCA_036346395.1 of Hsuehochloa calcarea. Taxonomy (NCBI): domain Eukaryota; kingdom Viridiplantae; phylum Streptophyta; class Magnoliopsida; order Poales; family Poaceae; genus Hsuehochloa; species Hsuehochloa calcarea. The sequence goes on along the minus strand of CM070615.1, from coordinate 14,501,903 downwards.
AAATTTTGGGCTGTTACAATCGTCGACCCCACCTTCTGCTTCGCAAGCCTGTGTTCTGCACGGTACGCACCTACTCGCCACTAGAGCTCTACTGGAGCCCCTACGCCACCGTCAACCGAGCACCACCATCGCTCTTTCCCTCACCGCTGCCACCTCCTTGCGCATCGTCAGGAAAAACCCATGCATTAGGTTTGCCTCACTCCCCTCTCCCTGTTTCTGCCTTCACCGCCACATTTATAGTTGAAACGAGCTCGGGTGCACCCATTTATAGTTGATGGGGCGGAGAAGCCAAAGGTGGAGCGATGGCATTGATGGGCGAAGCAACAGCAGAATCTCCACAACGCACGGGGACATGTGTAACACCCTGACTATAAGGAAGTCAAGATGTTACCTACAGTCACTACTCTTCCAATGAATAACATCAAATCTCATGAACAAGTGAAACGAGTATTAAGAATATATGGAAACAAGCATTCATCCTCAAGTCTTAATCAACGAATTGAAAGAAAACAGTTCAGCAAGATATGATAAACAAGGCCATGATGGCTTATTACAATGCAACATAAATCATAATCAATGATATTAAAAGTCCTCAAATTGTTTGTTGTAATAAAGTGAGTGCAACGTGATGAACTACCCTCCACAAGATCATTCTTCCTTGTCATTTACCTAAATAAGACAATAAAGCAAGAATGAGCCAAAGACTCAGCAAGTAACTGTATGTAACAAACAAGCATACAGTGAACAATATATCTCAAACATAATTTGAACCACTAATGGAAACGAATATATGAATGGATGAAGTGGAATGGTGCATTGAAGGAAATGGACATTATGCAGCATATACCGGTATAGCGAGTGAAGCACCCGTCGGTGTTCACTTAAAGTATTCGTATGAAGAACGTTTCATACGACTGTCCAACGTGGCCCACATTGGAATGGTGGACTCACGTAACGTGGCCCACATTGGAATGGTGGACTCACGTACCCATCTTGGAATTGATGGGATTTCAAGTGCCCATACTGGAATTGATGGGTCTTACCAAAATAATGTATGCATGTCATGATGATCACATGTCATTATGGAATAGAATTCATAAATGAAAAGAACACATGGCATTCATCTATATATACGAACAAATGTAAACATTCATTCACACATCATACGTGACATCAAACATGGAATACAATTACTTGCCTGCCGCGCTGCAACGGGTTGGGAGGTAATTGAGATACCCCTCCACTCACCGCTTCACCGCCTACAATATAAAATAATCGTAATGAGGACAAGCGAGTATGGAAAAGCTACACGTGTCCTCCCTCAATCTCTAACCAAATTAACTCAATAAAAAGTTCAATTTGATCAATTTACCCAACCAATTCAATTGTCCCTAATCTGGCAGTTTTACTAGAAAAATTCACCAATAAAAAACCGTAAGTCCAAAAGACCTGAAACCAGTGCACAAATTTTCTTAACTTAACTGGCTACAAAACTCTAGTTGATGGTAAACTCTAATTCGGCCATTACAGAGGTCTAACCATCCATAGAAAAACTACAACTGCAGTCTGCCCAGAAATCTGAACAGCCCTAAAGAAAATGCTCTAACTTTTAAACCACTGATCCAATTAAAGTGATTTTTACAGACTGGAAACATGATGAAATTATCTTCAAAAACCTAGTTGGGTGGCCGACCTGATTCTGACTCTAACTAGATCAAAACCTAGGTGCAACCGACTAAACCCATCAGTTTTGACAGACAGACCAACGCGTAGTAAAACAGCCATAACTTTTAATCTACTGGGTGAAAATTTGTGATCCAGGTGCCAAAAGAAAGCTAATGAAATAAGGAACAAAACTCTAGAAGGCGAAATCATCCAATTCTGCCTCTAAGGCACCCAAAACCGAGTTGCAACCTACTGTACAGAACCGATCTACTAACAGAAATTACGCGATACAACCAAAAACATGGAATCGACAACTCTAACGCAATCAAACAGCGATGGGGTCTCGTTACCCTTGTAGACCCGAACGACGAGGAACAACTTCCCAAAGCCTTCCCTCTCCTCCTTTGGCCAGCTCCAACTCCACGCACCCGATTGGAAGGAAATCGCCCGTGGAGGAAGAACCAAGAAGAACACTTGGAAGGCCGGGGGTGCAGCTCCGGGGGTCTCCAATGGCAGTCACCAAAGGTGAGGGAGGCGCCTAGGAGGAGGGGAGGAAGGGAGGGGGCGGCACAAGGGGAGGAGAGGCGGCTTGGGGGAGGAAAGGGGAGGAAATAGGGTTTGGGGGAAAAGGGTACTCCCCTTGGCGGCCCCTAGGTGGGCTGGCCGGCCCACTAATGGGCCTCTGGTCGTGACTGCGGCCCAAAGTTGCTGATATTAACATATACCCCCATTTAATAGGATTTTTCGCTGAAAACGATTTCTTTCGCTCTCTCCGACCTCTTTCTTTCTACCGATCCATTTCCGGAGTATTACAGTAGACTTGAGGATGAATGCTTGTTTCCATATATTCTTAATACTCGTTTCACTTGTTCATGAGATTTGATGTTATTCATTGGAAGAGTAGTGACTGTAGGTAACATCTTGACTTCCTTATAGTCAGGGTGTTACAGTTGGTATCAGAGCGGGCTTCAGGTCCGTGGTAATAATATTAAAATGACACACTGTGCACAATAGGAAGGGTTGGGTAAACCATTGTTTTTCCGCGATTGCTTGGTTTTGTCCCAATTAATTTGTTTATCAGTTCGTTGAGCTATGTATTTGATTTTTTTTTTCTGTTGTGTTGTTCATAGATGGCTAGAGGTAGAGGCCGTGGTCGTGGTCGTCCACCGACCCGTAATGGTGGTCGTGGCCGCGATCGTGACTACATCGCCTTCGTCGAGGGGTTGGTGGAGCCGGCATCGAGGAGATTGCCTCAGTTGCGCCTCCGGCTTCTTGAGCCACCGGCCGCAACCGTGATCTCATTCGCACCTTAATAAGGGAGAATCAACAACTCCGCCAACAATTGCGGTGGCCATTCCTGTTCTTTGCACTGTGGCGGAACACAGTGGTTCTTCTTTGTTCCACCCGAGGCTAGGATGAGCCTCCGTGAGTGGATGTCGCCGTCTGGACACTTTTGACGGAGCGATTACGGTTCAGTGCGGATTGGTTGAGGTACATGGAGCGTCAGTTTGGAGCTTTAGAGCTGGCATCCGCGCAGAAGGCGCGATTTGTGGCCTTTCAACTGAAGGGCCAGGCCGACATCTGGTGGGAAGGGGTCTGTCTTCCGAGGACACAGTAGCAGTCTTGTGACTTGGGAGGTTTTTGTGGAGAGGTTCCGGACACAGTTTTATCCTGACTCCTTCATCGAGAAGATGGAGCAATCACTCCTGACCTTTGTGCAAGGAAAAATGTCGGTATCTGAGTATGAGGCGGATTTAACAATGCAGTGCGCTTTGTCCCAAAGATGGGCGAGTGATGATAAAGAGAAGGCTAAGAGGTTCCGGCGGGGCCTCAATCAGGAGTATCGCCAGATTCTGGGAGCAACAGGTCTACGTGACTTTAGCTCGGTGGTTGAGCAGGCTAGAGGGATGGAGTTGGAAAGAGCTCCTTCGTCGCAAGGGCATGTTTCTAGTGGTTCGGTTGCTACTGGTGGATCTGGCAGTGGCCAGAAGCGGAGTTTCGGTGGAGGTGGTGGGTCTTTTCAGCGACCCGCTGCTAAGAGGTTTCACAAGAACCAACCTTCCCGTCCTGTTCAGCAGTGGCAGTCTTCTTCTTCGGCGCCACGTTCTTCATCTTTCGCCCCACAGTTGCGTCCTGTTCCAGGTCAGGGCATGAAGTGCTTTCGGTGTGGTGACGGGCATCGAGCTTCAGAATGTTCCTTCAAGGAACATGCGGCGATGTGGTCGAGAGGGTCACAAGTCCTCGGTGTGTAAGCAAAATCCAAATTAGTATCATCAAATGGGAGACCGTCGTCAGCTTCTTCCTCCGGCTTCCACAGAGGTTCGATTCGGACTCGACGGCGGTTCGCACCACAGTACCCTCGGCATGGGGCCCACTGCAGCTTTCACTCGGCGCCTCTGCGGGTTCTATTGGAATCCGCACCATCGCCCCTCCGTCGTTTGTTCCTCCGGTAATTTGTTTCCAGCTTTCCGACGCAGAGTGTTGGTGCGTCTTCTGCACCGGTGCATCAGGGGGTTTACGCCATGCCCACCCCTGAGACCTTGGGACGTCCTGATGTGGTGACAGGTACTTTACTTGTTGATTCGCATGATGCTTTTGTACTGTTTGATTCGGGGGCTACTTACTCGTTCGTGTCTTTGGAGTTTGTTAGAAGAGTGGGTTTGAGTTTTCAGCTTATATCTGAGTCAGTGGTAGTCAGCTCCCCAGGAGGACTTATTTCTAGCTCTACCGTCTGTCCCGGTTGTTCTATTCTGATAGATGATGAGGTTTTCACTGCGAATCTTATGGTTATTCAATTGGCACCATTCGATGTTATCCTGGGTATGGACTGGTTATTCCAATACCGTGCCAAGATTTGTTGTTTCTGGAAGACGGTGACCTTGCTAGCTCCTTCCGGTGAAGAACTGTATTCGAGCGCGCCGCACCGTCCTCGATTTTATTTTGGCTAATCTATTCCCTAGCCGTCGTGCATCGACCATCGGATTACTTTGCTCCCTCAATGAAAAGACTGATTCTTTGCAGCGTATTGAGGAGATTCCAGTTGTGAAGGAGTTTTCCGATGTCTTTCCTATAGAACTTCCCGGAATGCCTCGGTGAGAAAGTGGAGTTCGGATTGATCTTGTTCCGAACTCGCCGTTGTCCAAGTCTCCTTACCGTTTGGCTCGGCCATTTCAGGAGGAATTGAAGAAACAATTGGGCGACCTCTGTCCAAAGGTATGATTCAATGGCGTTCGCCTTAGGGCGCTGTTCTCTTTATTAAAAAGAAAGATGGCAGCTGGCGTATGTGCATAGATTATCGGGCACTTAATCAGGCGACGGTGAAGAACAAGTATCCTTTGCCTCGCATTGATGACCTTTTCGACCAGTTGAAAGGAGCTAAGATATTTTCTAAGATTGATCTCCAGTCGGGTTATAATCAGATTCGAGTTCGTGGCGGGATATTGAGAAAACGGCTTTCTCGAGGTATGGTCATTATGAGTATAAAGTTATGTCTTTTGGACTAACGAATGCTCCTGCAGTTTTCATGGAAGCCATGAACAGTATGCTGCATCAATACCTTGATGATTTCGTGGTGGTATTCATAGATGATATCTTGATTTATTCCAAGACCGAGGAGGATCACACCCACCATTTGCGGTTGGTACTTGAAACTTTAAGAGAGAATCAATTCTATGCCAAGCTGAAGAAATGTGAGTTCTGGATTTCTGAAGTTGGATTTTTGGGTCACGTTATTAATCAGAAGGGTATTTCAGTTGATCCTAGTAAGATTTGACGGTGGTTGAGTGGAAGAGACCAACCAATGTTAAAGAAGTAAGGAGTTTTACGGGTTTAGTGGCTATTACCGGCGGTTTGTGGAGGTTTTTCAACCATTGCTAAACCGATGTCCCGCTTGACACAGAAGGTGTTAGATTCGATGGGTCCGATGCTTGTGAGCGCAGCTTTTGCTCTTTGAAAGATAGATTAGTGATCGCTCCTATTCTTACTCTTCACGAGCACAGGAATAGATTCACTATCTATTCGATCGTCCATAGTTGGACTTGGTTGTGTACTCATGCGGGATGGTAAAGTGATTGCCTATGCATCGAGGCAATGAAGAAGCATGAATGTAATTATCCCACCCATGATCTAGAGCTTGCTGCGGTGATTCATGCTTTGAAGATCTGGCGTCATTATTTGTATGGCGAATCTTGTGATGTGTTCACGACCACAAGAGCACGAAATACATCTTTACCCGAAGGACTTGAACTTGAGACAGAGGAGATGGCTAGAGTTGATCAAGGACTATGATCTTACTATTGAAGACCATCCGGCAAGGCTAATGTGGTAGCCGATGCCTTGAGTCGCAAGCGACACCTCCTACCCTCGCTTGTCTTATTGCCGACTTTGGCGTATGGATATTTCTTTACGCTGCGGGTACCGCCTGCATCGAGACTCGATTGATTTTAGAGTCGACCCTTCCGGATCGGGTGCGAGTAGCACAACAAAGAAGATCGATGTTCCAACGAGTGAGGAAGTTGCTATACTGAGGGCAAGCGGTCACCGGTGTAGACCAATTTGATTCTTTGCGATTTAAAGGCGCCTTTGTGTGCCACAGAGTCTCAAGTAAAATTGGAAATTTTGAAAGAGGCCCATCGTACTCCTTATACCGTACATCCCGGGAGACCAAGATGTACAAAGATTTAAAGAAAAGTTTACGGTGAAGCGGATGAAAATTGATATCGCTCGAGATGTGGCTTCATGTGGGGTGTGCCCGGTAGTCAAGGTGAGCACAAGCGACCAGCAGGATCATGTTGCAACCCTTGGAGGTACCGGTTTGGCCATGGGACGATATATCTATGGATTTTGTGGTTGGTTTACCTACTTTCGGCGAGAAAGGATGCTATTTGGGTAATTGTGGACCGGTTGATGAAGTCCGCACATTTCATTCCTATTCGTACAACCAATTCGCAAGCGATTTGGCTCCTCTTTATGTACGAGAAATTGTGCGTTTGCACGGAGTGTCAAGACCATTGTTTCGATCGAGACGCCAAGTTCGTTTCCAAATTCAGGAAAGTTTGCGAGTGCATTGGGCACACAACTCCGTCTTAGCACGACCTTTCATCCCAGACGGATGGTCACCGGCGCACCATTCTGACTTTAGAAGACATGCTCGGTGTTGTGTTTTATCTGGAAAGGTAATTGGGAAGAGCATTTAGCCTTGGCGAGTTTGCTTATAACAACGATTATCATTCCATGATTCGAGCCGCACCATACGAGGTTCTCTATGGGCGTAAGTGCAGTCCCGTTGTCTTTGGGATGAGGTTGGAGCGGGCGATCTTGGGTCCCGACCGGGTTCAGCAGACGATGGCTAGAGTGGCGAGAGGTTAGGCAGAATTTGTTGGTGCCCAGAGCCGGCGTAAGAGCTCTGTTGATGTTAGAAGGCGAGATTTGGAATTGAGGTGGGAAATGAAGTTACATTGAGAGTATCGCCATCTAAAGGCGTAGTGCGTTTGGCACCAAAGGAAAGCTTAGTCAAGGTATGTTGGACCCTTCCCAATCGTGTACGAATTGGGAAGCTAGCTTATCGCTTGGACCTTCCCGATTCTATGAGTGGGGTTCTAGCGTGTTCCATGTTTCGATGCTTAGAAAGTTTCGAGAGACCCGGATCATGTCATTCCTTTGGAGCCTTTGATTGTCGAGCAAGACCTTACCTTGAGTCCGCGGTGAAGATATTGGAAGAATCAGAACGGGTTCTGAGGAATAAGACCCTGAAGTATGTCAAAGTTCTTTGGTCGCATCAGTCTGAGAGAGAGGCCACTTGGGAGTTGGAGTCCCGCATGAGAGAGCAATACCCCGACCTGTTCGTTTAAGGTAAATTGTTTAAGTTGTAATTTCTGGTATTCATTTCTTTCTGTTGGATCGTTGATTAGATTCGAGGTCGAATCCTGTTAAGGGGGGTAGACTGTAATACTCCGGAAATGGATCGGTAGAAAGAAAGAGGTCGGAGAGAGCGAAAGAAATCGTTTTCAGCGAAAAATCCTATTCGTCGGGGGGGTATATGTTAATATCAGGCAACCTGGGCCGCAGTTCGCGACCCAGGAGGCCCATTAGTGGGCCGGCCAGCCCACCTAGGGGCCGGCCAAGGGGGGGAGTACCCCTTTCCCCCAAACCCTATTTCCTCCCCTTTCCTCCCCCAAGCCGCCTCTCCTCCCCTTGTGCCGCCCCCTCCCTTCCTCCCCTCCTCCTAGGCGCCTCCCTCACCTTTGGTGGCTGCCATTGGAGACCCCCGGAGCTGCACCCCCGGCCTTCCAAGTGTTCTTCTTCGGTTCTTCCTCCGCCGGGCGATTTCCTTCCAATCGGGTGCGTGGAGTTGGAGCTGGCCAAAGGAGGAGAGGGGAAGGCTTTGGGAAGTTGTTCCTCGTCGTTCTTCGGGTCTACAAGGGTAACGAGAGACCCCATCGCTGTTTGATTGCGTTAGAGTTGTCGATTCCATGTTTTTGGTTGTATCGCGTAATTTCTGTTAGTAGATCGGTTCTGTACAGTAGGTTGCAACTCGGTTTTGGGTGCCTTAGAGGCCGAATTGGATGATTTCGCCTTCTAGAGTTTTGTTCCTTATTTCATTAGCTTTCTTTTGGCACCTGGATCACAAATTTTCACCCAGTAGATTAAAAGTTATGGCTGTTTTACTACGCGTTGGTCTGTCTGTCAAAACTGATGGGTTTAGTCGGTTGCACCTAGGTTTTGATCTAGTTAGAGTCAGAATCAGGTCGGCCACCCAACTAGGTTTTTGAAGATAATTTCATCATGTTTCCAGTCTGTAAAAATCACTTTAATTGGATCAGTGGTTTAAAAGTTAGAGCATTTTCTTTAGGGCTGTTCAGATTTCTGGGCAGACTGCAGTTATAGTTTTTCTATGGATGGTTAGACCTCTGTAATGGCCGAATTAGAGTTTACCATCAACTAGAGTTTTGTAGCCAGTTAAGTTAAGAAAATTTGTGCACTGGTTTCAGGTATTTTGGACTTACGGTTTTTTATTGGTGAATTTTTCTAGTAAAACTGCCAGATTAGGGACAATTGAATTGGTTGGGTAAATTGATCAAATTGAACTTTTTATTGAGTTAATTTGGTTAGAGATTGAGGGAGGACACGTGTAGCTTTTCCATACTCGCTTGTCCTCATTACGATTATTTTATATTGTAGGCGGTGAAGCGGTGAGTGGAGGGGTATCTCAATTACCTCCCAACCCGTTCTTGTGTGGCGAGTAGTAATTGTATTCCATGTTTGATGTCACGTATGATGTGTGAATGAATGTTTACATTTGTTCGTATATATAGATGAATGCCATGTGTTCTTTTCATTTATGAATTCTATTCCATAATGACATGTGATCATCATGACATGCATACATTATTTTGGTAAGACCCATCAATTCCAGTATGGGCACTTGAAATCCCATCAATTCCAAGATGGGTACGTGAGTCCACCATTCCAATGTGGGCCACGTTACGTGAGTCCACCATTCCAATGTGGGCCACGTTGGACAGTCGTATGAAACGTTCTTCATACGAATACTTTAAGTGAACACCGACGGGTGCTTCACTCGCTATCTGCATATATCTTTGCATAATGTCCATTTCCTTCAATGCACCATTCCACTTCATCCATTCATATATTCGTTTCCATTAGTGGTTCAAATTATGTTTGAGATATATTGTTCACTGTATGCTTGTTTGTTACATACAGTTACTTGCTGAGTCTTTGGCTCATTCTTGCTTTATTGTCTTATTTAGGTAAATGACAAGGAAGAATGATCTTGTGGAGGGTAGTTCATCACGTTGCACTCACTTTATTACAACAAACAATTTGAGGACTTTTAATATCATTGATTATGATTTATGTTGCATTGTAATAAGCCATCATGGCCTTGTTTATCATATCTTGCTGAACTGTTTTCTTTCAATTCGTTGATTAAGACTTGAGGATGAATGCTTGTTTCCATATATTCTTAATACTCGTTTCACTTGTTCATGAGATTTGATGTTATTCATTGGAAGAGTAGTGACTGTAGGTAACATCTTGACTTCCTTATAGTCAGGGTGTTACAACATGACAGGGTTGCCACGTGGAGGTGGGGCGTGGTGAGATGTCGCCACGTGGGTGAGGTCGTGGGCGAACCATGGACGCGGTCAAAAACACAGGGGGCGAGGCGGTGGTGTCTTGACACGACGCACGCTGGAGCTCGCAATGGTGTGGGTGAGCTAGAGCTGCTGGCGCGTGCCACGTGGGATAAGCTCCCTATCGGGTGGGCCCAACAGGTCAGAGAGAGAGAGAAAGTTTGGGTTTTGCAAATTTAGCAAATAGACTGAGGGTGTTTAGTGATTTATAGACATAGATGCTTTGCTCCAAAAATCATGAAAAATTTAGGAAAGGCTCAAGACATAGTGGATATTATTGAGTGTAAATTATAGGGTTTTGCGTGTAATATATTTTTCTCTAGAATTATTTCAATTTTCTGTTTTTACTGTTTGACTTTTGATTTACTACATTGAGTGGCTATCTAAAAATAGCAATCTAATTCTAAAAATTGGGACATTTTTAAGGTGAGTTTATAAAGTTTTCCTGAACCTAGGAAAAATACTTCTAGGCACTTTTCATATAATTCATTTGTATTTTAAATTCAAATTCAAATTTGAACATGCAAATTAAATGGGAACCAACTAACCTCAAAAAATTCCATAAAAATTCAAACCAGCATAACATAGAAGATAGTCCAATTGAAATATTCCTAGCTATGGGTCCTACATGATTTTCAAAATAAGAATCCAGTTTGTAATTATGAGCTAGAGAAAGCATATTTTCAAGTTTAAAATTAAGATTCTTTTTAAAACAACCTCAAATATTCTAGAAGCCTTTAAGGTTTTACTATTTTAAGTTGAATTCTCGAATAACCTTCCCACACTTTGAAACCTTTTTAGTTTAGCCTCAAATTCAATTTGAGTTTTTGAATTGGAGAAGGAGTAATGGATCTCCAGGTTTAATTATCAACATAAGGTTTACACTCCACTCTGAAATAAGTTTCAAGATCTTGATAAAATTTTATTTTATTTGAGAAATATTGTTTTTTTATTTACTTCTTGAGAAAGCAGCATGCATGGGAATGGGATAGAATCTTTGATGCACTTCACATAACTTTCACCATGATAAATAAATCACCAATTTTGTTTAACTAGAGCATACTTGTTGTTGACTGTTACCTTGTGGTTGTGTTCATCCTTCGCAGTGGAATGTTTTTTGTTGTAATAGAGATAGTCATTTCTTTCATGTGGTCCGTAAAGTTATGTTTAAATTTTCACTAAATGGTTTCCATTCTCATACTTGTTAGATTGATTTGAAATCATTCAATGGTCAGTGTTTCAAGAGGAACTCTGCCGAAGGTTAGAAAAAAATATAGTTAATGAGAAACCTTTTACTTCATTATGATAAAGTAATTTGTTATGCCCGGAAAGTTGTTCAGCAATAACTCGATAGTTTCTCCGACTCCTTTTATTCATTCCATCATGTTCAATAACATGGTTATGTGTATCTTGTACCTATTATTTAGATAAATGCTAGCTTAATTGATGAAGAGAAGCTTGCTGAAATTTTATTATAAGTAGATGTAAAGTAGATTGTTAAGGTAGTTTAGTAGAGCATTCCAGGCTCATTATCGAGCTGGGGTGTTACACCACCCAAGTCTAAATATTTTTATTTTCACTTTTAGTTTTCAAATTATAACAACACAGGGTGCTGGACATAGCATAGTAAAAATGATTTTTGCGATCAAGGTCCGCCTAATCTACCAGAAGCTAAGCATTGTTGAGCATCAAATAGAATAAGCATAAAAAGACCATATAATATCCACCGAGCACTAATCATTAGCAGAAATATTAACTTAGGCTAGTGGCAGGGAATGAACAATTTTACAGAATTCATGCAATAGGATTAGCTACCTCTAATCGCAAAATAACATGACAATTAAAGCATGCATACATGCAGTTGCAAAAAAAAGATAATAGTTTGGAATATAATAGGATCAAAATACATCAATGGAAGGATACTTGCCTTCCTGGTACCACTCTTGGTTACTCTCTGGTCACACTAACCAATTTGTCCGGATCGTCAAAAATCTATCTAAAGAGCGATACGAGCAATAAATACCAAATAAAGCCAAAAAATTCAATATATTCAAAAATGCATGACATTTATACATTAGTTATATTATAATTTTATATGAATTTATATGAAAGAATTAGTTCAATTGGAGTTCGTATGCCAGAGTTATAGCCTTTCGAAAATCAACCTCAAAGAAATGCTGAAATAATCAAGGTTCAGTTACTGTTCATCCGAAATTAATTGTCTCGTGAAAATTTGTAGAAAGGTGGCAGATACAAAAGTTATAAAAATGGATAGAGAATAAAATTTTATGAACAACCCAATTGGATTCATCTCATTTGGAGTTCACATTATTTTTTTATGGATTTTTGAAGTTAATTCAATTTTTAGTGTAAAAATAAGTCATTTCAGAGATTAATTCGAACTTCAATTTTTCTAGGAAAGTAACATGCTTAAAACCTATTCCAAGTTAAAGTATGTTAAAAATGAAAGCCAACAAAATTGATTTCACTCAATTTGGAGTTGATTTGAATTAGTTATGAATTTTTGAAGTTTAATCAATTTTATCTTGTCCAATAATTCGTTTCAGAATTTTAAATAGAATTAAATACTTTTTATACTCAGGTGAATCTAGCCACGGTCACTGACCAGTGGGACCTATGGCTTTTTTTCTTTTTGGTTTATTTTCTAGCCGAAAATACTCAGAGAATGACAGGTGGGACCCGGCTATCTTCATTTATATTTATTTTCCTAAAGGAAACCTAATTACTGACGAGAGGGTCCCACTGTCAGAGGCTTGGTCTGGGAAATGGTGCATAGACTATAGCCTACGAACTTGGTTCACCGGTCCATAGACCCAACTCCACTACGCACTAGTGCTCTTGGGCCCGCGCGCCAGCATCTTAGTGCTAAAGCTTGAGCATTAATGACCAAGGATTTCTATTCCCAGGCCCGTATGGCAGCCAAATGAAACATCAATAAACCAACAGTTAACCAATGATAAACCCTAAATGACAAATATTTGGGCTAAAGAATGCGCTACAGTAGTGGTCCGTTTTTAGACAGAACAGAGGGCGCTCGGGTCCTTGCATTGCAGCGGTCGCTGGCAGCGACACGATCCATGGTGGCGCGGGCTAAGGGCCAAACTGGGAACCCCTTGACAGGCGAAGCCACTAGACCAGCGGCGAGTGCTCCGACGACTTGTAGTGGCGGCGCGTCGGCGTAGAGCGAAGGTGGCGTTCGACTCACATGCCATATCGCAAAGCAAAGTTGCCCATGGCCAAATAGTGCGTGCATGAGTGGCTATGAGGTGCTAGGAAACTACCGAAGTGACACGGATGAACGGAGGTGGTCAGAGCTGAGCCGGTGGTGGAGTCCAGCGGCGGCGATGGTGGCTTCACCATGGAGAGAACACCCTGAGCAAAGAGAAAGGAAAAGAGAAGTAAAGGAATCTCAAGTCGGTTTTGGAGATGGTGTTAGAGTGAGCAATTGCGAATTATCTCCTTACCGGAGATGGGGAAGAAGGTTGGAGAACAGGTGAACCCAGCCCTACAAAAGAAAATTAAAATCAGTTGAAAGGAAACACTTGTAGTACCCCGGAACACAAGATGACGCGAGAGACAGGGAGAAAGGTTCACTGGTATGCCAGAATAGTGATATCTCCTCAGGCAGCGTAGCCATGGCTAAAAATGGCATTCGGTCTTGGAGCTCGATTGAGCTAGTGTAAGATCGAGGAGGCCGACTAGAGGGGGTGAATCAACTAGGTTTGACTAAGTGCACCAACAATATGAATAAAAATGAATGAGAGCAATCATACAAAGATATATAAGCAATTGAAGCAAGTAATGTAAATTGCTTGAAGTAAAGCACAAGAACAAACCAAGATGACACAATGATGTTTTATTGTGGTGTTCGGAGACTTGCTGGTTTCCCCTAATCCACGTTGAGGTAAGTCCAAACGAATTGGACTAGCTCCAAGAATTTAGCCAACAACTCCGAGGTAAGTCCAACCACTTGGACCAGTTCCAACACGAACCAACACCTCGATCCACTCGGGTTGCTCTTCCTCCACTCCGGAGATGGTGAGCACCAAACCACTCACAACCACGTCGGGCCTTCTTAGCTTCTTGAGAAGATCACCAGTCACGACGCCTCCACGCCTTCTAGGTGTCGGCAAACACCAACAGTAACAAGACTCAACTTTCACTTTAACAAATCAAGTGTCTAAGCTCAAATGGTTACACAATTGTGAGACCCCAGTTTATCGGGCTTGTAATGCTTAACCATCCACTTGGTCCTAGCATCACAAATCAGATAATCCGAGACTCGAGACATGTATACTTCCCAGAGTGCAGTATACACACCTCTTTACAAAGTTCATGCATCAATTCCATTCATTCACATAGAACCGAAGCAAAAACAACAACCAGAAGATAACATAAATAAAGGGTAGTCATTACAAAAGAGAGGCCGACCGGCCAAATGACAAATACATAAAGAAATTTAACAGCGGAAGCAAAAGCGCCATAAGATGGCTATAAACAAAAGAGCCAATCAGTGTGCCTTTAACCCACAAGGCAACCGACCGGACCGCCAAAGTTAGTCGTCGAATCCACAAACAACTCACAAAAGTGAGGCCCTTGGGGCTCACCTTCTTCCTCTGCAAACAAAAGCACAAAGAAAAAGCGGGTGAGTACTTTGAATGTACTCGCAAGATATATATAAGAATGATAACAGATCTATACAATAACTATATGCCAGCTTATTTAAGTGGAGCAGGTTAGGACTCAAATTTTTAAGCATAAAGCAAGTTTTATTTGCAATAATGTAATAGATTGAAAGCAATTTTGCAATCTGATTTTATTTGATAAAAACAGTAGTAATCAAGTATCAACAACAGTAAAACAGTCCTGAAAGTGACTAAACCATTAGTCACCACAACAATAGCATGAATTACCCATTCATGCCAACCATGTCAAGTTTTAATTTTTTTAAAACAAAAACAATTGTTGAAGTCTAGATCTTGCGGGAAATCACCAAGCGTGTCCACAACCTAGGACGAGGCTATTCGAATAGATTTATCCCTGCAGGGTGTACCAACTTACCCACATGTCAGACCGCCTTTTTGCCAAGCTATTAAGCACACTTCCTTAGGTATGCTTAAGCACGGCTAAGTCCTCTGAGACATTTCCAATATTGTGAATTATTCACGAGCGCCCGTATGGATAGAAACCCATACGTTGTGCCGAGTCATCGTAAAGCCTCGGTCAACTACCCTTCCCTGTAAAGCCTTGGACAACTACGACGCTCCTCGAGGTGGAGAGCCTACCCTAATCTCCACCACCGCACACCCAACACAAGAACACCGAGAACACATATCATGTTTCACACAACACACAAACCCTCCTGCGACTCGGAGATAACCCACGCCAAAGTACTAGGTCAAGAGGGGTCCCATATAACCCTCATGTGGTTAGTACGCAAAAGTACTTGGATCAATGGCGCAAGCAACATTTTCGGTCCTTAGGGACCTGGGCACCTTTCCTTGTCACACCCAACAATCACACCAACATGCCATTGTGCCCAAGTCAAATCATTTTGTTTCATTTTCGGTTTGTACAAAACTAAAGCATAAGGTGCTGAACCAAAAATAAACAAAATGATTTGTGTGATCAAGGTCATCGACTAAGTCGATAACCGCCCAATTCTACCGGTAGCTAAGCATTTCTAAGCATGACATCGCAAAGACAGTAAAAGAGCATATTTAAATCACCGGGCTCTAATTCACCAGCGATGATAATAACTTATGGTTGTGGCAGGGGATAACATTTTCATGGCAACAATGCATTAGGAATAGCTACCTCTAAACAGGGCAAAAATAATTGGACACAAAAGCAATGCATACATATAGTTTGTAAACAAGATATTAGACTTTGAAAGTATTGGGGCATTTATGATCAAATATCTTGCACGCTTCTTGTGTAGGTCAAGGTGTTCTTGAGGATCAACAATATTATGAATGTGCTCTTGGATCCTAACGAGAAAGCAAAAGCAATCGATAAGAACGAATAAAATACAAAGACCCAACAGTAAACTCCCTCCAAAAATTCTAAAATTTTTACAGTAGCAAGGTCTCGATTTATAATGAATTTAGCAACAAGAACCAATTGATTTGGATTCTTAATGCCAAAGATATGACCAAAACAATTTTGCTCGACTTTTATAAATCAAAATGCTACTATTCATTAGCAAAATTTTCTGGAGCTATACTGAGGTTGGAAACATTTTTAACTTAAAGATGAGTTAAAAACATAACCAACAAAATTTGAATCAACCGAAAAGGATTTGAAATAAATTAGTTATGCATTTTACAAGTTATCACATTTTTCAGTTGATAAATAAATCCTCTCGGGAAATTCAGAAATCAAAACGACGTGGCCGAACCTGGGACGCGCGCGAAACCTCAAACGTTAACCGTTGGATCTGGATCCAACGGTTCGCGCGGCCTAGAGCGTTCGGTGTTCCGAACGTTCACGCGCACGCGAGCCGTCGATCTTGGATTCGACGGTTCACGTAGACCCGGGGGTTCGGTGGTCCGAACGTCCACGCCGATCTGCACCGTTGATCTTGGATCCAACAGATCACAGACCAAGGCGCGCGCGATAGACTCAAATCTCCGGCGCGATCCCGAGCCGCAGATCTTAGGATCGACGGTCCAAAATGACGCACGTTCAAACCAACGCCCTGTTTTCGTCCGGCAAAAATGTCGGAGGAGAACGGCTCGCCGCCGGCGGCTCTGGCCGCGGCGGTGCGAGCAAACACCTAAAACGAGTCCTTAATACTCTTGCGCACCCAATGGTACCAGCGGCGCTAGCTGCGGTGGTCCAGAACGCCGGCAAGCCGGAGAGAACCGAGGTGAGCAAAAGTGACCGAAAACGAAAAATGCAAACGGCTCACCAAGGTCCACGGAGTGGTGCCGAGCCACTAGGGACTAAAGAGGGTTACACAGGCAAAGGACGACCGAGAAGAGTCGATCTTGCTCGGGCGAAGAAGAATGGCGATTTCGGCCGAAAAGGGGGAAGTCCGAAATTGAGCTGCTCCTCTCTGTCAAAAGCCAAATTGACAGAGGGTTAATACTCCACGAGATGCCAAGTAAGTGAGGAAGCAAAGGCTTAGAGAGAGAATGCCCGGAACACCACTTTCACCGAAGAGGTTAGAGCTCCAACAATGGCGGCCAAGAGCAAATTTTGAAATGGAGCTCACTCAGCGTACTAGAAGCAACACTGGAGCTCGAGGGTGTTTAAAGGAGGATAAGGAAGCCACTGGAGGAGTCTTATAGGCCGAAGAGCAAGGAGGAAGCAACGGCATGAAAAACGGCGATGCACAGTGCTGAGGTCGACTGAGGGCGATGGGAGCAAGTGCACTCGAGGAGGACGAAGACTTCGGAGGCGGCGGTACAGTGCTCATTAATGCTGAGAGTCGTTGGCCAAAAGCAGAGGTGACCCGACGCTGCCACGCTCTGCACTTTTCACCGCCATCGTTGACTTGGTGGCCTTGTGCGAAAGAGGAAGACGAAAGAGATCAGCCGTTGGATTTTAATCGGACGGCTGAAAAAGAACGGGTCGCTGATAACGATTCGATCGCGCGCTTGATCTCGGGCTGTCGATTTGGATCCTACGGTCCATGTTGCGCGAGGCGCTCGAATGGTCCGACCGTTTCCTCTTTTCAGAGCCGCTGATCTTCAGATGAACGGTTCAGAGCAGAGGGGAGGATCGGCGGTCCGAACGTCAACTCGAGCGCAGACCGCACGATCGAGATCTAACGGTCGAAATTGAACGCGCCCGATGTGGCTGAGTCGGTGCGGTTAGTTGATCCGATCGAACCGAATGGCTTGAACCCGAGTGCGACTTGAGTCCAAGGAATAGTAAAAGCGATTTTGAGTTATTTCTTTGGTGACTTAGGATAATTAATTAAGATAGCAAGCAAGCTCCACAAATTATGAAATTTTAAATGGAGATTGCTGACAATAGAGGAACCTTATATAAAATTTTGAGAGACTTTTCTGACTTGCATTTTTCTCTAAAAATTCCGAAGGCTATTATCTGAGTTTGACTAATGTTTGACTTGTCTCAAAATTATCAAATAATTTCTGAAAATTATGAAATAATTCTGAGGTGTTAAACATCACTCCTAGGTCCAATGAAAATTATTTCCAAAGGTTGGGCACAAGATTTTCATGAAGGAGATTTGTGTTGGTGTCCAAGTGGCAATTTGATTTTTGATTTCACATAATTCCCTTACAAAAATTATGGAACTGATTACAAAAATCAAAATTAGAGAAAAAGTTTTAATTTCTCCTCATTTTTATTACATTTGAAACACAAACCAATTTTGGGATGTTACAACAATCCACTACCTAAGGCAACACATGCACTTAGGGTTTGCTCTATAAGCTCACTAAGTGCAACACATGCACAACAGAGATGGGAGACTTGCTCTTTTATCAAGGAACTCAATAGAGGTGCCAAAAGATCTATTTTCAACCGGCCAAGGTGGGTATAAATAGCCCACACACAAAAACTAGCCATTGGAAGAGAATCTGCTGAAAAATAAACCCAAGCGATACAACCGCCGTTCGCAGGCTAGTACTACCGCACCTACACAAGTACAGTAACGGCTATATCACACGCGAAACTAGCTGTTGAAAAGTGCATCATGGTACTACCGACGTTGATCTTGCGGGAGTTCCGCACTCCAGTCATTCCGATTCTGAAGGGCGGTACTACCGCTTCCACTTAGGTCCCACACATGTCACCTACTGGAAAAAAACGCACCGCTCCAACCTCTGAAAATACCGAGCTGCGGTAGTTCTGCTCCCAACACGCCGGTACTACCGTATTTCCAAGAGAGCAAAACAAAACCGAAAAAGCGTCTCTCGAAAAAAAACATACATACCGGATTTTGGACCATCAGGGTTGCGGTAGTTCCGCCACATGAACTCGGTACTACAAGCCAAATGTGATAGTTCCACCGAGTTAACGCTGGTACTACCGATTATCCTGAGGAAACAACATTGGCTTTCACAACAACCTCAATTGCAAAACATATTTGCCAATTGATAAGCCAAGCCAACAAGGATCAAAGACAAGATTGCTAACAATTTACAAAACACATTTGCCAACTTTTAGAATCACACCACAAGGAATAAGGTACATGGACTTAAACCTTTTGCAAAACACATTTGCAAACTAAAGTCACATGCTACAAGGATCATGCATAAGCTTCAACTATTTGCAAAACACATTCGCAAATAATAGCATCATGCCACAAGGCTAAGGTGCATGGACTTCAACCATTTGCAAACTAAAGTCATTTTCAACGAAGATCATGCATGAGCATCAACCATTGGTAAAACACATTCGCAAAAATCAGCATCATGCCACATGGTAAAGGTGCATGGATTTCAACTATTTGTAAAATACATTTGCAAATTATAGTCCCATGCTACAAAGATTAAATGCATGAGCCTCGGCTATTTGCAAAACACACTCGCAAATAATAGCTCCATGCATAGATGAGCTAGAGCAAACACAATGAGGTATCAACACATGACTAACTCACACTACTAGTCAAGACCCCTCTTAATAGTACGACAACCTATACTAGCAATGCGGTCTTCCAACCAAACACCAAGACCGGTAAAAGAATAGGAACACATCCTTAGCCCTAGCTAGTCATACCTTTGCCTTAAGAATCTTTTTTGAAGCTTGATGACGCACATCTTCACTTCAAGTCCGGGTCCTTGACTTCGATAATCATCAATACATGATGATCTCTTTTGCTTTAGGATCTTGTCTTGAACATTATCAGCACATGATGATTTTCTTCACTCCGAGTCTTGACATGCATCAACACATGATGCATCCTTCACTAGACCTCCATCAACACATGGTGGGTCTTCTCTTGACTTGATGATCAACTCATGATCATCTCCTCTTCTTGAACATCATCGACACACGATGATTTCCTTTTCTTCAAGCTCTTGATATGCATCAACACATGATGCATCTTCTTCTTAAACCTTGACTTGATGACAATCAACTCATGATGTCATAGTCTTCATTATCCTAGAACATAACATATTCATCCAACTCATGGAGAATGTTAGTTCCATAATATGATTATCATTAATTACCACATCATACCATTAATGCATAATGGTGGGACAAGATACTTCAATCTTTCCCTCTTTGGTAATTGATGATAACCACTTCAATTGCACATAAATTGAATGTAGAAAATTGAATGTAACACAACATGAGTATATATGAACTACACAAGTTTTATATACTCAAGGATGAGTATATATGAACTACACAAGTTTTATATACTCAAGGATATGTTTCAAAGTAAATATCCTGAATATATGTGGAGAACGGAATATGGATCAATACTAATGAAACCACAAAACATAGAGTGAATTCCCCCTAAATGTGTGCATACACAAATGTGTAATAGGAACATATGCACATATTCAAGTTATACTTATGGTGGAGTTCAACCTATATTTTGGCTCCGAGGAATACAACAATATATAAGAGTATAAAGTCGAATGCATACCTCGTTGAATTTCACTTTTATATCCAAATGAAACTACACACTAGATATAACAATAAAATGTTAGTCTCACAAATAGATTTATCATTAATCACCAAAACACTCCATTAACTCATAATGGCGGTCTAAATACTTCAGCTAGGAAAAAAGAGAGGATGGAGAGGGTAGTAGCAAAAGGAGTGAAACGAGCTCGGGAGCGCCCATTTATAGTTGATGGGGCAGAGAAGCCAAAGGTGGAGCGACGGCAATGACGGCGAAGCGACAACGGCATGGCCATGATGCACGTGTAACACCCTGGCTATTCGGAAGCCAAGATGTCACCCAATTCTATCAAAACTCTAGAAGCGAACAATTGTACTCCAATATCAATGATACCAAAACAGTAATTACTACGAAAACAACATTAATTAACCATTTCAAATGATGAAAGGGAAGCCATTACATCACACGTATGTAGGAATCATAACCAAGTTGGATTATTACAAATTCAACAGTTATCAAATAATTGACATGGATTAAAACCAACAATGAATTCTGGTTTAAGATAGGTAGTGTGCATCGTGATGATCTACTCCCTCCCATTAACGACATCATCATCATCATCAAGGCTCACCTAAATAAACACAGAAAACAAGGGTGAGTCGAAACTCAGCAAGCACCATATCAAACTCACAGTGTACAAAGGAACCAAAACAATAATCAAGACATTGGAACATATCTTCCACGAATCTATGAAACTACAATTTATGAATGCATACAATGAATGAAAATGGACCTTCCAATCTGCGATATCTGCAGATAACGAGTGACACACCCGTCGGTGTTCACTTAAGCCCGTACTTCACAAAGTACGGGGACCCAATCACCGTATGAAGAACGTTTCATACGGGTGTCCAAGTTGCCTCATTGGAATGGTGGTCAACACTACCCACATTGGAATGGTGGGTTTCATATGCCCATATTGGATTGATGGGGCTTAATCAAATTCCACTCCCATGGACAGAAACGAATCATGCATGAATGGAATGAATCATGTACCACAAGAAACATAAATAATGAAATCTATCCACATCATGAGCACAACACAAGAACACTCATATAATCAACACATCATCATGCATTCCTTTGAAAACAACACAAATTAACAACCGGCACTTGCCTTCCGTGCTGCGACGTACTAGGAAGCCACGAAGGTGTCCTTCCACCCACCGCCTCACCGCCTACACAAGTATTTACACGGAATAAGAATAACAAAGTATGACGTTTCTACACGTATCCTATCATACCCTCTAATCAACCCACACAACCAAGGGCTCAATTTAACAACTTCACCCAAACGACCAAATTACTACTCTACTAGCAGCTGTACGATAAAATTCACCATTAATTATCTGTAACTCGTCAAGACCTGAAATCAGTGCTCAGCTATTCTTAACGGACCAGGCTACAAAACTTTAGTTGGCGAGATCCTCTGATTCGGCCAAGACAGGGGACTAAACAATGGTTGAACACAATCAATAGACATCTATCCTGGATGCAGATCAGTAGCAAAGAAAACAACGTAACTTTCAACCTACTGATCCAATGAGGATGATCCTTATCAACTTGGAAAGATAATTAAAAGGGCTACAATAACTTAGTTGGGTGGAGGTTCTGAATCTGACCAGAACGTGATCACAACTGAGGGACAACACGACTGTCTTCAGTTTACAGACAGACCGAACAGTACGTGGTAAAACAGTCATAACTTTTAACCTACGGGGTGAAAATTCGTGATCCAGGTGCCAAAAGAAAGCTAATGAAACCAGGAATGTATCTCCAGAAGACGAAGATAACCAATTCGGCCTCTAAGACACCAAAACCTGAGGTACAATGTACTGTATAGAATCAACCCACAGACAAAAATCAGCGACGGTAAAAATTGCATAACTTTTGATTGGAAACTCTAAAATTTGTGCTCTTTATCAACTTGGAAATCTTATTGAATTATCTACAACATTTGTTTTGGGTGGCATCTCTGATTCGGCCTCTAAATAATTCAAAAACCCCAGACAATACAATCTGTCCAATCTCGTCAGTTCTCCTGGACAGTCGCGGTAAAACCACCATATCTCCTAAACCGTACGTCCAAATCACATGATCTCGGTGCCAAAAGAAAGATAAAAACAATACCTACAACTTTCTAAGAGATGGACAGGACAGAAAACGAACGCAGCTTACCTAAAATCGACGTACAAGGCGGTGCACAGCAAGGGGGAAGGGGGGGCGGCGGCTCCAAAGGGGAGGGGAGAGAAATGTGGAGTTTAGGGTTTGGGGGTGGGAACACCCCCTTATGGCCGGCCACCACATGGGCCCCTCCTGGCCGTGGCCTGTGCCCAGTTATCGAGTTTATGGAAAACCCCTTCTATTTTTCAGGAATTTCTACTCCTTTAATTGTCTTTTCTCCTCCCGGCTATTTTCTAATTACCCGATTCAATTCTGGGATATTACATCTTTCTCCCAAATATTCTTCTAATCGATCAATAAATTTCGGTATTACATTCTACCCCTTAAATGTAATTCGACCCAATTCTTTCGTCGCTTCTACTCAAGTACATTTACAATTAGCATGCGAGACCGCAACTCCCATGTCGCTTTACGCTCGGTCTCACCGCACCTTGATGGATTCCAACATCGTACACCACCACGCTCGTATTGACCTTATCGGTATACTCAACGAGCGGGACTCGGACGTAAGATTTTACTCGTGGTTCGTCGTCACGATGAATCTCACACCTGCACTCTCAAATACTCCCTCGACATCGGGTCATACGAAGCGTTGTATATCCCGCGCATGGACCCGAGATGGTCAAAGCGATACACCAACTTCCTAATCTCGCAACTTCCGAAGCGAAGAAAATCCAACTTGAAGTGGAGAGTCCTCATTGCATCCACGCAATGTTAACTCTGCCCAAAATGTTAAATTCTAAATTTGACAACTCATCTCGAAAACAAATCCATTTTCTAAATAAGCAGTTTCCCAATGAACACCACGACAACCAAAGGAGAAATCACTCGAACGCCTAAACCAAATACTTGCGGTTTGTCTGAGTTGGAAAGAATCAACACATACCAACACCCCAACTCAAATTGCGGAAAACATCGGTGAACAACACAAATCTCAAACGAGAATTAAGAAAATGCCTCATTATCCGATGAAACATCTCTTTCCCCGTTTCTTTCTTCGAGGAATAAAACTTCTCTCAAATATATGAATTCGAACTCATCGCATACCATATGAGCTTAGACCTTTTAATTGAACATGCTCAAATTATACTCAAACTAAAACACATCATCCACACCATTGTGGAGAGACTCCATTGAATTATTCGAATACTCTAGGCATCTCGTTCTACTATTCAACATTAATTTGATTAAAGGCACCCAAAGTGCCACATGATAGATACCACACAATCATATTACCTCAAATTTTCGAGAACAACTCAGAATCGTCAGTACACATGCTAATGTACTACTTCAAAAGGGTTCTAGCATAAACATGCTCGGAAAACCCATTTACTCCACTCTCTCTACACACAATCAGTGGGTGAACAAAGGTCTAGCATAAACAAATGCAAAGCCCAGATTTAACTTCCAAAACCTCTACAACGGATTGCCCTTATAACTGATAGTTAAATCATCGAATTAAATCTCTAACATTCCCACAATTCTAACATACTCACTCATTGACATCATCAGAAATCACCCACACCATCTCGCAATGCTATCCAATTGCGTTACTCTATAAATTCAATCAAGGTTTCCATACCTCCGATAATCACCAACCTTTCAATCCTGAATTGAAGTTCTGGAATTTCACTATACCAGGTGTTAATCAGCCGTAACACTTTTCAAACTTACTTCGAAGTCAAACATCTCAGGTGAATCAATTTCCCTCCAAGGGATACAGATCAAAACCATTTCACATTCTACAACTCCTCCGATAACTTGTTAACAAAATATCACCACCACGATTACTCATCCACCACTAAACAGTGGTCAAACTTACACTTTGCAACCACTTTGCAACACAGAACTGTGATCCTTTCTCAAAAGGAAGAAGCGAACAAAGATACGTTTAATCACACAGAAAGACGTTGCTCAACACGGCGAGCAAGAAACCATGAGAAATATTCTGGTAAAGGTGACTTTGGAAAAGCAAATTGAGTTCACGGTGAGGAACACATCCTAAAAGAGATTAGCAAATAACCGCCGATACGAATACTGCGATTGAAACTCGACATCTCTTGAGCGGGGAGAACAACAAGTTAGAAATGATTCAAATACCCACAAGTTACAAAACTTGACTCAAATTCTCAAATACTCCTACTGCACTCTTTCCTTTAACACTGAAGTTAATCACTTGTCTAACAACATTTTGCCCCAACAGACAAGATAGGGTCTTTAGTCCAAACCTCAAGATTTAATTAAGAATCAATAAAATCCTTCAACAGGTCAATTTGCTCGAAACAGTTCATCTACTTGGAAAAACACGGAATCCAAATGATCGCAGCCACAAAACTTGAAACATCTCCCTTTACAAGATTTCACGGGAAGCAAAATGGGTTAACTTCGTTTCGAAGAGATCGACGAAATTTTTTCTTTGATTGCAACTTCACTTTGCGAACTCAAACCAAGGAGCCTTTCTGACTAAATCACACGAAATCTTTAAGAAGCAATAGGATAATCCAATTCCTCAAGTTATTCAAATGATTTGATTACAGTTGATTCGCGATCTCCAAGGTACCGCGAAAGCTAAACTTGAAATATTCTCATTTGAACGATGTCACCAAAGGCGATCTATTTACTACAAGTAATAACATCAAGCTCACAACCACATTAGAAAACATTTCGAAAGACCCACGCGAAAAGAATGGGTTGAATACTTCTCAAAAGAAGAGGCACGAGAAAACGTTTTTCACCAACTGGGAAATCACTTACCACTTGCAATGAACACAGAAATCAAGGGAAAAACCATTAAAGTGATGAACTCATAGATTATCATTTAGATTGTTTACTCACAACCACTCATAAAACAACACAAAGCCTGACAAAGGGTTTTGACACTATAATTTTTTTTTTCAAATGGAGGTTCTAAACCCCAACACTCCAAATGCTCTAAAAGAAATGAATAGAGTCGAGATTTATTCAATGAACTTTGTGAAAGCAGATTCCCATTCTCCGAAATGACAAACGGGTAACCAAGTTGTCTTTATCAACCATAAAGATAGGACTAACATAAAGAGAATGATCATGTCAATAATGACATTCACAAGTAGCGATGAGAGCTCAGCAGTCAGAAGGACAAGAAATTGCTTTGAAGAACAAATAGGGATCAATAGAAACCCGCAGCCACAATTTGTTTAGGTACAACGTCCGACTTAATTTTAACACAAAGACCACAAATGGGTTTTAATATTTTTCTTCTGAAAGAGATATATCAAATTTCAACAAGCGGAGGGATCCAAAGGAAATACATGGAGCCAATGTTCTCTCGCGTTAACGAACTTGTAACAGGAACTCTCATTATGCAACTATCAAACGAGTAACTGAGTCACTCTTTTCCAATGAGAAAGAAGGAACAATCATGGAAATATCAATGTTGCCAATTTACAAAGATCACTCGTAGTAAAAGCAATTCAACAATCGAAAAACAATAATGCTTTCGGAGTACCATTAAAGGCCTATTTAAACTTGTCTACCAAGAATCACGAACCTACGAGAAATTTATCATTCACCACCGGACAAGAATTTGTCAAATTCAAAAATCAAGGAAGAGAACGACTTACTAATGCAACCCTAGGGAAATATGTGTAACATCCCAAATTTCAGAGTTTTAAAAATCTTTTAAATAGTGGTAGTGAGAAAATTCACCATTTGGATTTATTTGAATATTAATTTAAAAAGCTTAATATGGACTTTAAGGACAAATTGTTTTAATGTGCTTAATCCCAACATCAACAATTGTCAAAACTATTTTATTTAGATTCTATATGCTTGGATATATTTTATAGAATTTTCTGGAATTTTTCCAAAGTCATTTGCTATTTTCTAATTGCTATTTGCATTTTCTGGATTTATTTAAAAGAAAAATCTATTTTAAATCCTTCGGAACAGTGCTGGGCCGAAGCCCAACACTATTCCATCGGTCGCCCAGCCCCCGCCAAGGCCGCTCCCAGCCGTTGGATCGCCATCGCTCGGTTGCCTTCGCCCAAGCTGCGCTTTCTCGCTCTCGGCCGACCGGTGAGCTCGCGATCGAAGTCGTCGCTCCGCGAGCCTTCTTCTTCCTCGCGCCTGCGCCGCTTCGCCATTGCTGGAGCTCGAAGCCTCGTCCGACAAACGCGTATTCGTTGCTGATTCTTCATGCCGACCCCACCAAATCGTGTCTTCGGTTATTCCTTATCCGTTCCAAACCAAATCCAATCCCGAATCGGTTTCAATCTCCCCGAATCTCGGATTTTCAAATCGCGGCCGTTTCGGACCCGATTTGGGGATTTCCAAATCCGGCGTCCCCCGGGCCTATAAATACCTCCCTTAGGATCGCTTGGACCTCCGCAACCCAAAGCCGCCACTCTCGTCGCCCCGATCGCCCTAGCGCTGCCGCATTTTGAGCTTTAGGGTTTCGGCCGAGTTTCTTCTCCGGTGAATTGCGCCGCTGTCTTCCTCGCCCTTGCCTCGCCGACTGCACCATCGTGATCAGCAAGTCTCAGGCTACCTCTTGCGCACCTCCTCGTCGCCGGAGCATCGCCGGAGCTTCCGTCCGACAAACCCGAGTCTTCGCCGTCGCTTCTGCCTCGCCGCCGGCCATCTCCGTTAACCCCAGGTGCTCAAACCAGTGCCATCAGGTGCGCAATAATCTCCTCTACGTTGGCACTACTCACCGCCGCGATCGCGCCGTTCGCGCTGCCATTGGTTCCCGAGCCACCGCCGCCGTCGATCTGATGTGGCAGCCCGCGTCAGTGTCCACCTCAGCCCAAGTGCGTGCGTGTCAGCCTCGTTGGCGCCGCGTCAGTGCCACCCGCACGCGGATGCACCACCTCAGCCCCGACCCAGATCCAAAGGCTCGGTGGATTTGGTCCACCGTGAGCCGTGCCACTGACAATGGGTCCCACATGTCAGATTTCTTTTTAAATATATTTATTTTTCCGGAAATTCTTGGCTGACGCAAGCATTGCGCAATAATTCGATTTTCCTTTATAAAAATAATTCAGGAAATTCAAGAAAATCCAAATTAGGGTTTAATTGATTTTCAAATCTTCCAAAGCCCATATCTTTTGCATCCGAACTCCGATTGAGCCCATTCAAATTTGTAGATTCATATAAAATTAAGATCTATTTAATGGTGAATTTTATTTGAATTTTGGAGATTGTTTTGCCTCTGTTATTTATTTATTTTTGTTTCTTTTGTCTCGTTTGCGAGTAGACGTCGATACTTCGGGGAATTTTGCAGAAGAAGGAACACCTCAAGACCAAGACCAATATCTAGATCTATTCCAAGGCAAGTTATACCTTTGATCATATTGAACCCAGATTTCAAAATATTTTGTTTCAATATATTGCATTCTATTTCAAGTATTTATTTAAATGCTTTTGGGTGTAGTTATTAATCCAAATTGTTATGCCACCTTGTCTATTGTATGCCATGATCTTTTGTCACCCTAGGTTGGTTAATAATTAGTTGGTATTATCGTAGCACCAACGTGGGTTGGTTAGATACGATTAGACTGCTTAGCCATGCCACGAGTCATCAATTCATGTGAGAGTTGCAATTATAAATTTGACTAAGTGATTATGGAACTGTGTGATGAATCTGTGTGTCTGTGTGTCTTTGTTACTCGTTGATGGCATGTGTTGCACTTAATCAGCAGTATGGAAAAGATTTAGACTGAGGCAAGTGGTGGATTCTGTGTGAATGGTGGATCTGTGTGATATAAACTTTGTGATTTGGGTTAAAACTGGAAGTCTTGCCTTGGTCAATTAAGGACTTAACATTGTGCGCCATTGAACTGGGCCTTACTGTACGACCACATGCCTAGTATGGGCTGGGCCTGACTTAGTAAGTTATGGAGTCTTGACATTAACAACTCGGTTGTATTTAAGCTATGTGATGGGCTGGAGGTGTGTACTGTTGTGTTTGGGTCACATCGCGGGACTCGTTCATTGCATCCTGCCCAATGGTGTGTGTCGTTCCAAGGGCTGTGTGTACAAATTGGACGGCAGTAAAGCACACCAGGAGTGTCATTGTTTGAGATGAAGTCTCTGAAAGGTTTTGTTATGGTCAGTGATCGCTACACTGATTGTATCGTGTGGGTAAAGTGTACAAACTCTGCAGAGTGTTTAAATCAATCTATTCGAATAGCCGCGTCCTCGGTTATGGACATGCTCGGGAATTTCACACGAGGGGTAGATTTTCATAAAACAATTGGGAAGGGTCAGCTGTGTGAGATAACTTGTTCAGCTGTGTGAAAGAACTTGATTAGACTATGTGTACTTTGTGAAATCAATTGTTAACTTATTATTGTCTATTTGTTTTGAATTATCCTTTCAATCTATTATTTGTATTCAATTGCAAATGTTGTATTTCTGCAAAATAACCACAGAAGCCATTCCTTTGGAATAAGCCATCATGTATAAATGCATTCTGTGGTATGACTTGCGAGTACGGTGTGTACTCACTCTAGCTAAACAAATCAATAGAAGTGGAGGAGTTGTCGCCTGCTTTTGAACGTTAGGGTCTTGATCCCAGTCAGTTGCCTGTGGTAAATTGATGGGAGCCACCGGAGTTTATTTCGTTTCCGCTGCAGTTTATTCTCTTATTGTCAGCCTTGCACGGCTTAATAAATGTAACACTCAACCATAAGGTCCCAACAGTTATTTGTTATTTAAAGTACTCGTTTATTCTTATATTCGTTGTATGGATGTGATATTTCATCAATGTTGACACTGTGTGCACTAGCGTGATCCTGGACTAGTGCAGAATACACAGAGGGTCCAGATTTGGATATTTGGGTCCCGACAGAGGTGGTATCAGAGCCATACTGACTTAGGTCTTGACCCTAGTTAGATTGGCCATTCTTAGTGAGTCCAAACTATTTTCTAAAAGCAAAATTAACTTACAAGATTAATTGAACTCCTTAACTCATCTCATGTCTCTCTTGACTCAACTATTGCTGAAATTCTTTCTTTCCCATTGCTTTGAAGTTGTTTTCAGATCCTTGTCCATCTTGACAGATGCCTCGTCTTGAGTTATGGAGAGCGCAAGGGAGGACTTGCCGCCGAGCTTTGGAAGTTGCTACAAGTACTTGGAGGGTTCGATCGTCCATTGTACCGTGGCAGTGCTTGGATTGTGAACGGCCGAGATCGTGGAGTGATCTGCCATTTGACCGTCTACGCCAGGCAGAACACCAAGGCAAGCAAACCATCAACATCTCACTCGAAGGAGTATTTGGATTGAAGCAATCCAGAGTCTTCGCGCCTTGCCATCCCGAGGATATGCAACATCTACTCGAGAGCTTCGTGACACGCTTTTCCGTTATCATCCCCGCACTTCCGACGTGGATCTTGCTGCACGTTTTCCGTCTACGGAGGAGAAGACAACGCCACCGTCGTGCATCTCGCCTGATTCGCACGCTCATGAAGAATCGTTGGAGTTAGCCGCCACAGAGCTGGAGTGTACCTATGAGACTCTTCAGAGAGCTGAAGAAAGGATCGCCATATTAGAAGAAACTCTTTATGGACGACACGATCACAAAGAAGACACTGAAGAGGAAGACCCAGAAGAAGCTGATGGACCGGCTGAACCAGAAGCACCAGCGGCACCTGCACCTGAGACACCTGCTCCTATTGCACCATCCCCGGGACATCAGGATCAGTTTGCAAGGATGCCAGCTCACTTTCAGGTCTACAGCAGGCGGGAGCACCGTCAAGGCTGCGGAGGCTATTTGATCGAGTAGTCCGATTAAGTTGTTTCAGGCTTAGCCAGTATTAAGTCTTGAGTCGCCCTTTAGGCGGTAGTTTGGTGTGCTTAAGTTCGTCCTTATTTTTGTGTGCAAGTATGAGCTGCAAAGGCCCTTAGGCATTTGTTGCAAGCCATACTATTATCTAAATCAATATAAGAGTTTCAGTTGAGCTTTCTTAAAATATGTTGTTGGGTTTTACCTACCCCGATTAGTTCTACACCTTATCTCGTGCTTGCTACCTTATCTAACCCCCGGAGATTCACGGATGGTTCGGACTCGTCAAGTCACATAAGTGGTTCCGATACTCCGTATCGTAAGGACAGAAGACTCCGGAGAAGCAGTTCCACCACAAGCACCTTGATCGATCTGCGAATTTTGGAGCATTCATGACAGCTCAGACCCAGCTGATGTACACCATGATGAATCAGATGCAAGCTATGAATAACGAGCAACAACAATCAAGATCACAATGGAACCCGATTGCTCATGGTCATAATGGATCATCCAAGTTGGCGGAGTTTATGAGAACCCGCCCACCAACCTTTTCTCGACATGTCTCACCAAGAGAAGCCGATGATTGGCTTCAGATCATTGAGAGAAAGCTGCGATCACTCAATGCAGCGATCATGAAAAAGTCTCATCGCCTCTCACCGGATGGAAGGCATTGCCGCCGAATGGTGGGAAAACTTTTGTGCAGCGCATGGAACGCCGCAAGACATTACTTGGGAAGAGTTCACAACTGCTTTTCGCCAGTATCATGTACCAGAAGGAATCATGGATCTAAAGAAGGATGAATTCCGTGCTCTCAAGCAAGGAGGAATGTCAGTGACTGATTACCTCAACAAGTTCTCACAACTTGCTCGATATGCTGCAGAAGATGTCGCCACTGACAAGGCTCGTCAGAGTCGTTTTCTGAAAAGATTGAACACTGGACTTCAAGTCAACTTGATCGCCCACACCTTTCCTGATTTTTAAGAGTTAATCAACAAGGGTTTGATTCTAGAGGATAAGCGCAAGGAATTGGAAGATCATCGTAAGCGCAGAATGGCTCAGCAAGGAAGTCACCAACCCCAGCTGAGGGCAAGAATGATTCCACCGCAGTTTAGCCGTTTTCCACCACAGAATTCTGCCAGACCACCTGCACCAACTTGATGAGGACATCCCTACCATGGATATAACCGTGCCTACACACACAACTCAACCACAACCAGTACAAGGACCTCTTACCCGAGCTCGTGCTCGCCAACTTAATTATCAGGTGAATTCGTTCCTAGGATTATATACTACTGAGAATAGACCGCTACCTAATGCAAGTGATTTAATTGTGCTTAGGAATATGGGAAAGGACCATGGAGAGACATGCGGAGGCGTGGAGATGTATGGAAGGCATAATGGAGATCATCACGTCACTTTGGGTCCAAGACAAGCAAGAGTTCGAGTTGGGCTCGTTCTGGAGTCAGATTCGGACTACGGCGTCAGCACTAACTTTAAACTGGCGTAACTTCTTCATACGGACTCCGTTTCGGGCGTTTCTGGACTTCATGGAAAGCTTATCAAGTCTACTTTCTAACGGATCCAACCTCATCATCAAATTCTATCCGAACCGCCGAAATTATCAAAGAGTCCGTATCCGTATCGAGTCCGAGTCGAAAGGTCTTTGCGCCACCTCTACTTTGGCCCACGGGCCTTGTAACCCTAGGGCGTGCGTCCACCTCGCTGGCCGCCACCCCTGGTCGCTTCCCCTATATAGGAGCCACCGTCTCCCTCGCTTGAACTGGGATTTCGTTGAGTTTAGGTTTAGCCATTGTGCAAACTCGCTTCTTGATTGTGTCGAGCGACCACTGCCAAGACGACTGGGATCCCATCTTTGCTATTCGCAATACAATTTATGCTTCCTTCATATTCGCAATATCAGATTGCTTATGTCTTATTCTTGCTAGTTCTTGATTGCTCGCGAGGATTGAACCGTGTTCAGTTGATCACGCCTCGGCGAGGTCAATAACACTTCGGAGTTGGTTCAATGATTGCTAAGGCGCAAGCATCGTCGTACGGTTGTAGTCGGATCGTGAGAGTCACCGCCACCAAAATCGATAGTTATCAATCTCATCGAAAGATCGGACACCTCGTTTCCATCAAGTGGTATCAGAGCTCAAGGTTGCTCGGTGAGAATTTCAAGTTTACCATAGATTAGATTGCTTTCCTTACCTAGAGTACACAAAAAAAAATTTAGCAGTAGTTCAATCTGTCCAAACCAGTCTTAGCCTCGCAATTTTTCTTTTCAGTACATTGCATTGTTGAACTTTAGGTTGCATCGTCGTGTTCTTTGCTGGTCTTAGTGTCTAGTTCCTCTAGAGTTTCGAGTTCTGTTCACGTTTTGGTCTCATCGTTCAGTTAGATCCGAGCTACCACAGGAGTAGAAAAGGAGGAGGACTCGATCTCTAGGGAGGCTTTGCCCTGGTTGGTTTCGGAGTAGGACACGATCTTGGAGTTGGTTTTGGAAGCTTTGCACTGGTTGGTTTCGGAGTAGGACACGATCTCGGAGTTAGTTTTGGAAGCCTTGCCCTGGTTGGTTTCGGAGTAGGACACGCTCTCGGAGTTGGTTTTGCATACGGCATAAAAAAAAAGAAGGAACAGGCAGCCGCATTAAAAGAGCCGCGGCATATAAAAAAAAACAGAAGAAAGAGAAAAAACCTAACTTTTGCATACGACCTTCGATTGAGGCGATTTTTGATCCGTTGGAAAGGAAATCGGAAGATAGAGCGAAAAAAAACAAGTATGGGAAATCTGGGGTTTTCAGATCCGCGTAAGCCATCAGGCACATGCTTGCAGCAGCTTCAGACCCAAAAAGGTCGTTTAGGGCCTCAAACGGGCCCGCGAACCGAGAAAATCAAGTTTCTCGAATTTGCTCAAAATTGTGAGCCCATCGCACGTGATTCTAAGGTCCCTGTGAAGACGGCACCCTTTTTCGAGCTCCTGAACTCCGTGTGCAACGCCATCTAGTTTCTTTCTGCACGGTGTGTCTTCGTTTGTGTTCTAGGCTCGCGTCTCTAGTACGGTCTAGCCTAGGGCGGCCTCCACCGGCGTTGAGCGATTTTTCACTTGCATTTTCTGAATTGATTATTGCTACTCCTTGCTACTAAACTTGAGCCCTCCCACCACACCTTTTCTACACCGCACAGAGCTTTACACGCAATCGCTCCATCCAATCTTGAAGATATATTGTCACCATCTGTTGCCGATCGCCTGTGCTTGGTAAGAATTGGTAAGAATTGATAGAAGGCTTGAGTCGAGCGACTTTGAACCACCATACCCTAGTTCTTGTTAGGGACATATTCTTGTTTTTTTGCTAACAATGGCGGAGTTCGAGAGTTTATCGATCAAGATACATCTCACGGTCCCGTCGAAGGAATCATACAACATTTCGCTTGAAATGAATCATCGACTGGAGGGCCTTGAGGAGGACGTCGAGTTACAAATGAGCGACTTGCTCAACTAGAGAGCACCAGTTGAGACAAACGCAACGCCACTGCGATGGAGAGAGCACAAGGTATTACTAATAATTCTTTGGCGGATATTATGGCGCGACTTGAGGAGATTGTCCAAGCTTCGACCATCGCTCCCCTATTTGTGACGGTAGAGGACAAGAGGAATATGTGGGTGATTCTGAGGCAGATGGCAGAGCTAACCACAACAACGATCGAGCTCGTCGCCAATTGTGTTTCAACCGACAAGGTATGCGAAGAGAACCCCCACGACGTGAGGTACGTGACCACGAAGATGCTTTTGCTAAGGTTAAATTCAATATGCCCTCTTTTAATGGTAAATATGACCCTGATAGTTATTTAGATTGGGAACTAGCTGTTGATCAAAAATTTGCTTGTCATGATTTTCCCGAGAATAGACGAGTTAGGGCTGCTACTAGTGAATTTACCGACTTTGCTTCTATTTGGTGGAAAGAACATTGCCGTCAACATCCCAATAACATACCTGACACTTGGGAGGCTTTAAAATTGCTTATGCGTCATCGATTTGTTCCCTCATATTATGCTCGTGATTTGTTAAATAAATTGCAACGCTTACAACAAGGTGCAAAGTCTGTGGAAGAATATTATCAGGAATTACAAATTGGTATGTTGCGTTGTGGGTTAGTTGAGAATGAGGAGGCATCCATGGCTAGGTTTTTGGGAGGATTGAATCGTGAAATTCAGGACATTCTTGATTATAAAGATTATAACTCCATGACTAGATTGTTTCATCTTGCTTGCAAAGCTGAACGAGAATTGCAGGGACGCCAGACGAGAACATGATCTAACTCTTCTACAGGTCGCACAAATTCATGGACGCGTACACCTTTTTCCTCATCCACTATGGTGGCCCCACCATTAACCGCCAACAACAAGCAGCGCCCTACTACATCAAATTCAGCGACAAGAGTTTTCGAAGCACCCAAAACAACACCACAACTTCCGGCAAAAACTTCCTCTTCGGTCGCTTCGACAGATTTAACGAGGGACGCTCAATGCCATCGTTGCAAAGGCTATGGACACATGATGCGGGACTGTCCAAGCAAGCGTGTATTGATTATACGTGATGATGGTGGGTATTCCTCTGCTAGTGATTTAGATGATGAAACATATGCTATGCTTGCAAATGACCCTGCAGGACATGATGATAAATCTAACCATGAGGAGGAACATGTTGACGCCGAAGATGCCGACAAGTATTTGAGCATTATAGTGCAACGCGTACTAAGTGCTCAAGTGTCTCATGCCGAAGCGTAATCAGCGCCATAATTTATTCCAAATCAAGGGCGTTGTCAAGGAACGCTCCATTCGCATAATTGTTGATGGTGGGAGTTGCAACAATTTGGCGAGTATGGATATGGTGGAGAAGCTTGCGTTGTCGACTAAACCTCATCCCCACCCATACCATATTCAATGGTTCAACAAAGAATGGTAAGTTGAAGGTAACACGGATGGTGAGAATATATTTTCTATGGGTTCATACCATGATTTTGTTGATTGCGACGTTGTTCCTATGCAAGCTTGTTCATTATTATTAGGAAGACATTGGCAATACGATACTGATTGTATACATCATGGTAAGAATAATCAATACTCTCTCATGTTCAAGGGAAAGAAAATTGTGCCGCATCCTATGACTCTGAACAAATTGTTAAAGATGACCTTGCTAGAGCTAGAAGAGAGAAGGAGAATACTAAGAGCGAAAATCGATTGTAGTAAAAGAGCTTGAGCAACATAAAAGAAAGAACCTAAATCTGCTCATGACAAAAATAAAGAAATTAAATTGAAAGGTGCTTGTTTTCTTGCTACCAAATCGATATGACTCAACCGATGCTAATAATTTTGTTTGCTATGCATTAATTTGCAAAGAAGCATTGTTTTCATTTGAGGATATACCTTCTTCTTTGCCACCTGCTGTCACTAACATTTTGCAGGAGTACAAAGATGTTTTTCCAAAGGACATCCCGCCGGGGCTGCCACCGCTTCATGGGATTGAGCATCAAATTGATTTAATCCCCGGTGCATCATTGCCCAACCGAGCACCATATAGGACCAATCCAGAAGAAACTAAAGAAATTCAGCGCCAAGTTCAAGAGTTGCTTGATAAAGGGTATGTGCGCGAATCTCTTAGCCCTTGTGCTGTTCCGGTCATTTTGGTACCAAAGAAAGATGGATCATGGCGCATGTGTGTGGATTGTAGAGCAATTAATAATATCACCATTAGGTATCGTCATCCTATTCCTAGGTTAGATGATATGCTTGATGAATTGAGTGGCTCTGTTGTCTTTTCCAAGGTTGATTTGCGTAGTGGTTATCATCAAATCCGCATGAAATTAGGCGATGAATAGAAAACGGCTTTTAAAACTAAGTTCGGGTTATATGAGTGGTTAGTAATGCCTTTTGGTTTAACTAATGCTCCTAGTACTTTCATGAGACTAATGAATGAGGTTTTGCGTGCTTTCATTGGTAGATTTGTGGTGGTTTATTTTGATGATATATTGATATATAGCAAATCATTAGAGGAACATCTGGATCATTTACGTGCTGTTTTTAAGGTTTTACGTGACGCACGCCTATTTGGTAACCTTGAGAAGTGCACCTTTTGCACCGATCGAGTCGCGTTTCTTGGCTATGTTGTTACTCCACAGGAATTGAAGTTGATCAAGCCAAGGTTGAAGCAATCTGAGTTGGCCGACTCTAACACGGTCACACAGTGCGGAGCTTTAGGACTTGGCTGGGTTCTACCGCCGCTTTGTGAAGGATTTCAAAGACTATCGCGCACCATTGAATGAGCTTACCAAGAAGGGCGTGCCATTTGTTTGGGGCACCGCACAGAGAATGCCTTCACCACATTGAAAGATAAGTTAACACATGCACCTCTACTCCAACTCCCGATTTCAATAAGACTTTTGAGCTAGAATGTGATGCAAGCGGAATTGGTTTAGGTGGTGTGTTGTTACAAGAAGGCAAACCTATAGCATACTTGATGAGAAATTGAGTGGGCCTAGTTTGAACTATTCTACTTATGATAAAGAGTTATATGCCCTCTTTGAACCTTAGAAACTTGGCAACATTATTTATGGCCCAAAGAATTTGTTATACATTCGATCATGAATCTCTAAAGCATATTCAAGTCAAGGTAAATTGAACCGTAGACATGCAAAGTGGGTTGAATTTATTGAGTCTTTTCCTATGTCATAAAACACAAGAAGGGAAAGGAGAATGTTATTGCTGATGCTTTGTCTAGGAGATATGCGATGTTATCACAACTTGACTTCAAAATTTTTGGATTAGAGACTATTAAAGAGCAATATGTGCACGATCTCGATTTTGCGAAATATTGTTGAATTGTGAAGAAGGAAAAATGTGGAATAAATTTGTCATTAATGATGGATTTGTGTTTAGAGCTAACAAGTTGTGCATTCTGCTAGTTCCGTCAAATCGCTATTGTTACAGGAAGCACATGGAGGTGGGTTAATGGGACATTTTGGTGTGAAGAAAACAGAGGACATACTTGCTGATCATTTCTTTTGGCCAAAGATGAGACGGGAGGTCGAGCGCTACGTTGCCCGCTGCACTACATGTCAAAAAGCTAAGTCACGACTTAATCCTC
This sequence comes from Hsuehochloa calcarea, assembly GCA_036346395.1. Taxonomy (NCBI): domain Eukaryota; kingdom Viridiplantae; phylum Streptophyta; class Magnoliopsida; order Poales; family Poaceae; genus Hsuehochloa; species Hsuehochloa calcarea. Next base: position 14,464,356 of record CM070615.1, on the reverse strand, counting down.
ATGGTTTATATATGCCTTTACCCGCTCCTAGCATTCCGTGGGAAGATATTTGATGGACTTTGTTTTAGGATTGCCTAGGACAAAGAAGGGAAGGGATAGCATATTTGTGGTTGTTGATAGATTTTCTAAGATGGCCCATTTTATACCTTATCATAAGAGCGATGGCGCTACCAATATTGCTGATTTATTCTTTCGTGAAGTTATTCGCTTGCATGGTGTGCCTAATACTATAGTTTCGATCGTGATGCTAAATTCCTTAGCCATTTTTGGAGAACTTTATGGGCTAAATTGGGGACTAAGTCGTTATTTTCTACTACTTGTCATCCCCAAACCGATGGACAAACCGAGGTTGTGAATAGAACTTTGTCTACCATGCTTAGAAATTGTGTTGAAAAGAATTTAAAATGTGGGAAGAATGCTTGCCTCATATTGAGTTTTCTTATAATCGGTCATTGCATTCTACTACAAAGATGTGCCCTTTTGAAGTTGTTTATTGTTTTACGCCTCGTGCTCCTATTGATTTAATGCTTCTCCCACCTTGAGAGAAATTGAACTTTGATGCAAAACAACGTCTTTGATGATTTTAAAAATACACGAGACAACCAAGGAGAATATAGAGCGCATGAATGCTAAATATAAACTTCTTTGGTAGTCGGGGAGAAAACACATAACTTTTAAACCAGAGATCTTGTTTGGTTGCACTTGAGAAAAGATAGGTTCCCGAATTGAGAAAGTCAAAGCGATGCCTAGAGCCGATGGTCCTTTCAAAGTGTTAGAAAAGATTAATGATAATGCATACAAGCTTGAACGCTGCAGATTTTGGGGTTAGTCCCACATTTAACATTGCGATTTGAAGCCATACTTGGGGAAGAGGATGAGCTTGAGTCGAGGACGACTCAAATGCAAGAAGGGGAGGATGATGAGGACATCCCTACCATGGATATAACTGTGCCTACACACACAACTCAACCACAACCAAGACAAGGACCTCTACCCGAGCTCGTGCTCGCCAACTTAATTATCGTGAATTCGCCCTAGGATTATATACTACGAGAATAGACCGCTACCTAATGCAAGTGATTTAATTGTGCTTAGGAATATGGGAAAGGACCACGGAGAGGCATGCGAGTCGTGGAGATGTATGGAAGGCATAATGGAGATCATCACGTCACTTTGGGTCCAAGACAAGCAAGAGTTCGAGTTGGGCTCGTTCGAGTCGATTCGGACTACGGCGCCAAAGACTAACTTTACACCGGGCGTAACTTCTTCATACGGACTCCGCTTGGCGTTTACGACTTCGTGGAAAGCTTATCAAGTCTACTTTCTAACGGATCCAACCTCATCATCAAATTCTATCCGAACCGCCGAAATTATCAAAGGAGTCCGTGATCCGTATCGTAGTCCGAGTCGAAGGGTCTTTGCGCCACCTCTACTTTGGCCCACGGGCCTTGTAACCCTAGGGCGTCGTCCACCTCGCTGGCCGCCACCCCTAGTCGCTTCCCTATATAGAGCCGCCGCCTCCCTCGCTTGAACGGGATTTCGTTGAGTTTAGGTTTAGCCATTGTGCAAACTCGTTCTTGCCAGTGTCGAACGACCACCGTCAAGACACTTCGGATCCCATCTTTGCTATTCGCAATACAATTTATGCTTCCTTCATATTCGCAATATCGATTGCTTATGTCTTATTCTTGCTAGTTCTTCGATTGCTCGCGAGGATTGAACTGTGTTCAGTTGATCACGCCTCAAATGAGGTCAATAACACTTCGGAGTTGGTTCAACGATTGCTAAGGCGCAAGCGTCGTCGTCGGTTGTAGTCGGATCGTGAGAGTCACCGCCACCAAAATCGATAGTTATCAATCTCATCGAAAGATCGGACACCTCGCTTCCATCACAACTTCAAACCCTTCGCCATTGCTCGTAACTTCCGCAACCCCGCACTACCAACCCCAATCCAATAAGCAACCCACGAATACAACGAGTTTGCTTTACAGCCGTCGGCCGGGGCATTTCGCCAACCGATGTCCGCAGAATGGGACTATCACTCCAGTACGCTTCAACCTTGGGAATACACCAGCCAAGACGCCAGTGCAAGGCAACCATCAAGGAACTTCTCAAGCTACCGGTCAATCCGGAGGAGCACCGCCATCGCGGGTCGAGGCCGTGTCAACCACGCCACTCTAGAAGGAGCCCAAGAAGCACTGACGTGTAATCGGGTAAGTTCCTAGTAAATTCAAGACACGATCGCTTTGTTTGATTCGAGCTTCGCATTCGTTTGTTTCGGAATTTTGCAACTAAGAACAAATTGGAAGTTATGCATCTTAAGCATACTCTGTTAGTCCAGTCGCCTAGAGCAGAGCTAAGTTCTAAAGTTGGATGTTTAGGAGCTAGGTTACTTATATCTGGAGTTGAGTTTCTAGCCAACCTAATAGTTCTAGACACTCAGACCATAGATGTCATCCTTGGTATGGCTTGGTTATCCAAACATAAAGCAGTGCTAGATTGTGGCCGAAGAGCCGTGACAATTGAGGATACTACAGGAAAGAAAGTAGAATTTCTAGCCACCTCAGTACGTGATGGACATTTGGTAGTCAACAGTCTGAAGACAGTTTCCTTAGAAGATGTACCTGTAGTCAGAGATTACCCGGACGTATTTCGGAAGAATTACGGGAATGCCACCGACCGTGACATTGAGTTTGTCATCGATCTAGTGCCGTGAACAGCACCAATTTCCAAGAGACCCTATCGGATGCCAGCCGATGAACTTGTGGAAATGAAGAAGCAGATAGAAGAACTACTGGAGAAAGGTTTTGTAAGACCTAGTTCGTCGCCCTGGGGAGCACCAATTTTATTTGTCAAGAAGAAAGATGGAAGCATGAGAATGTGCATCGATTATCGTTCTCTAAATGAAGTCACCATCAAGAACAAGTACCCATTGCCCAGAATTGATGATTTGTTCGACCAGATGAAAGGAGCCGGAGTATTCTCCAAGATCGATCTACGATCAGGTTATCATCAGTTGAAGATTTGTCCTAAGGATGTACCAAAGACCGCTTTCTCAACCCGGTATGGACATTATGAGTTTTTAGTCATGTCTTTTGGATTGACTAATGCCCCTGCCTATTTCATGAACATGATGAACAAAGTATTCATGGAATATTTGGATAAGTTCGTAGTAGTATTCATTGATGATATTTTGGTATACTCAAAGTTAGAGGAAGAGCATGCAGACCATTTGAGATTAATCCTAGAGAAGCTCGAGAGGACATCGATTGTATGCCAAGTTCAGAAGTGTGACTTTTGGAAGAAGAAAGTTGACTTCCTCGGTCATGTGATGACAAACGAGCCGAAGGAGTAGCAGTTTGACCCCGGAAAGGTTAAAGCGGTAATGAATTGGGAGCACCCAAGACGGTTACTCAAATTCGTAGTTTCTTGGGAATGGCAGGATACTATCGTCGTTTCATTGAAGGATTCTCAACGATTGCTAAGCCTCTTACGCAATTATTGAAGAAAGAGAAGAAGTACATTTGGACCCCAGCTTGTGAAGAGAGTTTTCAAGAATTGAAGAAACGTCTGACTTCAGCCCCAGTGCTAGTTTTGCTGGGATATCAGCAAGGATTTTGATATCTATTGTGATGCTTCGCGTCAAGGATTAGGATGTGTCCTTATGCAAGAAGGAAGAGCTGTCGCTTATGCGTCAAGGCAATTAAGGCCTCATGAAGAGAACTATCCTACCCATGATTTGGAACTAGCTGCCGTAGTGCATGCTTTGAAGATTTGGCGTCATTATCTCATCCAGAATCACGTGTGAAGTCTACAGCATCATAAGAGCACTCAGTACATATTCACTCGACCGATTTGAACATGAGACAGAGAAGATGGTGGAATTAATAAAGGATTATAATCTTGGGATCCATTACCATCCCGGTAAGGCCAATGTAGTTGCGATGCACCGAGTCGTAAAGCTCTGCAATGCTCGAAGTAAAAGAGATTTGCCCGGAACTTCAGGAGGAATTCCAGAAGCTACAGTTAGAACTTGTTTCTGAGGGATTTGTGGCCAGTCTGGAAGTGCAGTCTACTCTGGAGAAACAGATTCGTGAAGCGCAACCCAAGGATTCTGAGTTTGCTGATCTCAAGAAGAAGATGTCAGAAGGAAAATTTAAAGACTTCACCATAGATGATCAGGATATACTGTGGATCAATGGACGTATCTGTGTACCGGATATTGATGGTTTAAGACAGCTGATTCTGAAGGAAGCCCATGACTCAAAGTATTCGATTCACCCTGGAAGTACTAAGATGTATCAGGATGTTAAGAGTAAGTTTTGGTGGCCAAACTTAAAGCGAGACGTCGCAGAGTTCGTTGCCTTATGCGACGTGTGTCAGAAAGTAAAGGCAGAGCATCGAGACCAAAGAGTTTGCTACAACCGCCAAGATACCGTAATGGAAGTGGGAAGAGATCGGTATGGATTTTATTACCGGTCTACCCAAGACTCAATCAGGTTATGATTCGATTTGGGTAATAGTGGATCGTTTGACTAAGGTTGCCCATTTCTTGCCAGTCAAAACCACTTATTCCGGAGATCGCCATGCGGAATTGTATATGACAAAATCGTCGATACCGCACGGTGTGCCTAAGAAGATAGTGTCGATCGAGGATCTCAATTCACCTCTCGCTTCGTAGAGTCTACATGAAGCCACAGGAACTCATCTCAATTTTAGTATCGCTTATCATCCACGCATGGATGGACAGATCAAAGAGTCAACCGATATTAGAAGATATGTTGAGAGCACGTGCCTTAGCAAATGCTACCAGTTGGGATAAGAGTTTACCAGATGCGAATTCTCGTACAACAACAGCTTATCAAGCGGCTTTGCGGATGTCACCATTTGAAGCTTTGTATGGTCGTGCCTGCAGAACTCCATTAAATTGGTCAAAGACAGCTGAACGTGTAGTGTTCGGGCCAGATATTATTCAGGAAGCCGAAGAACAAGTCGCTATGATCAGAGAAAGACTAAAGATAGCCCAGTCCAGGCAAAAGAGTTATGCCGATAATCGTCGCCGTGACCTCAGCTTTGAACCAGAAGATTTTGTGTATCTTCGAGTTACTCCGCTCAGAGGTGTTAAGAGATTCCACACCAAAGGGAAGCTTGCTCCAAGATATGTGGGTCCATTCAAGATTTTGGAACGCCGAGGAGAAGTTGCGTACCAGTTAGAGCTACCACAGTCATTAGCAGGAGTGCATGATGTCTGAAGGACCGAAATGGCAACAGAGGGGGGGGGGTGTATGGTGCCTTAAAAATAATACTCCCCTTCACTGTATTTAAAACTAGCCTACAAAGATCTCTGAAGATCTAAAGAAAGTAAATGAAGCAAGATCAAACAATCAAAAACAAGTTTCAGGCTGTTCTTCTGGAAATCGGAAGTTCCGGGCAGTAGAGTGCGGAAGTTCTGCTTGCGGTACTTCCGCTGCACAAGATCGGCAGCTCCGATTATCCTGACCGAAGAATAGAGCTCTCGGGTTTTTGCCCAAAAATCCAAACTACTTAATCTTGAATGCTCTTCTCAGGTCAAGTTTTACAGGACATCATCCTAAACACCATCTTGACCTTATGGAGAAGAATCGCAACCAAAGATTCAATAATCGAACCAAAAACGGATTTCTTGAAGAAGGGGCATGAAAGACCAAAACCAATGATAAGCGAGATTCTCAGATTCTTAGAGCATGAAACTTTGAGGAAGTAATAGCAATACCAAAACGATTCTAGATATGAAGTTTCATGCTATCTTATAAAACAAATCAAAAGATATGCCAAAACCCTAGATATTCAACATGAACAGAGAGAGTGAGAGAGTTGCAAAATCAAGTAATCGAAACCTCAGATTTCATTGAATTGAAACATGGATTACACAGGTAACACAAAGATGAATGATTACAATAGGTTTCAGTTCATCAACTCCACAACTCAAAAAGCAAAACACACCCTTTTGGTGGAGCTAACCCTAATTTTCTCTCTCAAGGTCTAACCCTAACTCCAGGGTTCTCCCCTATTTATAGCCTTTGCTAATGGGCCTCCAACCCATTAAGCCCGCTACACCCGAACGGAACCGCCTCCACTTTTGCCGCTTTGCGAAAAGACCCTTTCGCCCCTTGCGCACCTTTCCGAAGCCTCCGTACACCTTGTTGTGCACGACTTAGCAACCGCTTCAAGATTCACGCCGCCTTCGACACATCCCGACCGCTTCGACCTCAACGCCTCCTGCGCCTAGTCCGGTCCACGTGTCTCGCCACGACTCCATCTTGATGCCCTGCAGTCAACACAGACAAAAACACATCACATAGCATTGCACAATAACATAGCATCAACATTTGTATAAGACTCAAACTCATACAAAATCAAACTCACAATTTAATCTTCTCTGCACAGTTCTAGACACAATCAGAAGTTCCGCACTTAACACAGCGGAAGTTCCGATTTCCGGAACATCCGCACTTGTCAGGAATATCGGAAGTTCCGCGCTCAACACTGCGGTACTTCCGATATCCGGAAGAACCGACTTTCCAGATATTTAATTCCGATTAGATATCTTAGAGAACACACAATGTCAGAATTTTCGGACACTCCGCTACCCCTTGTGCGGAAGTTGTAACATCCCAAAATTGGTTTGTGTTTCAAATGTAATAAAAATGAGGAGAAATTAAAACTTTTTCTCTGATCTTGATTTTTGTAATCAGTTCCATAATTTTTGTAAAGGAATTATGTGAAATCAAAAATCAAACGGCCATTTGGACACCAACACAAATCTCCTTCATGAAAATCTTGTGCCCAACCTTTGGAAATAATTTTTTTTTGGGTCTAGGGTTGATGTTTAACCCCTCTGAATTATCTCATGATTTTTAGAAATTATTTGATAATTTTGGAGGCAAGTCAAACTGGTCAAACCCTATTTTCCCAACTTCTGGAATTTCTGGAGAATAATTCAGTGCATGAAAATCTCTGAAAATTTTATGAGAGGTTCCTCCTGCTGTCAGCAAGCTCCAGTTAAAATTTCATAAATTTTGGAGTTTGTTTGCTACCTCAAATAATTCCTCAAAACTCAGATGTTTAAAATTCAATTTCTAACTGGTTTGCACTGTTCCTCGGGTTCGAACCAGCCTCGGGCTCGAGCCTCTGGACTCGGTCCAGTCAACTAATCGCACCGACGCGGTCGATCGGGTGTGCGGGTCGTGAGCCGTTGGATCGGCATCGAACGGTCCTCGACCAGTTGAACGATGGAATCGTTCTAATCCACCCGACCCAACTCAGCCGTTGGATCAACATCGAACGGTCTTCGACCAGTTGAACGACGGAACCGTTGTAATCCATTCGATCTAACTCAGCCTTTCGATTTCTATCCGACGATCGACGAGTCGCTCTCCTTCCTCCGTCACAAGCGTGAGCGGCGACCATGGCGTGCGCAGAGGAGAAAAGCCGCAGCGTCGGCCCAATCCACTGGCCGCTTTAAACGGCTATCTCGGCGCATTTAATGCCCGCCGCGCTCCTCCTCAGCGCCCACTCTCCAACCGCCCCGCCGCTCTCGCGCTCAAATGGCCGGTTGACCGAGCGGTATATCGCCGTTGCTCTCGCCATGCCCGCTATTTAAGCTCCTTTGCTTCTCCCTTAGCTTCCTTTAGCAACTCCGCAACTCTAGCTAACACTCACAAGTCCGCTGGAGCCGCAGATCTTCGAGAATCCTTCTACCGCCATTGTCGGTTTTGAAGCTCCGTGGAGTCGGTGCAAGACGGGCTTTCTTCTTCAAATCTTTGCTCCTCTGCTCTCCCTCTACTCATCAAGCTTAACCTCACTCAATTCGGTTCAATTTGTCCAGGGACGAGCTGAATTTGATTTCCCAATTTCGCCGAAACCGCGTTCTTCTTCGCCGGGCGCTTCGACTTCCTCGGCGCCCATTGCGCTCGTGTAGCTCCTCTTAGTCCCTAGTGGCTGGCACCTACTCCCTTGAACCGCAGCTTGAGCTTATCGCGCTTTTCGCTTTGGTCATTTTGAGTCGCCGGTTCCCTCCGCTTGCCGGCGTTCGTCCATCGCACCAACGCCATTGGTACCCTTAGGTGCGCAATGATGTTTGGGACCCATTTTGGGCACTTGCTCGCACCGCCGCGGCGAGCCGCCGGCGAGCCGCTCCTCCCCATCGCTTTTGCCGGACGAAAACAGGGCGATGGTTTGAACGTGAGTCGATGCGAACCGCCGATCCTTAGATCTACGCCCACGTTCGCGCGGAAAATTTTGAATCGCCGCGCGTCTTGATCCGCGGACCATTGGATCTAAGATCAATGGTCCCGATGCGAGTCGCGCGGGCGTTGGATCCCAGATCCACGGCTCGCGTCGCGCGGAACGCTCGGACCGCCAACGCCCCATCCACGTGGGACCGTTGGATCCGCATCCAACGGCGGACGACCGATGTCCCGGACGCTCGCGCGCTCGACCAAAGTGGTCGTGGACCGTTGGATCCCGATCCAACGGTTAACGACTCAGGTTTCGCGCCGCACGCACTGCAAGCGTTAGCTTGGGGACGCGGACCGTCGGATCCAAGATCGACGCCCTCGCTCGCCCACGCCATTTCTAAATTCGATTTTCCCAAAGGATTTATTTATCAACCGAAAATGTGATAACTTGTAAAATGCATAACTAATTCATTTCAAATCCTTTTGGTTGATTCAAATTTTGTTGGTTATGTTTTTAACTAGACTTTAATTTAAAAATGTTTCCAACCTCAGTATAGCTCCAGAAATTTTTGCTAATGAATAGTAGCATTTTGATTTATAAAAGTGAGCAAAATTGTTTTGGTCATATCTTTGGCATTAAGAATCCAAATCAATTGGTTCTTGTTGCTAAATTCATTATAAATCAAGACCTTGCTACTGTAAAAATTTTAGAATTTTTGGAGAAGGTTTACTGTTGGGTCTTTGCGTTTTATTCGTTCTTATCGGTTGCTTTTTGCTTTCTCGTTAGGATCCGAAGAGCACGTTGATAATATTATTGATCCTCAGCAACACCTTGACCCACAAAGCGTGCAAGATATTTGATCATAAATGTCCCATTACTTTCAAAGTCTAATATCTTGTTTACAAACTATATGTATGCATTGCTTTTGTGTCCAATTATTTTGCCTGCTTAGAGGTAGCTATTCCTAATGCATTGTTGCCATTAAAATGTTATCCCCTGCCACAACCATAAGTTATTAATATCGCTGGTGAATTAGAGCCCGGTGATTTAATTATGCTCTTTTACTGCCTTTGCGATGTCATGCTTAGAAATGCTTAGCTACCGGTAGAATTGGGCGGTTATCGACTTAGTCGATGACCTTGATCACACAAATCATTTTGTTTATTTTTGGTTCAGCACCTTATGCTTTTGTTTTGTAAAAACCGAAAATGAAACAAAATGATTTGACTTGGGCACAATGGCATGTTGGTGTGATTGTTGGGTGTGACAAGGAAAGGTGCCCAGGTCCCTAAGGACCGAAGTGTTACTTGTGTCACTAAGCCAAGCGCTTATGCGTATAACCACGCGAGAGGATATGGGACCTCTCTGACTTAGTACTTTGGCGTGGGTTATCTCCGAGTCGCAGGAGGGGTTGTGTGTGTTGTGTGAAACATGATATGTGTTCTCGTGTTCTTGTGTTAAAAGTGCGGTGGTGGAGATTCCTGTAGGCTCTCCACCTCGAGGAGCATTGTAGTTGTCCAAGGCTTTACTCGCGACGGTAGTTGACCGAGGCTTTACAATGACTCTACACAACGTATGGGTTTCTATCCATACGGCGGCTCGTGAATAATTCACAATATTGGAAATGTCTCAGAGGACTTAGCCGTGCAGCATACCTAAGGAAGTGTGCTTAATAGCTTGGCAAAAGGCGGTCCGCAGCGTGTGGGTACATTGGTACACCCCGCGCAGGATAAAACTATTCAATAGCCTCGCCCTAGGTTATGGACATGCTTGGTAAGGTCGCAAGAACTAGACTACAACCTTTTAAATTAAAATTTGATATGGTTGGCATGAATGGGTAATTCATGCTATTGTTGTGGTGACTAATGGTTTAGTCACTTCCAGGACTGCTTTATCGTTGTTGCTACTTGATTACTACTGCTTTTATCAAATAAAATCAGATTGCAAAATTGCCTTTGATCTATTACATTATTGCAAATAAAACTTGCTTTATGCTTAAAAATTTGAGTCCTAACTCGCTCCACTTAAATAAGCTTGCATATAGTTATTGTATAGATCTGTTATCATTCTTATATATCTTAAGTAGTACATTCAAAGTACTCACCCGCTTTTGTCGGGTCGCTTTTGTTTGCAGAGGAAGAAGGTGAGCCCCAAGGGCCTCACTTTTGTGAGTTGTGCCGTGGATTCGACGACTAGCTTGGCGGTCCTGGCTGGTTGCCTTGTGGGTTAAAGGCACACCGATTGGCTCTTTTGTTTTATAGCCATCTTATGGCACTTTTGCTTCATTGTTAAATTTCTTTATGTATTTGTCATTTGGCCTGTGGGCCTCTCTTTGTAATGACTATCCTTTATTTATGTTATCTTGGTTTGTTGTTTATGTTTCGGTTCTATGTGAATGAATGGAATTGATGCATGAACTTTGTAAAGAGGTGTGTATATCGCACTGGGAAGTATACATGTCTCGAGTCTCTGATTATCGATTTGTGATGCTAGGACCAAGTGGATGGTTAAGCATTACAAGCCGGATAAACCGGGTCTCACAAGGTTTGGTATCGAGCCATATCGACCGTAGTAACCCAAGCTTGGTCGCCTTTAGGATATTTTGAAAACCTTATTTTCAAAGTATCAAATGATTTGTGAAAGCTTAAGGAATTCTCATATTTTATTCCTTACCTATCTTAGCTTTCTTCTCTCATCTCACTCTAATTTGAGTTTTGAAAATTGTTTACCTCTTCTTCCTTCAAAGATAGTGTTATCGATTAAATGGGTTTTGGGAACCACCGAGTTTGGCAAATTGAAGTTCTTAGGGTTTTGAAGTTTCGGATCAAGGTTTCGCTAGAGGCTTGATGCGAATCTGACAAGACGCTTCAATTTCAGACAATGAGCTCAATGGTTTCGATAGGACCACCGAGCTTGGCAAATTGAAGTGTGCCGATTTTGAAGTTTCTAGAATGGAAGACTTCGACCGAAGCTTGATGCAAAATCGCTACAAGAACCTCAATTTCCGGACAGCAAGCTCGATGGTTTCTAATGGGGTAGAAAATGAGAGGATAATCAACTAAAACTTGTGGGGTTAAAAGGGTAAGATGTGATACTAGTTAGCTATGTATCTAACACTATTTTCGCTGATTGAACCTTGCTCTTTAATGGTATTAGATCTTACCTTAACCTTCTGATTTTTATCTTCTCAATCAATTACTCGTTCATTCAATACGGGTTAGTTGCATTGGGGAGTTGAGCTTTGGTTTTATGATTCCTTGCTGTTTTTGGAGTCTTTTTATAAGCCTTTTTAAAGTTATGTACTTGCTGTTTTGGCTTTCGATTAGAGTGATATTCCATTCCCCTAGTCGTTAGCTTTTTGCTTCATTTCGGTTTTGATTTTGGTCTAGTTTTAACCCAAGTTTCTTGTAACAGGATGGCCGGACGCACCCGTAGCGGCCAAGGCTGGCCACCGTCCGACGAGGATCTTCCTCCTCCTCCGACCATGGCCGAGGTCCTTCTTCGGATCGAGCGCAACTGCAGAGGACATGGAGGGTTCTTCGACGCCATCGCGCGAACACTTCCGCCTCTACCGGTGCTTCGTGATCCGGCAAGGAGTGGTCATCACCGCGTGGGGACTCGCGGAGTTTCTTCGCACTCAACCCCCACGCTCTCCAGTCCGAGGACCGCTGACGCAGCACGATCGGCTTCGCCTCGTGGAGCGAAGCCAGATAGCGCAGCGCCGGGAGCACGAGAAGGCGCTGCTTCGCATCGCACCACCGGAGGGTGCACTTTGTCTTGGTGGGAGAGCTTTCGCCATGCACCGACGGCCACACCGCCACTTGGGAGGAGTTCCGCATGGCCTTCCGCCGAGTCACATTCCTTCCTACCGATGAGGTCAAGAAGAAGGAGTTCTTGTCGCTCAAAAGGGCGCTCTCGCCACGGAGTATCTTTACGAGTTTAACCATTTGGCTCGTTATGCTCGGAGGAGGTGGCCACCGATGAGGCCAAGCAAGAGAAGTTCAAGGATGGTTTGTCCGAGGAGCTTGAGGACAAGCTATCCATCGCTGACTTCCGATTTCCGTGCCTTGGTGGACAAGGCCATTGTCGCCGAGCACTCGGGAGAGCGCTTGTGGATTCCCGCAGCGTAAGTGGGAGGCCCAAAGTCATCCAGGCCGCCTATCCCGCTTCGATCCGTCTCCGGTCGCGTCCGCCTTCAAGACTTCGAGGCCGCCAAGACTGTTCTTCGCCCTTCGCAGCCGTGCCCAATCACGCACTGCGAGTCGCCAGGTGGCCCCGCACCACCGCCGGGTCACTTGCTTCGCTGCAACTGAAGGGGCATTATGCGAACCAATGCCCTAAGAAGACAGAGCGCCTCTCGCCCTAATGGAGGACGCGGCAAGAGGTGGTTCTTCGCAGACCGAAGATAGTCCCTACTACCCAAGGCGTGGGTAGTGGTCGCGTCAACCTCATCTCAAAGAGAGGAGGCACAGGAGGCACCCGATGTTGTGCCGGGTACACTTTCTTGTTAACTCTCATTCTGCTCTTGCTTTGTTTGATTCAGAGCATCTCATTCTTTTATTTTTGAATCTTTTGCTGCTATTAGTGAGCTCCTCTGTACTCCATTGTTGGTCCCATTACTCATTCGCTCTCCGGGTTCGGAGATGAGAGCCGAATCTTAGTGTAGGGATGTTCCAATTGAAATAGAGGGAGTAAGATTCCTCGCGAATCTTATCCTCCTCCATTCAGCGAGTCTAGATGTAATTCTTGGTATGGATTGGTTGTCTCAAAGATAAGGGACAAATCGATTGCGCCAAGAAGTGTCTCTCTATCTAGTCCTTCCGGCGAGGTTAAGCGCCGCCAAGCCGCTAGGTCCGCATCTTTTCGCGCTCGCAGCGAAGCCCGCTCTAGATATTAGTGAAGTCCCCACAGTTCGTGACTTCGTTGATGTCTTTCCTGAAGATCTTCCAGGGATGCCACCAGTTCGAGACCTCGAGTTTGTCATTGAGTTGGTTCCCGGTACTGCCCCGATTTCAAAGAGGCATTATCGGATGCCACCGAACGAGTTGGTGGAGTTGAAGAAGCAACTGAATGAGCTGCAAGAAAAAGGTTTCATCCGCCCTAGCTCATCTCCGTGGGGTTGTCCTGCAATCTTCGTAAAGAAGAAGGACAATACTTTACGCATGTGCGTTGATTACCGTCCGCTTAATGAGGTAACGGTAAAGAACAAGTATCCATTGCCCCGCATTGATGATCTCTTTGATCAATTAACCGGAGCTCGAGTATTCTCCAAGATTGATTTGAGAGTGGGGTATCATCAAGTTCGGATACGACCCGAAGATATTCCAAAGACGGCTTTCTCTACTCGCTACGGCTTGTATGAATACACCGTCATGTCATTTGGCTTAACCAATGCTCCCGCCTTGTTCATGAACCTCATGAATTCGGTATTCATGGAGTATTTGGATAAGTTTGTTGTGGTCTTCATCGATGATATTCTTATCTATTCTAAGGACGATGAGGAACATGATGAGCATCTGAGGCTTGTGTTAGGCAAGCTTCGTGAGCATCAGCTGTATGCAAAGTTCAGCAAGTGCGCGTTCTGGTTGAAGGAAGTGGCCTTCTTGGGTCATGTTCTTTCAGCAGGAGGCGTAGCCGTTGATCCTAGCAAGGTCAGCGATGTTCTTTCATGGGTTCAGCCTACTTCGGTAACCGAAGTGCGGAGTTTTCTCGGTTTAGCGGGATATTATCGCCGCTTTATCGAGAACTTCTCCAAGATCGCGAAGCCGATGACGGAGTTGCTCAAGAAGGACAAGAAGTTCTTGTGGTCCGATGCTTGTGAGGAAAGCTTCCAAGTACTTAAGAAGCGTTTGACCACCGCTCCCGTCCTCGTTCTTCCCGATATTCATCGAAGCTTCGATATCTTTTGCGATGCTTCTCGTCGAGGACTCGGTTGTGTCCTTATGCAAGAAGGCAAGGTAGTGGCCTATGCATCAAGGCAATTGAGACCTCATGAACTCAACTATCCTACCCATGACTTGGAATTAGTCATGTGATTCATGCACTTAAGATTTGGCGACATTACCTAATCGGTGTCGCTATGGTGTATTCGGATCACAAAAGCCTAAAGTATTTGTTCACCCAACCGATCTGAACCTCGTGCAAAAGAGATGGTTGGAGTTGATCAAGGACTATGACATGGGTATTCACTACCATCCGGCAAGGCTAATGTCGCTGCCGATGCGCCAATGCAAAGCGCATTGCAATGCCTTGTTGCTCCGTGAAGTTCAACCCACCCTTCCGAGGAATTCAGCGCCTCAACTTAGGTTTGGTTGAGCGTGGTTCCTCGCGCCTTGGTTGTGCAACCAACCTTGGTGGATCGGATTAAGGTCGCCAACAATCGATGTTGGAGTGAACCACATCAAGGAAAATATCAAGAACGGACAACCAAGTGCTTCTCTCGAGGATGAGCATGGTGTTGTAAAGTTCGGCAACGCCTTGTGGTTCCAAAGGACATGGAATTGCGAATTTGATCCTCCGCGAAGCCCATGATTCGCTTTTGTCTATTCATCCCGTGCCACAAAGATGTATCAAGATCTCCGCTGTGATTTTGGTGGACCCAATGAAGAGGGAAATTGCAAAGTTCGTTGTCGAGTGCGACGTATGTCGTCGTGTCAAGGCCGAGCATCGGCCCAAAGCAGGATCGCTTCACCTTTGCCTATTCCTCGAATGGAAGTGGATTCGATCGGTATGGATTTTATCACCGGTCCGCCTCGCACCTCCAAGGGCAATGATGCCATCCGGGTTGTCATTGATCGGCTAACTAAGGTGGCGACTTCCTTCCAAACAAGACGGATCTCCGTAGGTCTTTTGGCGGATCTCTACATTGCCCGCATCGTGAGCTTACATGGGGTACCTAAGACAATTGTCTCGATCGTGGTTCTCTTTTCACCTCTCGCTTTTGGCAAAGTTTGCAAGAGGCTATGGGAACCTGTTTACCTTTAGCACAAAGATATCACCCCAAACCGATGGTCGACCGAAAGGGTCAACCAAGTGTTGGAAGACATGCTTCGTGCTTGTGTCCTCTCCTATGGAAAGAATTGGGAGAAATGCTTGCCATTTGCCGAAGTTTTCCTACAACAACAGCTTTTCGGCCGCCTTGGCATGTCACCTTCGAGGCCTTATACGGAGAAAGTGCGAACCCCGTTGAACTGGTCTCGAGGCCGGCGAAGACCTTTCTTTGGTCCGACTCGATCAATGAGGCCGAGAGCCAAGTCCAAATTTCATTCGTGATCGCTTACGCACACCTCAATCCAGCAAAAGAGCTACGCGAATCGCCGCCGCCGTGAATTGAGCTTTGAGCCTGATGACTTTGTTTATCTCAAAGTCTCTCCTTTGAAGGGCCATCAGCGTTTCGGCGTCAAGGGCAAGTTAGCTCCTCGATATGTCGGTCCTTACCGTGTTATCGAGAAGAAAGGGGCGGTTGCTTATAAGTTGGATTTGCCCGCTGCACTCGAGGGGGTACATGATGTTTTCCATGTGTCCCAACTAAAGAAGTGTCTCCGTGTTCCAACAGAGGAAGCTCCGTTGGAAACCCTCGATGTCCAAGGGGATTTGACCTATCGCGAGCACCCTGTTCGCATACTCGATGAGGCTGAACGAAGAACAAGGAATAAAACCATCAGATTCCTCAAAGTTCAGTGGTCGAACCATTCCGAGGATGAGGCTACTTGGGAAAGGGAAGATCGTCTCCGTGCAGACTATCCATCTTTCTTTATCGAGCGAGCCAAATCTCTGGACGAGATTTTTGTAAGGGGGAGGTTTTGTAACATCCCAAAATTGGTTTGTGTTTCAAATGTAATAAAATGAGGAGAAATTAAAACTTTTCTCTGATCTTGATTTTTGTAATCAGTTCCATAATTTTTTCAAAGGAATTATGTGAAATCAAAAATCAAATTCCATTTGACACCAACACAAATCTCCTTCATGAAAATCTTGTGCCCAACCTTTGGAAATAATTTTTTTGGGTCTAGGGTTGATGTTTAACACCTCTGAATTATCTCATGATTTTTAGAAATTATTTGATAATTTTGGAGGCAAGTCAAACTGGTCAAACCCTATTTTCCCTCTTCTGGAATTTCTGGAGAAAAATTCAGTGCATGAAAATCTCTGAAAATTTTATGAGAGGTTCCTCCTGCTGTCAGCAAGCTCCAGTTAAAATTTCATAAATTTTGGAGTTTGTTTGCTACCTCAAATAATTCCTCAAAAATCAGATGTTTAAAATTCAAATTCTAACCGGTTTGCACTGCTCCTCGGGTTCGAACCACCTCGGGCTCGAGCCTCGGACTCGGTCCACCAACTAATCGCACCGACGCGTCGATCGGGTGTTCGGTCGTGATCCGTTGGATCGGCATCGAACGGTCCTCGACCGCTTGAACGATGGAATCGTTTAATCCACCCGATCCAACTCACCGTTGATCAACATCGAACGGTCTTCGACCGCTTGAACGACGGAACCGCTGTAATCCATTCGATCTAACTCACCTTTCGATTTCCATCCGACGATCGACGAGTCGCCTCCTTCCTCCGTCACAAGGTGGCGGCGACCATGGCGCGGCGCAGAGGAGAAAAGCCGCAGCGTCGGTCCAATCCACGGCCGCTTTTAAACGGCTATCTCGGCGCATTTAATGCCCATCGCGCTCCTCCTCGACGCCCACTCTCCAACCGCTCCGCCGCTCTCGCGCCAAACGGCCGGGTTGACCTGAGCGGTATATCGCCGCTCCTCTCGGCCATGCCCGGCTATTTAAGCTCCTTTGCTTCTCCCTTAGCTTCCTTTAGCAACTCCGTAGCTCTAGCTAACACTCACAAGTCCGCTGGAGCCGCAGATCTTCGAGAATCCTTCGGCCGCCATTGTCGGTTTTGAAGCTCCGGTGGAGTCGGTGCAGCACGGGCTTTCTTCTTCAAATCTTTGCTCCTCTGCTCTCCTCTACTCATCAAGCTTAACCTCACTCAATTCGGTTCAATTTGTCCAGGACGAGCTGAATTTGATTTCGCCAATTTCACCGAAACCGCGCGTTCTTCTTCGCCTCGGCAGCTTCGACTCTCCTCGGCGCGTCCATTGCGTTCAGGTAGCTCCTCTTTAGTCCCTAGTGGCTCGCACTGCTCCTTGAACCGCAACTGAGCTTATCGCCGTTTTCGTTTTGGTCATTTTTCGGCCACTTCGGTTCCCTCCGGCTTGCCGACGTTCTGGTCCACCGCAGCCAACGCCATTGGTACCCTTAGGTGCGCAATGATGTTTGGGACCCATTTTGGGCACTTGCTCGCACCGCCGCGGCCAGAGCCGCCGGCGGCGAGCCGTTCCTCCCCGTCGTTTTTGCCGGACGAAAACAGGACGATGGTTTGAACGTGAGTCGATGCGAACCGTCGATCCTTAGATCTACGGCCCACGTTCGCGTGGAAAATTTTGAATTCGTCGCGCGCTTGATGCGTGGACCGTTGGATCTAAGATCAATGGTGCCGATTCGAGTCGCGCGGGCGCTGATCCCGATCCACGGCCGCGTCGCGCGAACGCTCGGACCGCCGAACGCCCCATCCACGTGGACCGTTGGATCCAGATCCAACGGCGGACGACCAGTGTCCCGGATCGCCCGCGCGCTCCGACCAAAGTGGTCGTGGACCGTTGGATCCTGATCCAACGGTTAACGACCAGGGTTTCGCGGCCGCGCGCGCGCGCGCGTTAGCGCTGGGACGCGGACCGTCGGATCCGAGATCGACGCTCCTCGTTCGGCCACGTCATTTCTAAATTCTGATTTTCCCAAAGAGATTTATTTATCAACTGAAAAATGTGATAACTTGTAAAATGCATAACTAATTCATTTCAAATCCTTTTCGGTTGATTCAAATTTTGTTGGTTATGTTTTTAACTAGACTTTAATTTAAAAATGTTTCCAAACTCAGTATAGCTCCAGAAATTTTTGCTAATGAATAGTAGCATTTTTGATTTATAAAAGCTGAGCAAAATTGTTTTGGTCATATCTTTGGCATTAAGAATCCAAATCAATTGGTTCTTGTTGCTAAATTCATTATAAATCAAGACCTTGCTACTGTAAAAATTTTAGAATTTTTGGAGAAGGTTTACTGTTGGGTCTTTGCGTTTTATTCGTTCTTATCGGTTGCTTTTTGCTTTCTCGTTAGGATCCAAGAGCACGTTGATAATATTGTTGATCCTCAGAACACCTTGACCCACAACAAGCGTGCAAGATATTTGATCATAAATGTCCCATTACTTTCAAAGTCTAATATCTTGTTTACAAACTATATGTATGCATTGCTTTTGTGTCCAATTATTTTTGCCTGCTTAGAGGTAGCTATTCCTAATGCATTGTTGCCATTAAAATGTTATCCCCGCCACAACCATAAGTTATTAATATCATTTGGTGAATTAGAGCCCGTGATTTAATTATGCTCTTTACCGCCTTTGCGATGTCATGCTTAGAAATGCTTAGCTACCGGTAGAATTGGGCGGTTATCGACTTAGTCGATGACCTTGATCACACAAATCATTTTGTTTATTTTGGTTCAGCACCTTATGCTTTTGTTTTGTAAAACCAAAATGAAACAAAATGATTTGACTTGGGCACAATGGCATGTTGGTGTGATTGTTGGGTGTGACAAGGAAGGTGCCTGTGTCCCTAAGGACCGAAGTGTTACTTGTGTCACTAAGCCAAGCGCTTATGCGTGCTAACCACGCGAGAGGGATATGGGACCTCTCTTGACTTAGTACTTTGGCGTGGGTTATCTCCGAGTCGCAGGAGGGGTTGTGTGTGTTGTGTGAAACATGATATGTGTTCTCGGTGTTCTTGTGTTGGGTGTGCGGTGGTGGAGATTCCGGTAGGCTCTCCACCTCGAGGAGCATTGTAGTTGTCCAAGGCTTTACTGCGACGGGTAGTTGACCGAGGCTTTACAATGACTCCGACACAACGTATGGGTTTCTATCCATACGGGCGGCTCGTGAATAATTCACAATATTGGAAACGTCTCGGAGGACTTAGCCGTGCCGGCATACCTAAGGAAGTGTGCTTAATAGCTTGGCAAAAAGGCGGTCTGGCGTGTGGGTACATTGGTACACCCGCGCAGGATAAAACTATTCAATAGCCTCGCCCTAGGTTATGGACATGCTTGGTAAGGTCGCAAGAACTAGACTACAACCTTTTAAATTAAAATTTGATATGGTTGGCATGAATGGGTAATTCATGCTATTGTTGTGGTGACTAATGGTTTAGTCACTTCCGTGACTGCTTTTATCGTTGTTGCTACTTGATTACTACTGTTTTTATCAAATAAAATCAGATTGCAAAATTGCCTTTGATCTATTACATTATTGCAAATAAAACTTGCTTTATTCTTAAAAATTTGAGTCCTAACCTGCTCCACTTAAATAAGCTTGCATATAGTTATTGTATAGATCTGTTATCATTCTTATATATCTTAAGTAGTACATTCAAAGTACTCACCCGCTTTTGGCCGGGTGCTTTTGTTTGCAGAGGAAGAAGGTGAGCCCCAAGGGCCTCACTTTTGTGAGTTGTGCTGTGGATTCGACGACTAGCCTGGCGGTCCGGTCGGTTGCCTTGTGGGTTAAAGGCACACTGATTGGCTCTTTTGTTTTACAGCCATCTTATGGCGCTTTTGCTTCCGCTGTTAAATTTCTTTATGTATTTGTCATTTGGCCGGTGGGCCTCTCTTTTGTAATGACTATCCCTTATTTATGTTATTTTGGTTTGTTGTTTATGTTTCGGTTCTATGTGAATGAATGGAATTGATGCATGAACTTTGTAAAGAGGTGTGTATACTGCACTCTGGGAAGTATACATGTCTCGAGTCTCGGATTATCTGATTTGTGATGCTAGGACCAAGTGGATGGTTAAGCATTACAAGCCGGATATACCGGGGTCTCACAGAAGTTCCGATTTCCTTCAGCCGAGAGCAAAACGCAGATAAATCGGAAGTTCCTTTTTCCAACACCGGTAGTTCCGATTTCCCTGACTCAGCCCAGAAACAGTCCAAACCGAAAACCTCAACTCTCAATCTAATCAACACACTTGTCAAATACTCATCACTCAGAGTGGAGGACCTCTCACATGGTCTCTCAATCTCCCCCTTGATGAGTATATTGACAATTACCGAAAAAGCATAAGATGAGTTTGAGATTACAGCCATCAAGGTCTAAACAAGAGTAATTAAGCACAAGACCAAGTTGACACAAGGAAAAAGACTTGAGATGAGATGAAAGAGCAATTTTCGCAATTTTCGCACAAAACTCAAGGCTTTTCTTCAGAAGTCATTCTCCCCCTTTGGCAATAAAATCATCAATATGTAGAAAAGGGAGGAAAAGACTATATGATGTTCATTTTAAGCATTAGGAGCCATGTAGATTATCCAAAATGACTATTAGAGTATTACACCAAGCCATAACACAGAAGAATGCTATCAAGATCATGACAATGATGTATAGAAGAGCTAAGATGTAAGGTCCATAATCGATTAATGATCCAATTCTTTAGCAGGTCAAATAAGTCAAGATTGAAGTCTAGCTACAGATATCCAAAGATGATACAAGCCATGTCAAACAATCTAAGTTGAACCAAGAAGACTCATACTGAACAGTTTAGAGTGCTACCAGTTGAAGAGGGACTCATTTTATCCAGAACTTGGTCTCTTTGATGATAAGCAATTTTAGCATATTTTTCTTTTTCTGAAGACTTTTTATGGTTTTATCTCAGTAAAGCAAGCTCTGGACTAGGTGCCATCCACAACTGCCTCCTAAGCTTCAACCAAATTTTTTTAGCCATGTGCTAGATCCCAAGCCTTATGCGACCACTCCAAGCAACAGACTTAAGGAGATGATCTTAGGTCATCCAAGGCTCCCCCTGAGTTCATGCCTAGTGCAATGGCAAGCCGTCTCATGAGAAAGATTTGGTGAGATCAGTTTTTCGCACAAAGAGATCATTTTGCTTTTGAAGTTTTTAGACCGATGATTAGAGATAAGTCATGTTTCTTAACAAACCGACATAGCTTACTCAAAAGTTCAAAAGAGATTCAGACTCAACTCACCTACTTGACATGGCGAAAATCATAAAAGGATAGTTTCAACCAGACTAGTCTCAAGAGCTATCATGACAAGATTTTAATTCAAGTTTAGCATTTTTAAATACCTTAGCATGGCAAAGACTAAACTACACATAAAAAGTCATGATAGATCTAGCAGTGTAGCATAAATCATGGCAAGATGTAAAATAGTGAAAACAGATCATAAGGGATAATAAACAAGGCTCCATTTGATTATTATGCAATGCTTGATGAAATACACAAAAATCCAGATTCCCTTCAGAATGAGATGCATCTTTTAATTCAGGTTGAGTTATGACAAAATTAAGAGTATGGAATAACCAAGAATAACTCCCCCTGAACCAAAGGAACTAAAACGAGAATCTGATAAGTAAAACAGAAAAGGCAGTCCTTTAGAGCATAGAAAAGATATAGAGAAAACTATCGCTCAGACAGATTCTTATCTACCCCATATGATTCTAGGACTATTAGCTGATCTACACAAACACTAAGGAGCAAACACTATCCCTGTCTACCCAAGGGTGGCCCGACCCCTGCTAGAACCTATAAGAAGTGAGTAAGCTCTACTTAGAGAGGGAAGAGACAGCTAATAAGCAGCATCCTAGAAGCACAAGACAAGAAGTAGCAGTCAAAGCAATGTGGCAAGAGAAACACTCTAACCTATGCTGGAAGGACTTCGACCCGAAATATTAAAAGAAATGAAACCAGAAAGGAGTAAGCGATAATATAATATAATACAAGAGTAGCACAACGCCCCCTCACAAGAAATCCGTAAGGACAAACCACCCCAAGCTCTCCGCAGAGCCGAAACCGAGAGCCAGCCTGAGGCTTAGTGAAGATATCACCAACCGGTGCTCACTCCACAAACTGGAGCACAATGTCACCCTTCTCTACATGGTCTCTAAGAAAGTGATATCTGATATCAATATGCTTGGTCCGAGAATGTTGCACTGGGTTCTTGGCAATGCAAATCGCAGACGTGTTATCACAAAAGAGTGGAACGCAGTCGATAGATAGCCCGAATCTCGCAGGTCGAGACCATCCAAAGCACTTGGCTACAAAGAATCGGTCGCAAAGAACGCATTTCGCCTCTCTGCAGTGGATCGCGCAACACCGGATTGCTTCCTCGATTTACCAGAGACAAGAGAAGTGCCAATGAATTGGCAAGTGCCGTAAGTGCTCTTCCTATCTATCCTACACCAAGAAAGTCCAGACGGAGAAAGCTCTAAGAGATAGACAAGAAGAGGAGGAGTACCAGATACCATAGTCAATGGTAGCTCAAGGTACCGAAGATGCGCTTCACCGCCGACGGTGAGATACGCGAGGAGAAGCTCAAACCGAGCACAAAGACACACAGAGAAGTGTATGTCCGGTCTCGAGGCCGTGAGGTACAAGAGAGAGCCAATCATGCTCTGAACTCCTTTGGTCAACAGTGTTCGCTGCCTTCATCCGGATCCAGAGCAACCAGAGATGCCATTGGAGTTGATATCGGCTTTCCATCATTCATGTCGAAACGCTCAGAGGTCTCGAGTGTATTTGCCTTGATGAAGAAAGGTACCTCCCGAGTCTGCTTTGATTTGGAAGCCAAGGAAGAAGCTCAACTCGCCATCATGCTCATTTCAAACTCCGAGCTCATGACATCGGAAAACTGGGAAACGAGCACGCGAGGAGCCGCCAAAGATAATGTCATCCACATAGATCCGGACGAGCGTAAGATCGCTGCCAAGACGGCGGATGAACAAGGTTTTGTCAATTTTACCCATCTCAAAACCATGGCTCAAAGAGATAGGACTTAAGCCTTTCATACCAAGCTCGGGAGCTCGCTTGAGTCCATACAAAGCTTTGGAAAGCTCAGAGACATGGTTAGGTATTTGGGGTTCTCGAAACCAGAGGTCAGTTCGACATAGACTTCTTCCTCAATAAGGCCATTGAGAAAGGCACTCTTGACATCCATTCGAAAAGCTTGAAACCCTTAGAAGCCGCAAAGGCAAGGTGATTCTAATGGCTTCAAGTCTAGCTACAGGCAAAAGTCTATTCAAATCTAGACCTCAACTTGAGAGTACCCCGAGCTACCAAATTAGCCTTGTTTCAATGACTAACCCATCTTCACTTTGTTTGTTTTGAACACCCATTTGGTCCCAATGATATTGTGACCTTGAGGGGCTCAACAAGGACCAGACCTTGTTCCTTTCAAAGTTTTCCAACTCCTCATGCATAGCGCTTGTCCAAGACTCGTCGATAGAGCATGACAAACATCTTTAGGCTCAAATGAGGCGACAAGGCGTAATGGAGACAAGAGAGATAAGCCGCCTTTTGAACGTGTGACAGACTCAAGAGGTCTCCAATGATCTGCTCAAGGATGGTCCTTTGAATGTGTCTTGAGGTCCAGGTGAGATGAAGAAGTGGCCTCTACCTCATGATCGATGAGATAGGAACAGAGCCACTAGCTTCGTAAGAAGCGAAGGTAAGGGTCGATCTCCTCGAGGTGCAAAGTGGAAGAAGGCACCTCAAGAGGAGGAGGAAGAACTGATCGTAGACAACCTTCATCTCCGCCTTCCTCTTCGTCCACAAAGATGGACTCGATCGCTTTAAAGAACTCGAGATATCGTGCCTAGTCCCCTGACCGCCTCATCAAGGTCACCTCACAGTGTCTCTAACAATTTACTAGACTCGCAGCCTGCACTTATAGGCACGAGAAGAAGTCGAGTAACCCGTAAAGATCCCATCACATGATCGTGACTCGAGCTTATCTAGGTTCCTGCACTTCGAATAAAACACTTGCAACCAAACACACGAAAATGCGAGACGCTGGTTTTCGCCATATCTCAACTCATAAGAAGTGCGATGCAAGAGTGCCCAAGAAAAACTCATAGAAACATGACAAGCAAAGAGCAATTGCCTCACCAAAACTTCCTAGGTGTAGAGTACTCATCAAGCATCGTCCGCCATCTCGACCAAGGTACGGTTCTTCCTCTCCACAACGCCATTTTGTTGGGGGACGATGGAGACGTAGAACCGTGCTCTACACTGCCTCACCACAAAACTCTCAAAGTAGGAATTTTGAACTCGTGCCATTATCGCATGAATTGCTCGTAATGCACCCGAGCTCAACAGAAAGCCTACTAAAAGACCACGAAAAAGAGTAAACGCCTCATCCTTCGAGGCTAAGAAAATACCCAAGAATACCTCGAGAAGTCATCGACCACGACAAGTACGCACTACTTCCCTCCTATCGATCGCACTGGCCGGTCCCATCGTGGTCCATATGGAGTAGTTGACCGGTGCATCCGTCATAGTCATCAGAATCGAGGATATGAAGCGATTAACCATTTTGCCGTGCAAGCAAGGAGCACAAACAAGATCCTTGACCATTTTGAGTTTCGGCAAACCACGAATGAGATCGTGGCCGCTAACTCGGGTCAGATGATCAAATCCTATATGACCAAGTCTCCTATGCCAGAAAGTCAAATCACGGGATTCAGAAGCAATTAAACATCGGAGAGGATCACCAAAAGATCCGTAAAAATCAGCACGAAAGATCCTCCCATAACGAAATCCCGCAAACTAGACTACCCGAAGAATCAAGAATTTTGCAATTGTTTTTCTTAAAGCTCACCTCAAACCGCCATCGGTAAGTCGAGAGACTGTGAGAGACCATGTGAGAGGTCCTCCACTGAGTGATGAGTATTTGACAAGTGTGTTGATTAGATTGAGAATTGAGGTTTTCGTTTGGGTGCTTTCATCTCAATCGTGGAAATCGAACTACCGCAGTTGTATGGAGCTGGAGTTCGATAAATCGAACTACCGGTGATGAAAATCGGAACTTCGCTTAATCTGGGATTTGAGTTCGCTTGAGCTAAAGTGCGAACTTCCGCACTGGTGTCGCGAAGTACCGCTATGTCCGACAGAGAGTCGAAAATCGAATTAAATATTTGGAAAATCGGATGTTCAAGATCGGAAGTTCCGCAGCGGTAAGCACGAACTTCCGATAATTCGACAAGTGCGGATATTTCGAAATCGGAACTTCCGCCGTGGTAAGTGCGAACTTCCGATTGTGTCCGTAATCGTGCGTAGAAGGTTAAATTGTGATTTTGATTTTGTATGAGTTTGAGCCTTATACAAATATTGATGCTATGATATTGTGCAATGCTATGTGATGTGTTTGTTGTCCGTGTTGATCGCAGGCATCAAGATGGAGTCATGACGAGACACGTGGACCTGACTAGGCGCAGGAGGCGCTGAGGTCGAACGGCCGGGATGTGTCAAGACGGCGTGAATCTTGAAGCGGTTGCAGTCGTGCACAACAAGGTGTACGGAGGCTTCGGAAGGTGCGCAAGGGGCGAAGGGTCTTTTCGCAAAGCGCAAAAGTGGAGGCGGTTCCGTTCGGGTGTAGCGGCTTAATGGGTTGGAGGCCCATTAGCCAAGGCTATAAATAGGGAGAACCCCGAGTTAGGGTTAGACCTTTGATAGAAAATTAGGTTAGCTCTAGAAAAGGGTGTGTGTTACCTTTTGAGAGTTTGTTGAGTTGAGAGAGAATGAATCAAAATCTTGTAATCATTCCTCCGTATTTCCTTTGTAATCTTTTGATTTCTATTAATGAATCACTGAGGTTTTGATTACTTGCTTATGCCTTTCTCTATTCTCTTCTCGCTCATATTGAATGTTTAGGGTTTTGGCATATCTTTTGAATCGCCTTATGAAATAGCATGAAACTTGATATCTAGATTCGCTTTGATATTGCTAATGTATCCTCAAAGTTTCATGAACTAGGAATCGAGAATCGTGTCTATTTCGGTTTTGGTCTTTCTTGCCCCTTCTTCAAGAAACCGATTTTGGCTTGTTTGTTAAATCTTTGTTTGCGATTCTTCTCCATGAGGTCAAGATATTGCTTAGGATGATGTCCCGTGAAACTTGACCGAGAAGAGCATTCAAGATTTAGCACTTTGGATTTTTGGGAAAACCCGAAGCGCCTGTTTCTTGGTCAGACAATCGAACTTCCGATTGTCCACGGCGAATTCATCGCAGCGGAACTTCCGCATGCATCCCGAACTACCGGAGTGCGGAACTATCACGGTAGAATCGGACCTTCCGATTTCTCGATGCAATACCAAGTTTATTTTGATTCTCTGCTTTTGCTTCACTCTTCTTAAGAGATCCAGAGTGCTTTGTAGATTTGCTTTAAATACAAGAAAGGGAGTTCTTAATTTTATTGCACCATTCACCCCCTCTGCTGCCATTTCGGTCCTTCATTTGGTATCGAGCCGTTAGCTCTTCTTTATAGATCTTAACCGTCTTCGTGAGCCATGGCAACTGACAAGTATTCCACCAAGCCTCCAGCTTTGATGGTCCGATTACCCTTCCGAAGAGCCGAATGGAAACGATATCCGTGCTCGTGGGTATGCCATCCGGAGAAAGGTGAAAGTCGTTTGTTGCTCTCGCCGATGAGAACATCAATGTGGGAAATATGGTCGATGTTGAGGCAAATGCTAAGGCAAGGAACATTATCATTCGTGGTTTGAGCGTATGAGTTTGATCGTATTTCTCATTTGATTTCGCTATGACATCCGGGTGACCTCGATGCATACCATGAGGGCACCACTCAGATTAAGACGGTTCGACAAGACCAGCAAGCGAGAATATAGTAAATTTGAGATGCTTGTTTGGTGAATCTCTTGACGAGTGCTTTTCGCTTTCATAAGATTTTGAGCAACCTCCGAGCGGTCGGTCTTACATACCCGACTCGGATAACGCCGACAGATGCTTTCAGACTTGATCTTCGTGTTTGGGAGATGAAAGTGACTACCATCAAGGATAGCACGGACCTCTCGACTCGACTCTTGATGCGCTGTACTCGCGTCTCAAGACTCACGAGATTGACATTGTCTCTCAAGGTCAAGTCACAATGATGGCTTTAGTCACCGATCCCACTTCGATCTTCTTCGAAGTCGATCGTGGGTTCTCCTAGTCGCTTCTGTGACATAACGATGATCGCTAGAGCATTTGAGGATGAACAGCTAGCCCTCCTAGCTCTAAGTTTTCCCATGCTTACAAGAGGAGGAGGGATGGTAAAAGAGGAGGTCCTGTGATTTGTTTCGAGTGTGGTGGCCCCAACCACATCCGAGCAAACCGTCCCAAGCTTGGGAAGGGCAAAGGTGACTATGGCGGTCCAAGCAAGAACGACTACATCGACAAGAACCGCAACACGAAGCCCTCAAAGACTGATCAAGGCAAGAAGAAGTTCCGCAACTTTGGGAAGGCAAAGAAGTCGCTCCATCGCGTCCTCACCGCCTCGACGAACCGGACACCAAATGAGGTGGAGGGGTGGAGGACGATGATGGGAAGGACGATCATGATCCCAAGGACGACGGCAACTTCTCCTATGTGCTTCATGGCCCTCGGGCGAATCGAGCGACAAATGACTCAGACTCGACCGACGAGGTTAGTCCCACTTATGACCAGCTTAATGATGCTTTTCTTAAGCTAGGTAGATTTCATGCTAAGTCTAGGGCTAAGTGTTCGTGTTGGAGAAGGAAGTAGCTAGACTATCACGGGAGCTTACTTCACTTACATCTGCTCCCTCCCGTGATGATTGTGACACTTGTCGTGCTTTGCTTGATGACATGGAAAACTAAGGATCTTGCATGATAGTGTGTCCTCTGAACTTGACATGATTAAGGTAGAGAACATTAGCCTTCTTGCTGAATTAGAGATGAGTAGGGTAGCACCTCCTACATCCACTACTGATGAGGCTACTGCTTGCACCTCATGTGAGGTTAAGGACAATTCTTTTAGAGGTCTTTATACCATGTTGCTTGATCTGCCTGAAACTTGTGAAAATTGTAATAAACTAAAGATGAACCTAAACGGGCAGATCATAAAATTGGCTGAATTTCAAGCTGCGCTACTAGAGCCTATTGTCTCTTGTTTAAACTGTCCCAAGTTAATCACGAATTAGAATCAGATCAAGCGGTTTCAAGAAATGATTGATCACAGTAACAAATTGGCTCAGTATGCTTCTAAGGACCTTGTTAGCTCACCTTGCAAGCATTGTAATAAACTAAAATGTGATTTGGTTGCATTGGATGAAAAATGTGTGAAGCTAACTAAGGACCTTCTAGAGACACAATCATCTGCTTGTATTGTGTGTGCTGGGAAGAAGACTAAGGGTTTGGTAGAGACGCCTAGCAACGTGAACCAATCTGTTAGCAGTAGGACTGTTCCCCCAAAGTCAGCTGTGCGTGCACAAGCCAATCTTTCCTCTGCTGTTGGTTCTTCTTCTGCTCCCTTACCTTCTGCTGTCTCTTCTTCCCCCTGCTCTTCTTGCACCTCTCTCTTTCGGGAGTGTCAGTATCTTATGAACACTCTCGAGAGGTTTGTAGGAGGCAAGAAGAAGCTCAATCTCATTCTAGACAAATCTAAAATTTGCAGATTTAATCAGGGTCTAGGATATGATATCCAGGAGGATATGAGGAAGCATCCACCTGTCGTGCTCAAAACCATAGCACCAGGTGTGATCAAAACTAAGCCCAGGACTGAGAAAGTCAATTTTAAGTCAGCAGGTTTTGTTCAAAGGATTTCTGACAGCAAAGTGATCCCACCTGCAGCTTCGGCCCCTCAGAAGGCGAAGTATCATTGCACCTTCATCGCCGTAAAGATGGACATTTAGTTGATCATTGCTTCAGCGCCAAGATCGTAGCGTAGAGACCATGTTGAGTCTCTTAGGCACATTCGTGGTCGCCCCGGATCTTGAGTGCACCTAAGACCAACACAAGGTCTAGGTTTGTTCCATCCGATAATTTTGGGCAAGATCGAGGACTTGGTTTTTCCGAAGTTTTCGAGTTTCGTCCTCATGTTCCCTTTGGTCGTAATCTCCGCCCCGAGGGTAGATCTCGCTTTTCCTTTCGAGATAGCTACTCATGGCGAGATCAAGATGTTATCGCACTTCGACTCGCTTCTTCAATAGCAATGGATCCAAAGAACAGTCGAGATCTTTGACTTGTTGAGTGACAGAGCGAGGGTAGATAGAGGTCGATCTTGCTTGACTACTTCATCTGCTCGCCGTGTTACTCAAGATTGGGTGCCAAAATCTCTGCTGATTCACCCCAAGATCGAGACTTTACTGCTTGACTCGTGGTCGCGGCCGAAGGGAAAGGTCCGGATTGTAGACTCGGTTGTTCACGCCATATGACCGGTGAGTCTCGTTGGTTTTCTTCCCTAGCCCGCTCCTCCTGTGATGAGACGATCACCTTCGAGATGCTTCATTTGGGCGTCATCGCTAAAGGTACTCGGAGCATTAATGATTCTTTTATTTTAAAAGATGTTGCCTTAGTAAGTAAGCTGCAGATAATCGCTTTGCCTCTCACCACCGATGACGGTTTCGAGGTGAGCTTTAAGAAAAACAATTGCAAAATTCTTGATTCTTCTGTAGTCTAGTTTATGGATTTCTCGATATGGGAGGATCTTTCGTGCTGATTTTTCTCGATCTTCCGTGATCCTCTCCGATGTTTAATTGCTTCAATCCCGTGATTTGACTTTCTCGCATAGGAGACTTGGTCATATAGGATTTGATCATCCGACCGAGTTAGCGCCACGATCTCATTCGTGGTTTGCCAAACTCAAAATGGTCAAGGATCTTGTTTGTGCTCCTTGCCGCAAGACGGCAAAATGGTTGCCGCTTCACATCCTCCGCCATGTGACTATGACAGATGCACTGTGTCAATCGCCCATATGGACACAGAGGACCAAATAGAGTGCAACAAGAGGGAGGGAAGTGGTACGTGCTTTGTCGTGGTCGATGACTTCTCGAGGTATTCTTGGGTGTTCTTCTTAGCCTCAAGGATGAGACGCTTACTCTTTTCGTGGTCTTTTAGTAGGCTTTCGTTGAGCTCCCGGTGCATTACGCAGCACCAGACCGATAATGGCACCGAGTTCAAGAATTCCTACTTTGAGAGTTTTGTGGTGAGACAGTGTAGAGCACCGCCTCGTCTCCATACGCCCTCAACAAAATGGCGTTGTGGAGAGGAAGAACCGCACCTTGGTCGAGATGGCCAGACGATGCTTGATGAGTACTCTACACCTAGGAAGTTTTGGGTGAGGCAATTGCTACTTTGCTTGTCATGTTTCTAACAGAGTTTTTCTTCTGCACTCTTGCATCGCACTTCTTATGAGTTGAGATATGGGCGAAACCCAGGCCTCGCATTTTCGTGTGTTTGGTTGCAAGTGTTTTATTCTCAAGTCAGGGAACCTAGATAAGTTCGAGTCACGATCTTGTGATGGGATCTTTCCGGTTACTCGACTTCTTCTCGTGCCTATAGAGTCCAGAATCGCGAGTCTAGTAAGTTGTTAGAGACTCGTGAGGTGACCTTCGATGAGGCCACCAGGGACTAGGCCCGATATCTCGTGTTCTTTAGAGCGATCGAGTCCATCTTTGTGGACGATGAGGAGGATGGAGATGAGGGTTGTTTACCCGATCCAGTTCCTTCTCCTCCTCTTGAGGTGCCTTCTTCCACCGCACCTCGAGGAGATCAGCCCTTACCTTCTGCTTCTTCTGAAGCTAGTGGCTCTGTCCCCTATCTCGTCTCGCTAATGAGGTAGAGGCCACTTCTTCATCTCACCTGGACCTCCAAGACACATTCAAAGGACCATCCTTCGAGAGCGGATCATTGGAGACCTCTTTGAGCGTGTCACACGCTCTAAGGTCGGTTTGTCTCTCTTCTCTCCATTCTCGCCTTCGTCGCCTCATTTGAGCCCAAAGACGTTTGTCATGCTCTATCTGACGAGTCTTGGACAAACGCTATGCATGAGGAGTTGGAAAACTTTGAAAGAAACAAGGTCTGGTCTCTTGTTGAGCCCCCTCAAGGTCACAATATCATTGGGACCAAATGGGTGTTCAAGAACAAGCAAAGTGAAGATGGGTTAGTCATTCAAACAAGGCTAGGCCGGTAGCTCGTGGTTACTCTCAAGTTGAGGGTCTAGATTTTGAAGAGACCTTTGCCCTCAGTAGCTAGACTTGAAGCCATTAGAATCTCGCTTGCCTTTGCAATTCTAAGGGTTTCAAGCTTTATCGATGGATGTCAAGAGTGCCTTCCTCAATGGCCTTATTGAGGAAGAAGTCTATGTCGAACTGACCTCTCAGGTTTCGAGAACCCCAAATACCCTAACCATGTCTACAAAGCTTTCCAAAGCTTTGTATGGACTCAAGCAGCTCCCGAGCTTGGTATGAAAGACTTAAGTCCTATCTCACGAGCCATGGTTTTGAGATGGGTAAAATTGACAAAACCTTGTTCATCCGCCGCCTTGGCACCGATCTTCCGCTCGTCCCAGATCTACGTGGATGACATTATCTTTGGCGGCTCCTCGCATGCTCTCGCTTCTCGCTTTTCCGATGTCATGAGCTCGGAGTTTGAAATGAGCATGATGGGCGAGTTGAGCTTCTTCCTTGGCTTCCAAATCAAACAGACTCGGAGGGTACCTTTCTTCATCAAGGCAAATACACTCGAGACCTCTGAAGCGCTTCGACATGAATGATGGAAAGCCAAGATCAACTCCAATGGCATCTACAAATGCTCGGATCCGTATGAAGACGGCGAACTCAGTTGACCAAAAGGATTTCAGAGCATGATTGGCTCTCTCTTGTACCTCACAGCCTCGAGACCGGACATACACTTTTCTCGTGTGTCTTTGTGCTCGGTTCAGCTTCTCTCGCGTATCTCACCGTCAAAGCGGTGAAGCGCATCTTCGGTACCTTCGAGCTACCATTGACTATGGCATCCGGTACTCTTCCTCTTCTTGTCTATCTCTTAGAGCCTTCTCCGATGCGACTTTGGTTGGTCAGAGGATAGATAGGAAGAGCACTTCCGCACTTGCCAATTCATTGGCACTTCTCTCGCCTCCCGGTCGCCGAGGAAGCAATCCGGTGTTCGCACCCACCGCAGAGGCCGAGCACGTTCTGTCGCACCCGATTCTTTGTAGTCAAGTGCTTTGGATGGTCTCGACCTGCAGATTTCGGGCTATCTATCGATCGTTCCCACTCTATTGTGATAACACGCCTGCGATTTGCATTGCCAAGAACCCAAAGCAACATTCTCGGACCAAGCATATTGATATCGATATCACTTTCTTAGAGACCATGTAGAGAAGGGTGACATTGTGCTCCGGTTTGTGGAGAGTGAGCACCGATTGGTGATATCTTCACTAAGCCTCCGGACTGCTCTTTTTTCACTCTGGGAGAGCTTGGGGTGGTTTGTCCTTACGGATCTTTGTGAGGGGAGCGTGCTACTACTATTGTATTATATTATACTATATTATATTATACGCTTACTCCTTTCTCGTTTCATTTCTTTTAATATTTCGGTCAAGTCCTTCCAAAGATAGGTTAGAGTGTTTCTCTTGCCACATTGCTTTGATGCTACTTCTTGTCTTGTGCTTCTAGGATGTCTTATTAGTGTCTCTTCCCTCTCTAAGTAGAGCTTACTCACTTCTTATAGGTTCTAGCAGGGGGCCACCCTTGGGTAGACAGGACAAGATGTTTGCTCCTTAGTGTTTGTGTAGATCAGCTAATAGTCCTAGAATCATATGGGGTAGATAAGAATCTGTCTGAGCGATAGTTTTCTCTATATCTTTTCTATGCTCTAAAGGACTGCCTTTTCTGTTTTACTTATCAGATTCTCGTTTTTGTTCCTTTGGTTCAGGGGGAGTTATTCTTGGCTATTCCATACTCTTCATTTTGTCATAACTCAACCTGAATTAAAAGATGCATCTCTTCTGAAGGGAATCGATTTTTGTGTATTTCATCAAGCATTGCATGATAATCAAATGGAGCCTTGTTTATTATCCCTTATGATCTGTTTTCACTACTTTACATCTTGCCATGATTTATGCTAAACTGCTAGATCTATCATGACTTTTTATGTGTAGTTTAGTCTTTGCCATGCTAAGGTACTTCAAAATGCTAAACTTGAATTAAAATCTTGTCATGATAGCTCTTGAGACTAGTCTGGTTAAAACTATCCTTTTATGATTTTCGCCATGTCAAGTAGGCTGAGTTGAGTCCTGAATCTCTTTTTGAACTTTTGAGTAAGCTATGTCAGTTTGTTAAGAAACATGACTTATCTCTAATCACTGGTCTAAAAAGAGATTCAAAAGCAAAAATGATCTCTTTTGTGCGAAAAAACTGATCTCACCAAATCTTTCTCATGAGACGGCTTGCCATTGCACTAGGCATGAACTCAGGGGGAGCCTTGGATGACCTAAGATCACCTCCTTAAGTCTGTTGCTTGGAGTGGTCGCATAAGGCTTGGGATCTAGCACATGGCTAAAAAAATGGTTGAAGCTCAGGAGGCAGTTGTGGATGGCACCTAGTCCAGAGCTTGCTTTACTGAGATAAAACCTTAAAGAGCCTTAAAACAAAATGTCTTCAGAAAAAGAAAAATGTGCTAAAATTGCTTATCTCTAAAGAGATCAAGTCCTGGATAAAATGAGTCCTTCTTCAACTGGTAGCACTCTAAAATGTTCAGTATGAGTCTTCTTGGTTCAACTTAGATTATTTGACATGGCTTGCATCATCCCTGGATATCTTTAGCTAGATTTCAATCTTGACTTATTTGACCTGCTATAGAACTGGATCATTAATCAGATTATGGACTTTCTGTCTTAGCTCTTCTATACATCGATTGTCATGATCTTGATAGCATTCTTCTGTGTTATGGCTTGGTGTAATTCTCTAATAGTCATTTTGGATAATCTACATGGCTCCTAATGCTTAAAATGAACATCATATAGTTTTTTCTTCCCTTTTCTACATATTGATGATTTTATTGCCAAAGGGGGAGAATGATTGAGAAAAAGCCTTCTGAAGAAAAGCCTTGAGTTTTGTGCGAAAATTGCTCTTTCATCTCATCTTATGCTTTTTCGGTAATTGTCAATATACTCATCAAGGGGGAGATTGAGAGACCATGTGAGAGGTCCTCCACTCTGAGTGATGAGTATTTGACAAGTGTGTTGATTAGATTGAGAATTGAGGTTTTCGGTTTGGGCTGTTTCTGTGCTGAATCAGGGAAATCGGAACTACCGCAGTGTATGGAGCGGAAGTTCCGATAAATCGGAACTACCGGTGATGAAAATCGGAACTTCTGTTTAATCTGGGATTTGAGTTCTGTTTGAGCTAAAGTGCGGAACTTCCGCACCTGGTGTCGCGGAAGTACCGCTATGTCTGACAGGAGAGTCGAAAATCGGAATTAAATATTTGGAAAATCGGATGTTCCGAAGATCGGAAGTTCCGCAGTGGTAAGCACGGAACTTCCGATAATTCTGACAAGTGCGGATATTCCGGAAATCGGAACTTCCGCTGTGGTAAGTGCGGAACTTCCGATTGTGTCCAGAACTGTGCAGAGAAGGTTAAATTGTGATTTTGATTTTGTATGAGTTTGAGCCTTATACAAATATTGATGCTATGATATTGTGCAATGCTATGTGATGTGTTTGTTGTCTGTGTTGACTGCAGGGCATCAAGATGGAGTCATGACGAGACACGTGGACCGGACTAGGCGCAGGAGGCGTTGAGGTCAGAACGGTCGGGATGTGTCGAAGACGGCGTGAATCTTGAAGCGGTTGCGAGTCGTGCACAACAAGGTGTACGGAGGCTTCGGAAGGTGCGCAAGGGGCGAAGGGTCTTTTCAAAGCGGCAAAAGTGGAGGCGGTTCCGTTCGGGTGTAGCGGGCTTAATGGGTTGGAGGCCCATTAGCCAAGGCTATAAATAGGGAGAACCACAGTTAGGGTTAGACCTTTTGATAGAAAATTAGGGTTAGCTCTAGAAAAGGTGTGTGTTACCTTTTGAGAGTTTGTTGAGTTGAGAGAGAATGAATCAAAATCTTGTAATCATTCCTCTGTATTTCCTTTGTAATCTTTTGATTTCTATTAATGAATCTCGAGGTTTTGATTACTTGCTTATGCCTTTCTCTATTGTCTTTCTGCTCATATTGAATGTTTAGGGTTTTGGCATATCTTTTGAATCGCCTTATGAAATAGCATGAAACTTGATATCTAGATTCGTTTTGATATTGCTAATGTATCCTCAAAGTTTCATGAACTAGGAATCGAGAATCGTGTCTATTTCGGTTTTGGTCTTTCTTGCCCTTCTTCAAGAAATCCGATTTTGGCTTGTTTGTTAAATCTTTGTTTGCGATTCTTCTCCATGAGGTCAAGATATTGCTTAGGATGATGTCCTGTGAAACTTGACCAGAGAAGAGCATTCAAGATTTAGCACTTTGGATTTTTGGGAAAAACCCGAGCGCACTGTTCTTCGGTCAGGACAATCGGAACTTCCGATTGTCCACGGCGAATTATCGCAGCGGAACTTCCGCACGCATCCGGAACTACGGAGTGCGAACTCTGCACGGGTAGAATCGGACCTTCCGATTTCGGCGAACGATCTCAAGTTTATTTTGATTCTCTGTTTTTGCTTCACTCTTCTTAAGAGATCCAGAGTGCTTTGTAGATTTGCTTTAAATACAGTAAAGGGGAGTTCTTAATTTTTATTGCACCATTCACCCCCCCCTCTGTTGCCATTTCGGTCCTTCAGACTGAAAGCAAATTATACTGCAGCTTACTTACTAAGGCAACATCTTTTAAAATAAAAGAATCATTAATGCTCACAGACCTTTAGCGATGACGCGCCCAAATGAAGCATCTCCGAAGGTGATCGTCTCATCACCGGAGCGCGGGCTAGGAAGAAAACCAACGAGACTCACGGTCATATGGCGTGAACAACCGAGTCTACAATCCGGACCTTTCCTTCCCGGCCCGGCGACCACGAGTCAAGCAGAGTAAAGTCTCGATCGGGGTGAATCAACAAAGTGATTTTGGCACCCAATCTTGAGTAACACACGCAATGATGAAGTAGTCAAGCAAGACCGACCTCTATCTACCCTACGCTCTCTGTCACTCAACAAGTCAAAAGATCTCACTGTTGCTCGATCCGATTTGCTATGAAAGAGCGAGTCGAAGTGCGATAACATGTCGATCTCGCCATGGTAGCTATCTCGAAGGAAAACGAGATCTACCCTCGGGGCCGGCGGAGTTACGACCAAGGGAGCATGAGGACGAAACTCAGAAAACTCAGAAAAACCAAGTCCTCGATGCTGCCCAAAATCATCAGATGGAACAAACCTAGACCTCGTGTTGGTCTTAGATGCACTCAAGATCTGGGGCTAACCCTGAATGTGCCTAAGAGACTCAACACGGTCTCTACGCCGATCTTGGCGCTGAAGCAATGATCAACTAAATGTCCATCTTTCCGATGAAGAAGGTGCAATGATACTTCGCCTTACGAGAGGCGAAGCCGCAGTGGAATCACCTTCTCGTCGAAATCCTTTGAACAAAACCCACTGACTTAAAATTGACTTTCTCACCCACGGCTTAGTTTTGATCACACAGTGCTATGGTTTTGAGCACGGCGGTGGATGCTTCCTCATATCCTCCTCGGATATCATATCCTAGACCCTGATTAAATCTGCAAATTTTAGATTTGTCTAGAATGAGATTGAGCTTCTTCTTGCCTCCTACAAACCTCTCGAGAGTGTTCATAAGATACTGACACTCCCGAAAGAGAGAGGTGCAAGAAGAGCAGGGGAAGAAGGAACATCGGAAGGTAAGGGAGCGTAAGAAGAACCAACAACGAGAGGAAAGATTGGCTTGTGCACGCACACCGACTTTGGGGGACAGTCCCATCGCTAGCAGATTGGTTCACGTTGCTAGGCGTCTCTACCAAACCCTTAGACTTCTTCCCAAAGACACACAATACAAGCGGATGATTGTGTCTCTAGAAGGTCCTTAGTTAGCTTCACACATTTTTCATCCAAGGCAACCAAATCACATTTTAGTTTATAACAATGATTGCATGGTGAGCTAACAAGGTCCTTAGAAGCATCTTGAGCCAATTTGTTATCGTGATCAATCATTTCTTGAAACCGCTTAGATACTGATTCAAGTTCAAGATTAACTTAGGACAGTTTAAACAAGAAACAATAGGCTCTAGTAACGCACTTGAAATTCACAATTTTGTGATCTCGCCTGCTTTAGGTTCATCTTGAGATTATTACAATTTTCACAAGTTTCAGTGCAGATCAAGCAACATGGTATCTGAGACCTCTAAACGAATTGTCCTTAACCTCACATGAGGTGCAAGCGGTAGCCTCAACAGAGTGGATGAAGGAGGTGCTACCCTACTCATCTCTAATTCAAGAAGAAGGCTAATGTTCTCTACCTTAATCATGTCAAGTTCAGAGGACACACTATCATGTAAGGTCCTTAGTTTATCCATATCATCAATCAAAGCACAAAGATGTGTCACATTCATCACGGGAGGGAGCGGATGTAAGTAAAGTAAGCTCCGTGATAGTCTAGCTACTTCCTTCTCCAACCCAAAGACACTTAGCCCTAGACTTAGCATGGAATCTACCTAGCTTAAGAAAAGCATCATTAAGCTGGTCGTAAGTGGGACTAACCTCGTCGGAGTCGGAGTACACATTGTCGCTCGATTCGCCCCGAGGGCCATGAAGCACATGCCGAGAAGTTGTCGCCGCCCTTGGGATCATGATCGCCCTTCCCATCATCGTCCTCCACCCTCCACCTCGGCTGGTGTCCGGTTCGTCGAGGCGGTGAGGACGCGATGGAATGCCTTCTTTGCCTTCCCAAAGTTGCGGAACTTCTTCTTGCCTTGATCAGTCTTTGAGGGCTTCGTGTTGCGGTTCTTGTCGATGTAGTCATTCTTGCTTGGACCGCCATAGTCACCTTTGCCCTTCCCAAGCTTGGGATGTTTGCTCGGATGTGGTTGGGGCCACCACACTCGAAACAAATCACAGGACCTCCTCTTTACCATCCTCCTCCTCTTGTAAGCATGGGAGAACTTCCGAGCTAGGAGGGCTAGCTGTTCATCCTCAAGCTGCTCTAACTGATCATCAGTTATGTCACGAGAGAGCAGCTAGGAGAACCCACGATCGACTCGAAGAAGATCCGTATGGGATCGATGACTAAAGCCATCGATCGTGACTTCGACCTTCGAGAGACAATGTCAATCTCGTGAGTCTTGAGACGAGTAAAGCGCATCAAGAGTCGAGTCGAGAGGTCCGTGCTATCTTTGATGGTAGTCACTTTCATCTCCCAAACACGAAGATCAAGTGCGAAAGCATCATCGAGCATTATCCGAGTCGGGTATGTAAGACCGACCGCTCGGAGGTTGCTCAAAATCTTGTGAAAACGCCGAAAAGCACTCGTCAAGAGATTCACCAGAAGCATCTCAAATTTCTTCAGTATTCACGCTTGAACTGGTCTTGTCGAACCGCCTTAATCTGGTAGTGCCCTCATGGTATGCATCGAGGGTCACCCGGATGTCGTAGCGTAAATCAAATGAGAAATGCGATCAAACTCATACGCCAAACCTCAATGATTATGTTCCTTGCCTTAGCATTTGCCTCAACATCGCCATGTTTCCGGCATTGATGTTCTCATCGGCGAGAAAGAAATCTAACCTTCACCTTTCTCCGATGGCATACCCCGAGCACGGATGTAAGTTTCCATTCGGCTCTTCCGAAGGGTAATCCAGACCATCAAAAACTGGAGGCTTGGTGGAATACTTGTCCGTTGCCATGACTCAACCGACCGGTTAAGATCTATCAAGAAGAGCTAACCGGCTCTGATACCAATTGAAGGACCGAAATGGCAACAGAGGGGGGGTGAATGGTGCCTTAAAAATAATACTCCCCTTCACTATATTTAAAACTAGCCTACAAAGATCTCTGAAGATCTAAAGAAAGTAAATGAAGCAAGATCAAACAATCAAAACAAGTTTCAGTCGTTCTTTCCGAAATCGGAAGTTCCGCGAGAGTGCGGAAGTTCCGCCATGTAGTTCCGCGTTGTATAGCGCGAAGTTCCGCTATGTACTTCACGCACAAGATCTAAGCTCGATTATCCCGACCGAAGAACAGAGCTCTCGGGTTTTTGCCCAAAAATCCAAACTACTTAATCTTGAATGCTCTTCTCAGGTCAAGTTTTACAGGACATCATCCTAAACACCATCTTGACCTTATGGAGAAGAATCGCAACCAAAGATTCGATAATCGAACCAAAAACGGATTTCTTGAAGAAGGGGCAAGAAAGACCAAAACCAATGATAAGCGAGATTCTCAGATTCTTAGAGCATGAAACTTTGAGGAAGTAATAGCAATACCAAAACGATTCTAGATATGAAGTTTCATGCTATCTTATAAAACAAATCAAAAGATATGCCAAAACCCTAGATATTCAACATGAACAGAGAGAGAGAGAGTTGCAAAATCAAGTAATCGAAACCTCAGATTTCATTGAATTGAAACATGGATTACAGAGGTAACACAAAGATGAATGATTACAATAGGTTTCAGTTCATCAACTCCACAACTCAAAAATCAAAACACACCCTTTTGGTGGAGCTAACCCTAATTTTCACTCTCAAGGTCTAACCCTAACTCCAGGGTTCTCCCCTATTTATAGCCTTTGCTAATGGGCCTCCAACCCATTAAGCCCGCTACACCCGAACGGAACCGCCTCCACTTTTGCCGCTTTGCGAAAAGACCCTTTCGCCTTTGCGCACCTTCCGAAGCCTCCGTACACCTTGTTGTGCACGACTCGCAACCGCTTCAAGATTCACGCCGCCTTCGACACATCCCGACCGCTTCGACCTCAACGCCTCGCGCTTAGTCCGGTCCACGTGTCTCGCCACGACTCCATCTTGATGCCCTGCACCAACACAGCATAAAAACACATCACATAGCATTGCACAATAACATAGCATCAACATTTGTATAAGACTCAAACTCATACAAAATCAAACTCACAATTTAATCTTCTCTCGCATTAGCTCGACACAATCGAAGTTCCGCAGATTTTAACACAAATGAAGTTCCGATTTCGAACATCCGCACTTGTCAGAATATCGGAAGTTCCGCGCTCAACATCAAGCGGTACTTCCGATATCCGAACAACCGACTTTCCGATATTTAATTCGATTAGATATCTTAGAGAACACACAATGTCGAATTTTGGACACTCGCTACCTTGTGCGGAAGTTCCGATTTCTTCACCGAGAGCAAAACGCAGATAAATCGGAAGTTCCTTTTCCAACACCGTAGTTCGATTAATCGGAACTTCCGCTCCATACACAAATGTAGTTCCGATTTCCTGACTCAAATTTCGAAATACCCAAACCGAAAACCTCAACTCTCAATCTAATCAACACACTTGTCAAATACTCATCACTCAGAGTGGAGGACCTCTCACATGGTCTCTCAATGTCTTTCATGTCTCTCAGCTGAAGAAGTGTCTTCGCGCGTGCAGAAAGAGCGAGACTCGCTGGAGTCAATTGAACTGAAGGAGGATCTCACGTACAAAGAACAACCTGTTAGGATTTTGGATGTCGCAGAGTGCCGCACCAGAAGCAAGACCGTTCGTTTCTGCAAAGTCCAGTGGAGTAACCACTCAGAAGGAGAAGCAACGTGGGAACGTGAAGAAGAGTTGAAATCCGGGTTCCCTAGCCTTTTCTCTAGCTAGCCGGAATCTCGGGGACGAGATTCGTTTAAGGGGGGGAGGTTTGTAAAATCCCAAATTTCAGAGTTTTAAAAATCTTTTAAATAGTGGTAGTGAGAAAATTCACCATTTGGATTTATTTGAATATTAATTTAAAAAGCTTAATATGGACTTTAAGGACAAATTGTTTTAATGTGCTTAATCCCAACATCAACAATTGTCAAAACTATTTTATTTAGATTCTATATGCTTGGATATATTTTATAGAATTTTCTGGAATTTTTCCAAAGTCATTTGCTATTTTCTAATTGTTATTTGCATTTTCTGGATTTATTTAAAAGAAAAATCTATTTTAAATCCTTGAATGATCTTTGGGCGAAGCCCAACACTATTCCATCGGCGCCACCTGATCCTCCCCTCAAGCGCCGCTCCCGGTAGTTGGATCGCCATCGCTCGGTTGCCGCTTCGCCCGCGCTGCAAGGCTTTCGCGCTCTCACCGACCAAAGGCCCTTGATCGAGTCGTCGCCTCGCGAGCCTTCTTCTTCCTTCCTTCGCCCGCCTTCGCCCATTCTTTGGAGCTCGAAGCCTCGTCCGACAAGCGTGTATTCGTTCTCGATTCTTCGTACCAACCCCACCAAATCGTGTCTTGATTATTCCTTATCCGTTCCAAACCAAATCCAATCCCGAATCGGTTTCAATCTCCCGATCTCGGATTTTCAAATCGCGGCCGTTTGGACCCGATTTGGGGATTTCAAATCCGCGCCCTCGGGCCTATAAATACCTCCCTTAGGATCGCTGGACCTCCGCAACCCAAAGCCGCCACTCGCCGCCTGATCGCTCTAGCGCCGCCGCATTTCGAGCTTTAGGGTTTGGCCGAGTTTCTTCTCCGGTGAATTGCGCCGTCTTCGCCGCCTTGCCTCGCCGACCGCACCATCGTGATCGGCAAGTCTCGGGCTACCTCGTGCGCACCTCCTCGTCGCCGAGCATCGCCGAGCTTCCGTCCGACAAACCCGAGTCTTCGCCGCTTCTTCCTCGCCACCGCCATCTCCGTTAACCCTGGTGCTCAAACCAAGCCATCAGTGCGCAATAATCTCCTCTACACGTTGGCACCACTCACCGCCGGTGAGTCGCCGCCGTTCGCCGTTGCCATTGGTTCCCGAGCCACCGCCGCCGTCGATCTGATGTGGCAGCCCGCGTCAGTGTCCACCTCAGCCCAAGTGCGTGCGTGTCGACCTCGTTGGCGCCAAGTCGGTGCCACCCGCGCGGATGCACCACCTCGGCCCGACCGGATCCAAAGGCTCGGTGGATTTGGTCCACCGTGTCGTGCCACTAACAGTGGGTCCCACATGTCAGATTTCTTTTTAAATATATTTCTTTTTCCGAAAATTCTTGGCTGACGCAAGCATTGCGCAATAATTCGATTTTTCTTTATAAAAATAATTCGGGAAATTCAAGAAAATCCAAATTAGGGTTTAATTGATTTTCAAATCTTCCAAAGCCCATATCTTTTGCATCCGAACTCCGATTGAGCCCATTCAAATTTGTAAATTCATATAAAATTAAGATCTATTTAATGGTGAATTTTATTTGAATTTTGGAGATTGTTTTGCCTCTATTATTTATTTATTTTTGTTTCTTTTGTCTCGTTTGCGAGTAGACGTC
Organism: Hsuehochloa calcarea; assembly: GCA_036346395.1. Classification (NCBI taxonomy): domain Eukaryota; kingdom Viridiplantae; phylum Streptophyta; class Magnoliopsida; order Poales; family Poaceae; genus Hsuehochloa; species Hsuehochloa calcarea. Next base: position 14,421,813 of record CM070615.1, on the reverse strand, counting down.
GATACTTCGGGGAATTTTGCAGAAGAAGGAATACCTCAAGACCAAGACCAATATCTAGATCTATTCCAAGGCAAGTTATACCTTTGATCATATTGAACCCAGATTTCAAAATATTTTGTTTCAATATATTGCATTCTATTTCAAGTATTTATTTAAATGCTTTTGGGTGTAGTTATTAATCCAAATTGTTATGCCACCTTGTCTATTGTATGCCATGATCTTTTGTCACCCTAGGTTGGTTAATAACTAGTTGGTATTATCGTAGCACCAACGTGGGTTGGTTAGATACGATTAGACTGCTTAGCCATGCCACGAGTCATCAATTCATGTGAGAGTTGCAATTATAAATTTGACTAAGTGATTATGGAACTGTGTGATGAATCTGTGTGTGTTGTGTGCTGTTACTCGTTGATGGCATGTTTTGCACTTAATCAACGGGGTGGGAAAAGATTTAGACTGAGGCAAGTGGTGGATTCTGTGTGAATGGTGGATCTGTGTGATATAAACTTTGTGATTTGGGTTAAAACTGGAAGTCTTGCCTTGGTCAATTAAGGACTTAACTTTGTGCGCCATTGAACTGGGCCTTACTGTACGACCACATGCCTAGTATGGGCTGGGCCTGACTTAGTAAGTTATGGAGTCTTGACATTGACAACTCAGGTTGTATTTAAGCTATGTGATGGGCTGGAGGTGTGTACCGCTGTGTTTGGGTCACATCGCGGGACGGTTCGCTACATCCCTGTCCAATGGTGTGTGTCGTTCCAAGGGCTGTGTGTACAAATTGGACGGCAGTAAAGCACACCAGGAGTGTCATTGTTTGAGATGAAGTCTCTGAAAGGTTTTGTTATGGTCAGTGATCGCTACACTGATTGTATCGTGTGGGTAAAGTGTACAAACTCTGCAGAGTGTTTAAATCAATCTATTCGAATAGCCACGTCCTCGGTTATGGACATGCTCGGGAATTTCACACGAGGGGTAGATTTTCATAAAACAATTGGGAAGGGTCAGCTGTGTGAGATAACTTGTTCAGCTGTGTGAAAGAACTTGATTAGACTATGTGTACTTTGTGAAATCAATTGTTAACTTATTTTTGTCTATTTGTTTTGAATTATGCTTTCAATCTATTATTTGTATTCAATTGCAAATGTTGCATTTCTGCAAAATAACCACAGAAGCTATTCCTTTGGAATAAGCCATCATGTATAAATGCATTCTATGGTATGACTTGCGAGTACGGTGTGTACTCACTCTTGCTAAACAAATCAATGTATGGAGGAGTCGTCTTTGCTTTTGAAGAAGAGTTCTACGAAGGTTGAACGTTAGGGTCTTGATCCCAGTCAGTTGCCTGTGGTAAATTGATGGGAGCCACCGGACTTTATTTCGTTTCCGCTGCAGTTTATTCTCTTATTGTCAGCCTTGCATGGCTTAAAAAATGTAACACTCGACCATAAGGTCCCAACAGTTATTTGTTATTTAAAGTACTCGTTTATTCTTATATTCGTTGTATGGATGTGATATTTCATCAATGTTGACACTGTGTGTACTAGCGTGATCCTGGACTAGTGCAGAATACACAAAGGGTCCAGATTTGCATATTTGGGTCCCGACAAAATGCAAGATCAATACACACTTAATAAAGAGCTTGCAAAAGAAGTCTTTCAATACCGAGATTCCAAACGGACGAATGAGTTAAACTTCTCCAATAAGGGTAAAACATGTCTTTTGTGAAAAGATAAATCTTGCAATGGAACTATGCCCACGTGGAGCAGAAATTTCACAATAATCGAAAGAACACCAATTGGTTCAAAGAACGGTCAGAAACCGACGGGGCTTGCTATTTCATTAACCCCAAATTCAAAAGAAATTCACGAACTGCCGAAACTACAACCAGGAAACCAGATACCAGTTCTAGAAAGGCAACCAGTTCATCAATGAGCTCATGCTCGACACAGTACTCATGGAACAGAGGTAAGAACTTCTCTAATTTCATACCACCAACAGTGGTGTAGCCTGGCGAAACCCAGGACAACAACCACGAACTCAACTTCTCGTCGTCCGCTATCGAAACGCATAACCAAAATAATCAATTAGGAATATATAGGATCATCTCATGACAATCATAAAATTAATCCATATATATATATAGGATAACACATCATATCATAGTTTAACACATCATAGCACAAAACAACTCAACAACGACTCATTAATCGAGTCACAACAATTGAAATGCGGAAGCAACAGTTTACCCAACCCCTCCAAATGTGCACAGTGTGTCAATTTAATATGTTTGAATGAACCACGGACCTAAAGCTCGCTCTGATACCAACTGTAATACCCTGGCTATTTGGAAGCCAAGATGTCACCCAATTCTATCAAAACTCTAGGAAACGAACAATTGTACTCCAATATCAATGATACCAAAACAGTAATTACTACGAAAACAACATTAATTAACCATTTCAAATGATGAAAGGGAAGCCATTACATCACACGTATGTAGGAATCATAACCAAGTTGGATTATTACAAATTCAACAGTTATCAAATAATTGACATGGATTAAAACCAACAATGAATTCTGGTTTAAGATAGGTAGTGTGCATCGTGATGATCTACTCCCTCCCATTAACGACATCATCATCATCATCAAGGCTCACCTAAATAAACACATAAAACAAGGGTGAGTCCAAACTCAGCAAGCACCATATCAAACTCACAGTGTACAAAGGAACCAAAACAATAATCAAGACATTGGAATATATCTTCCACGAATCTGTGAAACTACAATTTATGAATGCATACAATGAATGAAAATGGACCTTCCAATCACAGATATCGCAGTATAACGAGTGACACACCCGTCGGTGTTCACTTAAGCCCGTACTTCACAAAGTACGGGGACCCAATCACCGTATGAAGAACGTTTCATACGGGTGTCCAAGTTGCCACATTGGAATGGTGGTCAACACTACCCACATTGGAATGGTGGGTTTCATATGCCCATATTGGATTGATGGGGCTTAATCAAATTCCACTCCCGTGACGTAAACGAATCATGCATGAATGGAATGAATCATGTACCACAAGAAACATAAATAATGAAATCTATCCACATCATGAGCACAACGCAAGAACACTCATATAATCAACACATCATCATGCATTCCTTTGAAAACAACACAAATTAACAACCGGTACTTGCCTTCCGTGCTGCGACGTACTAGGAAGCCACGAAGGTGTCCTTCCACCCACCGCCTCACCGCCTACACAAGTATTTACACGGAATAAGAATAACAAAGTATGACGTTTCTACACGTATCCTATCATACCCTCTAATCAACCCACAGAACCAAGGGCTCAATTTAACAACTTCACCCAAAAGACCAAATTACTACTCTACTGGCAGCTGTATGATAAAATTCACCATTAATTATCTGTAACTCCTAAAGACCTGAAATCAGTGCTCAGCTATTCTTAATAGACCAGGCTACAAAACTTTAGTTGGCGAGATCCTCTGATTCGGCCAAGACAGGGGACTAAACAACGGTTGAACACAATCAATAGACATCTGTCATGGATGCATATCAGTAGCAAAGAAAATGACGTAACTTTCAACCTACTGATCCAATGAGGATGATAATTATCAACTTGGAAAGATAATTGAAAGGGCTACAATAACTTAGTTGGGTGAAGGTTCTGAATCTGACCATAACTTGATCAAAACTGAGGGACAACACGATTGTCTTGGTTCTGAGATAGACCATTGTTGGATCCAAACGTAGCACCTCCGGGTTAACCCTTTTACACGAAGCGAGGACGAAAGTGTAAGTGAGGTGCTATCTGTGTGCGGGTCCGCCCCACGGTGGGCTGGGCATTGAGCCAATTTTGGGTCAGGGTGTTACAGCACGGGGACGCGACAGGGTTGCCGCGTGGAGGTGGTACGCGGTGAGATGCGGCTGTGTGGGTGAGGCAGTGGGCGAACCATGGGCGTAGTCAAAAACCCGGGGGCTAGGTAGTTGTGTGCTGACGCGGGCTTGCTGGAGCACTGGCAATGGCGCGGGCATGCAAGAGCACTGGGCGCAACACCGCGTGGGAGAAGCTTGTAACACCTCAGCCCAACACTGAGCCTGGAATGCCACTAAACTACTCTCTAAACTAGTGATCACCAGCACAATATAAAGCTTTAGCAAGTGAACAACGATAAACACATCTATGGACCACAGAAAAACATGCATAACTATGGATCAAGTAAGAATAAACAAACAAGGGGAAACATAACCAGGTAAATAATTCAAAATAGCATCAACCAATGAATCCAAAGCATTGAAACAAATAGTCTAATCCAAAACGTTGACCTAAATTTTATTCAACTTCTAACATGTCCTAGAGTAATCCTGCATTGAATAAAAGGGTTCTTATGGCAAATGATCATGTGTTTGAAGTATGAATCTATTCTATGTGCTCTACTCGCTCTCAGTCGTGGCGTCCTCGAGGTTCACCTAAAAACAACAGAAGAGCAAGTGTGAGTCCATGACTCAGTAAATACATTAATATACAACGAACAATGAAACATCAACCGAATTCAATAGCTTCATTATCATCACTTGTACTTCTATTGATATCATCATGTTGTTCTCGTCTCTTTGTTTTCACATTATATATCAATGCAACTCTACTCTATATGTCCACATGCACTTCTCTCGCGTATACCGGTATAGCATGAGTGAATGCTCGCGACAACATTCACTCTCAAGCCCATTCCTCCACAAGGATCGGGGACCTCCTCCACTCCTGTGGAGTTGTGATCATTCATGATCACCTGCTCATATGCAAAGATGCTTATGTATGAAAAATGCAAACTCCATCATATTCATCATATCCTACTTTTCCTCATGATTGTCAACAATTATATAACCATACCATTCCATTGTTTGAAATTAAATAAAGTAAAAGCACAACAATAATGGTAATAGAAGATAAAGAAAACAGTGATCAATCATTCATCGCCATCTACCATGCACTTGCCTTTACTAGTTGCGACGCACGGTTTGGCTAGAAGATGGCAATAAGCACGACGCCTCTCCTACATCAAATATTCAATTTTAAATACAAGCTACAACATCAAGAATAGCAATCAATCAACATCGCTCCTATCCGTCCCTAAATCTACCAAGCTTCCCCGGTACCGAACAGTCACCCCTTGTTGTACTGGTACTAAAAAGAGCGTAACTTTCGACTCAAAAGTCCGATCACGACAAACCACCCAGTCCCGAATTATACACAAAATTCCCCTCATTTTCTTAGATTACCATGACTTCTAATTAAATCACCTAACCCTCTGTTTTAAACCCAGAAGACCAATCTGTCAGCTTCGGGACAACGGGTCTTACTAAATTCATAACTTTTGTTTTACCCAACCAAAATTCGAGTTCTTGGATTCTACAGAACCCTTAGACAATTATTTACATCTTTCCTATAGATCAAAAACTCTAATTGGTCTATTTACTATTTTTAAGCTACAGTATACCAAAACAGTGCCAAAAGACGACAACTACAAAGACAGCAGTCTTCCAAAATTCATAACTCGAATTATACTTCTCCGCTCGACATGATTAAATATTCTATAGAAAGATATTGAAATTATCTACAATTAACTAGTAGATGTCATTTCCAAAATTCGCCATTAAGGTGCCCAAAATAATCGTTCAACAGAATAGCAGGCTAAACAAATCTATTAATCAACCCTCGATTAGAAAAAATATAAAACCCTCTCTAATTTCGGTTCTAATCTCTAATTAAAATAAACAACAGAGAGGAAACAAAAATATAGATCGTTACCTACAAGAATCCGGATCATAATTTCTTTCCTTCTAATTTTTCTCTTATCCTTCCTTACTGTTCAGGTCTACACCCACACATACAAAGCAATTTGCATTGCTAGTTAATTTCTAGTGATTGTTGCCTGCATGCAAGAGCCTCATGTGAGGTAATAATCAACGCGGCGCATTAACTACTAATGCCAACACATGCATGCATGAAAAGGAGGCAGTACTATCTAGTCAATCGACAGCATCAAAGAAGACTAGCTGGAGCAAACCTCCCAATTCTCCACGTGATGGCCAAACCTCCAACCGAAGACTCCCACACAATCAGGTGGCGTCGCTGGTCCAAGACTGAAATGGCGAGCGGGCGGCTTCACGCGATGGCAGATGGCTTCACGCGATTGGGCACTCGGGTGACAAGGGCCTCAAGTACGCGAGTAAGTGCCGAGGTGGTTGCATGCACGAGGCCCTGTGACGGCTGCACGCTGGCCGAGCGGCAAGAAGCGGCAAGGTGCGCGGCGCTCTCTAATACTCCGTTTATCGATTTGAGAGTTTATTAATCGGGAGGGAGAATTAATTGAAAATTCAGGATTTTCGGGGGAATTTTGGAACCTGGGCCTCCGACCCAAGCTAGAGCCACCTAGTGGCCGGCCATAGGTGGGCCAAGAGGGGGAAGGCGCCCCTAGGGCCCAAGCCCATGCCGCCCCACCTCTTCCTCCAACCCTAGCCGGCCACCCACTTGCCCTCTCCCTCCCCTCATTTCCTCCCCCCTTTAGCCGCCACCCCCTAGCCCCATTCCAGCATCTCCCCTGCCCCTTGGCACCTCCCCTCCCCATTGGTGCTGGTCTCCAGCGATCCCCGGTGCTGCCCCAAGGTTTTCCCCGAAGCCGATATCTCTTGCCGTCACCACCGGCCGTTCATCTTCCTCGCCTTGGCCGGCCATTGAAGGGAGGAGAGGGAAGTTCTTTGGGAGGTCGATCCACATTGTTCTTGAGGTGCTACAAGGGTATCAATGGCCTCCCCTTGCCATTTGATTCATAACAGATGCGAATTTGATTCGATTAGTTGAATAGTTTTGCCTCTGTTATTAGATCCAATCTGTATAGTAAGTTGTGTGCCCAGTTTCGGCGTCTTAGAAGCAAAATCTGGTATTTTCATCTCCTAGAGTTTTGTAGCTCTGGTTTTTATCTTTCCATAGCCACCACGATCACAAGATTCTGCCTTACAGTTTAGGAGATATGAATTATTATTTACGCGCTATTCTATCTGTCTGACAATAAGGAACTGTCTGTTTGTTCTTTAATTTTGACCCTGTTAATGTAAGATTCAGAACTTCCACCCAACTAAGTTATTGTATCCTATTTAATAATATTTCCAAGTTGATAAATATCATCTCCATTGGATCTGTAGAATGAAAGTTATGCCATTTTCTTTACTGCTGTTTTGTGGTCTGGACAGATGTCTGTCAGACATTTTCATCTGCTGGTTAGCCAAATGTCTTGGCCGAATCGTTAAACCCCGTCAACTAGAGTTTCGTAGTTATGTGCGTTAAGTTTCATTGGGCATTCGTTTCATGTCGTTTCGAGTTCTATATAATTAATTATGATTTTTATCGTACTGCTGTCCAGGAGAGCTGTAAGCTGGCTGATTAGTGTAATTGTCGGTTGGAACCCGTGAGTTGTGCTGGATAGATAGAGGGTTATGGTAGGACACTTGTAGCTATGTGATACCATATTATCCTTATCCCAAATATATATTTGTGTAGGCGGTGAGGCGGTGAGTGGAGGGGCACCTTCGTTGCCTCCTAACACGTCACAACGCGGAAGGCAAGTACTTTGTCTTTTAATATGAAATGTTGATGATTGTGTGTGAATGTATTGATAGACTTGCAATTCATGTTCCTATGCAACGTAGTATTTTCATTCTTATGTGATAAAGATTCAATGCATGTGATCCATTCCATACATGCATCGTTTTCATTTTGACCACGGGAGTGGAAATTGAAAGACCCATCAACTCCAGTATGGGCATGTAAGTCCCACCACTCCAATGTGGGCAATCTTAGACACCCGTATGAAACGTACTTCATACTGTAATACCTCATAAATCCAGCTAGTTCGTATAGTTGGAAGTTAGTCGAAAACGAGATTTAAAAGTTCCGGAAATCGCATTCGGTAAAAAGAAAGAAGTCAGAGGGAGAAAAAGAAATAGTTTTCGTCTGAAATTCTATTTAGCAGGGGGGGTTATCGTGATTTTCCGGCAACCTGGGCCGCAGTCCGCGACTCAGGAGGCCCAAGAGGGGGCCGGCCGGCCCATGAAGTGGCCGGCCATAAAAGGGGGGGCGCCACTCCCCCCAAACCCTAGCCGGCCCCCATTCCTCCCCACCTAGCCGCCACCCCCTCCCCTCTCCCCTGGTTGGGCGCCGCCTCCTCCCATGGTGGCCGGCCTTTGGTGCTCCCGAGGTTGGTTTCCAAGATCCCCGGGCGTTTCTCCTCCGATCTGTCCTCCGGCGGGTCGTTTCTTCGCCGGTTGTTCGCTGTGGTGTGGCCGGCCAAGGAAGAAGAAGGAGACCAGCGGGAGTGGTTCTTCATCGTCCTCTGGTCTTCAAGGGTAACGAGCACCCCGGTTAATTGTTTGATCAAGTTTTATTGCGGTAGAGATCATTTGAGTCACGTCGGTTTAGAGTTCCAGAATTTACAGAATTGATCAGAATGTTGCGCGGCTTGTTACAGTACTTTAGAGGCCGAATTTGGGGTTGTGCCCTTCTAGAGATTTGTTGCTGGTTTCGTTAGCTTTCTTTTGGCACCAAGATGAGCAAAATCCGACCAGTAGTTTGAGAGTTATGAATTTTTCAATACGAACTGTCCAATCTGTCTGAAGTCTGTGGTCAGTAGGGTTGTCCCTCGTTTTGTTCAAAATAGAGGCCGAATCAGAAGATTCCCCCAACTAAGTAATTGTAGATCTTGAAATTATCTTTCCAAGTTGATAAAGATCATTCCATTTGGATCAGTAGGATAAAAGTTACACTATTTTATTTACTGCTGATCTGTTTTCTGGACTGACGTAGATGGGTTAGGTTTAGCAGTTAATTACCCCTCTGTTTTGGCCGAATCAGAAGATTCCGCCAACTAAGGTTTTGTAGCCTGATCAGTTAATAATCAGTGAGCACTGGTTTCAGGTCGTTTAGAGTTACAGATAATTATTGGCGAATTTTCTTGTGCAACTGCCCGTAGAACGATAATCTGGAATTTTGGTGTAGATGTCAAATTGAACCCTTGGGATGAGTGGGTTGATTAGAGAGCATCGTAGTACACTTGTAGCTGTGCCATATTCGATTATCCGTGTCGTGGTAATACTTGTGTAGGCGGTGAGACGGTGGGTGGAAGGACACCTTCGTTGTATCACAACACGTGACCACACGGAAGGCAAGTGCAAATGTTTAAATTGTGTGAATTCATTGTTTTCATGTTAACTTGGTAAATTATGAATATTCTTGTGATTTGAGTATGATGTGGTAGAGTTCAATACCTTATTCGATGATACATTGAGTTATATGCCAAGTTATGCTTTTCATTCCATGCATACATAATTCAGTTGCTGTCCACGGGAGTGGAAACTTGATTAAATCCCATTAATTCCAATATGGCCATGTAAGACCTACCATTCCAATGTAGGCAGTTTCGGACATTCCGTATGAAACGTTCTTCATACGGACTTGGATCCCCGCTCTTTGTTAAGAGCGGGCTTAAGTGAACACCGACGGGTGTGTCACTAGTTATACCGGTATAAACATGTGGAAAGTCCATTCTCCTTCAATGCATTCATTCATTCATATCATGCTTTCTTAAGTTCATGAAGTCAATGATGTACATGGAAAACTGTTCCGATTCAGTATTCTTTGGGAATGTATATGTTGTGCTTGCTGAGTTTCGACTCACTCTTGCTTTTATTTATTTTTAGGTGAATTCCAGTGAAACGGTTGCTAGCGGGAGGGTGTAGTCCAGCACGTTCCTTGCACATGAATAAAATAATCATTCGTTAAAGTTCTATTTACATCTCTTCAGTTTTATTTATAATGTAATGGACTGTAATAATTGTCACTTGGAGGTTCATTAATATCGCTTTGGTTAATTCTCGTTTAAATTTATAGATGAACTGTGATTAAGCCATAGATTGTATCATGGTTAATCGTTTCTTTAGCATTGAATGCGATGTTAATCTTATGATTTGAATAGTAGGTTGTCTTGTTGGGTGACATCTTGTCTTCCGAATAGACAGGTGTTACTGATTGGTATCGAGGCGGGCTTTAGGTCCGTGGTGAACAAAGTATTAAAATGACACACTGTGCACAGTAGGTGGGGTTTGGGAAATCCATTGCTTCCGCATTTCTAGTGATTTGGTTCATTTTGTAGTACTGTGTAGAATTATTTCAGTACTATCTCTGATGTTGTTAATATGTGATATGATGTGTTATCCTATATATATATATGGATTAATTTTACGATTGTCATGAGATGATCCTATATATTCATAATTGATTGAATTAGTTATGCGTATCGGTAGCGGACGTTGAGCAGTTGAGTTCGTGGTTGTTGTTCGGTTTTGCGGTGCTACACCACCGTTCGTGGTATGAGTAGTAGCGGTTCTTACCCTGTTCCATAGTTACGTGTTGAGCCCGAGCTCATTGTTGAAGTTGTTGTCTTTCTCAAACTTGTATCTGGTTTCTTGGTTGTAGTTTCTTACAGTTCATGAGTTTCTTTTGGTAGGGTGTTTTGATGAAGAGGGCAAGCTCGGTAGATCTCTAATCATTCTTTGAAATAATTATTGTTCTTTCGATTATTGTGATATTTCTACTCCACGTGAGCGTAGTTAAATTGCAAGATTTATCTTTTCACACAAGTTCGGTTTTACCTGTTGGAAATTGTAACTCATTTATTCGCTTGGAATTTGAGGCGTGGAAGATTTCTTTTGCAAGCTCTTTATTAATTGTGCATTGACCTTGCATATTTCTTTTGGGTTAATTTGAGAGTTGAAGTTTTATGCCTTTCTTATGAGAAGGAGAATGTTAAAACCCTTTTGTGATATGTTGTCATACTTTATCTAAGAGGTTCTATTTAAAAGCATTATGTGGTATGGTAGGAGTTATCGAGTTGGGTTAATATCTTGGTGCAAACCAATGACTCTTAGATAATGTCTTCAAAAGTCAAGTTAATTTTACCTTAGTAAATATTAACACCAAATAAGTCTTCTATTTGGATACCTAAAGAATTTGTACAAATGCTAAATTCAACTGATTTTGTCATGCTAAATTGATGTTATAGGTATGAGGTCATGGATGACGGTGGTTGTAATGACTTCCAAAATGTTATCTTATAATTATTCCATTGCTGAAATTTAAGGTTATTTCATTCCACTTTACGAACAAAGGTAGGACTATGAATGCTTCCATGATTAGATATTCAACGGTTGTTAGTATTAATAGTTAGAGTGCTAGGAGTGCGTGTAATCTTGGCGTTGAGCATTACTAAGGACAAATGAGCTAAATCTAATAAGTGATTTAATCTAGTATGTTTAAAGGGTTTGTCTTGTACTAGAGTGAGCTTGTTAAAAGAGGTTTGTTTCACTTTGTGGCTTTCGCACTTGATTTCTTTTCTAGAATAAGTTGTTATTACAATCCCATTTGATCTTTGGAGTTTTCTATGACACGATTTGTCATGCTTCCTTTAGAAGGTTTATTGATGTGATAGTAAGGTAAATTGATTGTTACGAGGCGTATGTTATTGGTCTTAATGAAATGTTCATAATATGAGGGTAATGTTGATTCTTTTATAGAGAAAGAAAATTTGATTGTCTTCGTGATATTTCTAAAAATGATCAAACTTCAAATTTTGTGTTCATGATCTTTTGGGGTTCAAGTTCTATGTGGTAAACGAGGTTTGTCGAGTAAAGCGTTATGTTGCGAAGTTATAATGGTTCTTGGTGATGCGAGTGCTTGATCTTGAATGCTCGTTTGTTCTTAATCATTAACATATGATATTCTCTTCTTGTGTGGCCCATGCTTTCAACTGTGGACTTCACTTATGTTCTATGAGTTCTTTGCTTAATTGGTCTTCCCTTGGTCCCGTGTTCATTGCGGCGATAAATGATTTTCTAGTTCGTGAAAATCGGTTCCATTTGCCTCTTCTTTTGAGAAAGAATCACCCATTCTTTTCACGTCGGTCTTTGAAGTGTTTTCTAATTGTTGTTGTGAGATTGATGTTAATACTTGTAGTAAATTGATAGCCTTGGGTGATATCGTTCAAATGAGAGTATTTCAAGTTTTGCTTTCGTGGGCTTTTGGAGCTCATGAATTATGTGGTAGTGAAATGAGTTTAAACAAAATGACGTATTTGAATGTTCTATCAATTATCAAGTGATTCTTGTGATTTGAGATTTAAGGCTCCTTAGCTTGAGTTGGCAAAGTGATATTCCAATCAAAGAAAATTATTTCTTTTGTTAAAGGGAAGAGTGTAGTAGAGGTATTCGAGATTGGATTTTCATTGTTTGAGATTCGATATAATCTTCTTGTGGGATTTGTGACCTTAGCTGTGGCCTCGTCTTATGTTTTTTCTTGAGTTCTTTGCTAATTGCCTACTTCTTACGGTTTTGTGTTTACAATGAGTGGTAAACGTTTTCTAGGTCTTGAAAATTATTTCCACTTACCTCTTCTTTTGAGAATGGAGGAACTGATTCGTTTTTCAAGTGTCTTCTAAAGTGTATAGAGACGACTAGATAGTGGTGGTCAAGTAAATTATTTTGTGAGGCTTGAGTGCCAAATTATTTAAGGTGCTTAAGAGGAAGAAATGATTTCATCTTGACATTCTCATAGAGTTTGATTTAAATAAAATGGTTCTCTTTGGAGCTAAACCTTTACGTTGTTGCGATTATCGAATCTATAATGAATTGCCATCCAATATCTTCTTGATCTTGTTAGTGGATTGCTAGAATATCAAAAGTTTGGGGATCTTGATCGATTGTTTAAAGTATTGGGATTGTGTAACTTACGAGTGAGAAAGTGAAACCAATGATGTGGTTTTGTGGGAGTCCAAGATTGGTGAAGTTAATCGTTTGAGTAGTTAATTGATTATTGAGGATGATTGAAGTTATGACGGAGAATATTGTTTGGGTTGTGAGAATTTTTGATAAGAGAATGTGAGGATTCTTGAATTATCCCAGAATTCATTGTAGGAGACTTGGAGATTGAAGTTTGGAGCTTTGCATTTTATGCTAGAACCTTGGTTGCCAATGATTATGTGTAAAGGTAGCGAGAATAAGAGTGGATTCGAATAGTGGGATGGTTATTGATAGTATCCTTTGGTGTAGTAGATGGGAGTGTGTGATGTGAATTTCAATTGGATTATCTGAGCGGATTGAGGTAATGTGATTGTGGGTGTTACAATTAGTATTATCGAGGGTTGGGAATTATTTGTCGAATAATTCATTTTGGTAGAGGAGCCGACTAGAGTATCCTTCGTGGACTAGTATGGTTTCTCTATATGAGTGTGGTTGTTGCTCTCGGGTTGAGCATCACCCTAAGTTGCCGATTGAGATGTCATTTACAAATTGTGTTAGATTTATGTTGGCATGGTGGTTCTTTACGGTTCGGAAAATAAAGGAAGTGTCGATGTGGGCGTTGAATGATTTCTCTTTTGGCTTTCGTGGCGTCTATTCGCAAACCGCCCACTTGGAAAGTGGAAAGGTTTTCATGAGGAATCATCGATTCGGATTTGACTCTTTTGGTACCAAGTCAGTAACAGTGGTTGCAATGAGAGTGATTTATTTTCAGTTGGGCTTTGTCAGTAAAGAGTTTGTTTAAAGCAAGTTGTTGTGTGTCCCTAGTTAAAGAGGTGCTCCTTGTTAATGTGAAAAGATTGATTGAGACATGGGACAAGAGTTCCATGTAAATTGTGCTTGTTGTGTTGTTTGGAACCAAAGGAAGGTTGACCCAAGATACATTGGTTTGTTCTAGAAGTTGAGGGATTTTGGAAATTAGTGTTTCGCTAGGATCGTCTCGAGTCCAGCGGGGTGTACATTGTTTGGTATGACCGGTATTGGAGGAGTACTTGAGAGATCTAGAGTGTGAGGGTTCGTTAGAGCCGTCAACCAATGAGTAAGACCTTACCTTGAGTCCGGCCGGTGAAGATATTAGAAGAATCGAGCGGGTTTTGAGGAACAAAACTTTGAAGTATGTTAAAATCCTTTGGTCTCATCAGTCTGAAAGAGAGGCCACTTGGGAGTTGGAGTCCCGCATGCGAGGACAATACCCCGACCTGTTCGTTACAGGTACTTATCTAGGTTGTTCATCGATCTTTCTCGAAGTTTGTTACGTAGATTCGAGGTCGAATCTTTTCTAAGGGGGATAGAGTGTAATACCTCATAAATCCAAACTAGTTCAGATAGTTGGAAGTTAGTCAAAACGAGATTTAAAAGTTCCTAAATCGCATTCGGTAAAAGAAAGAAGTCGAGAGGAGAAAAGAAATAGTTTTCGTCTGAAATTCTATTTAGCAGGGGGGGTTATCGTGATTTTCCGGCAACCTGGGCCGCAGTCCGCGACTCAGGAGGCCCAAGAGGGGGCCGGCCGGCCCATGAAGTGGCCGGCCATAAAAGGGGGGGCGCCACTCCCCCCAAACCCTAGCCGGCCCCCATTCCTCCCCACCTAGCCGCCACCCCCTCCCCTCTCCCCTGGTTGGGCGCCGCCTCCTCCCATGGTGGCCGGCCTTTGGTGCTCCCGAGGTTGGTTTCCAAGATCCCCGGGCGTTTCTCCTCCGATCTGTCCTCCGTAGTCGTTTCTTCGCCGGTTGTTCGCTGTGGTGTGGCGGCCAAGGAAGAAGAAGGAGACCAGCGGGAGTGGTTCTTCATCGTCCTACGGGTCTTCAAGGGTAACGAGCACCCCGGTTAATTGTTTGATCAAGTTTTATTGCGGTAGAGATCATTTGAGTCACGTCGGTTTAGAGTTCCAGAATTTACAGAATTGATCAGAATGTTGCGCGGCTTGTTACAGTACTTTAGAGGCCGAATTTGGGGTTGTGCCCTTCTAGAGATTTGTTGCTGGTTTCGTTAGCTTTCTTTTGGCACCAAGATGAGCAAAATCCGACCAGTAGTTTGAGAGTTATGAATTTTTCAATACGAACTGTCCAATCTGTCTGAAGTCTGTGGTCAGTAGGGTTGTCCTCGTTTTGTTCAAAATAGAGGCCGAATCAGAAGATTCCCCCAACTAAGTAATTGTAGATCTTGAAATTATCTTTCCAAGTTGATAAAGATCATTCCATTTGGATCAGTAGGATAAAAGTTACACTATTTTATTTACTGCTGATCTGTTTTCTGGACTGACGTAGATGGGTTAGGTTTAGCAGTTAATTACCCCTCTGTTTTGGCCGAATCAGAAGATTCCGCCAACTAAGGTTTTGTAGCCTGATCAGTTAATAATCAGTGAGCACTGGTTTCAGGTCGTTTAGAGTTACAGATAATTATTGGCGAATTTTCTTGTGCAACTGCCCGTAGAACGATAATCTGGAATTTTGGTGTAGATGTCAAATTGAACCCTTGGGATGAGTGGGTTGATTAGAGAGCATCGTAGTACACTTGTAGCTGTGCCATATTCGATTATCCGTGTCGTGGTAATACTTGTGTAGGCGGTGAGACGGTGGGTGGAAGGACACCTTCGTTGTATCACAACACGTCACCACACGGAAGGCAAGTGCAAATGTTTAAATTGTGTGAATTCATTGTTTTCATGTTAACTTGGTAAATTATGAATATTCTTGTGATTTGAGTATGATGTGGTAGAGTTCAATACCTTATTCGATGATACATTGAGTTATATGCCAAGTTATGCTTTTCATTCCATGCATACATAATTCAGTTGCTGTCCACGGGAGTGGAAACTTGATTAAGTCCCATTAATTCCAATATGGGCATGTAAGACCTACCATTCCAATGTAGGCAGTTTCGGACATTCCGTATGAAACGTTCTTCATACGGACTTGGATCCCGCTCTTTGTTAAGAGCGGGCTTAAGTGAACACCGACGGTGTGTCACTAGTTATACCGGTATAAACATGTGGAAAGTCCATTCTCCTTCAATGCATTCATTCATTCATACCATGCTTTCTTAAGTTCATGAAGTCAATGATGTACATGGAAAACTGTTCCGATTCAGTATTCTTTGGGAATGTATATGTTGTGCTTGCTGAGTTTCGACTCACTCTTGCTTTTATTTATTTTTAGGTGAATTCCGTGAAACGGTTGCTAGCGGGGAGGTGTTAGCCCAGCACGTTCCTTGCACATGAATAAAATAATCATTCGTTAAAGTTCTATTTACATCTCTTCAGTTTTATTTATAATGTAATGGACTGTAATAATTGTCACTTGGAGGTTCATTAATATCGCTTTGGTTAATTCTCGTTTAAATTTATAGATGAACTGTGATTAAGCCATAGATTGTATCATGGTTAATCGTTTCTTTAGCATTGAATGCGATGTTAATCTTATGATTTGAATAGTAGGTTGTCTTGTTAGGTGACATCTTGTCTTCCGAATAGACAGGGTGTTACACATACGGTATTTGGGTCCCCGGACTTTGTTAAGGATGGGCTTAAGTGAACACCGACGGGTGTATCACTCGTTATACCGGTATAAGCTGTTGAGCAGTCCATTCCTTCAATGCATTCTTTCATTCCATTCATTCATGTATATGTTCCGAGAATTGTTCATATTTCGGTTGTAGTTTGCTTGTCCACTTTATGCTTGAGTTATCATGTATAGTACTTGCTGAGTTTCGACTCATTCTTGCTTTATTGTTTATTTTAGGTGATCATTGATGTTGACGCTGGGTGGGAGTAGTCACACCCACACTATTCACTCTTTTCACCTTCCTTCAGTTTTATTAATAAGATTTGATTATATCTTTCATTCGTAGAATGTTCAACTGTAATAAATAATGTTGATGTAGTTGATAATTCTCCCAATGCCATGGTTGTTTAGTACTGTATGTGGTCCTTGATCACTCCATTGTTTTAATCGTTTGGATTCAATCTTTATTACTGCTATTACTTTATGAAAGTTTGACTTCTTTATGTCCTCCTAGGAGTTATGTTTTGAATTCTTCTGCTTGATGATTACATGTTTGATCCTTTAGTTAACATCTTGGCTTCCGAATAGCCAGGGTGCTACACGCTCACCGGAGGACACACTACGTGCGTGATGGCGTCAAGAGAACTGGCGGCGCATAGAAAATAAAGGGGTAAAACTACTAGGGTTTCTAGATTCTATTCTCCCAGTCCTTTTATATCTCGCACAGTCTAGCCCCTCCGTAAAACTCTAAATTATTCTATTTTCACGTATCCTCTTTTGTTTAATTATGCACAGGCCCGAAATATGTTATTTTTTCAGAATATTACAAAGCTCCCTGTCGAGTGGCCTCGACAGGTTAGAGAGAGAGAGAAAGTTTGGGTTTTCTAAATTATGAAAATAGGCTAAGGGTGTTTAGGGATTTATAAACATAGATGAATAGCTCCAAAAATGCCAAAAATTTTTAGGGAAGGTTGACGACACAGTGAAGATTATTTGGTACAAATTCTAGGGTTTTACGTGCAATATATTGTTCTCTAAAATTATTTCAATTTTCAATTTTTGTAGTTTGACTTTTGATTTCCTACTTTGACTGGCTATCTAAAAATAGCAATTTAATTCAAAAAAATTTGACATTTTGAAGGTGTGTTTCCCAATTATTCCTGAACATAGGAAAAATAATTCTAGGTACTTTTGAAATAATTCATTTTTATTTTAAATTCAAATTTTAACATGCAAATTAAATGGGAATCAAATAACCTCAAAAAATTCCAGAAAAATTCACACCAGAATAATATAGAAGGTAGAATCCAAGTAAAATATTCCCAGCTATGGGTCCTACTATATTTTCAAAATAATAATTTAGTTTGTAATTATGAGCTAGAGAAAGTATATTTTTCAAGTTTGAAATTAAGATTCCTTTTTAAACTACCTCATATATTCTAGAAGCCTTTAAGGTTTTACTATTTTTAAGTTGAATTCTAGAATAACATTTCCACACTTTGAAACCTTTTTAGTTTAGCCTCAAATTCTATTTGAGTTTTTAAATTGGGAAAGGAGTAATGGATCTCCAGGTTTACTTTCTAGTCTTCAAAAATCAAAGGATTATCTGTCGGACCCGGGAGTAACACCCCCAAATGCTCTGTGTACTTCTGAACTAGTCCCATGATTAGTAGCTTATTCACACAGTAAACAAATATGGTGACATCCATAAATCGCACAACTTTATTAATAATCAGAGTTGATTACAAGGACTTACAAGCCAACAATAAAGAACACAATAGAAAACGATGAAGTAGTAGAGTCCAGCTAATCTACCATAGGCAATCGACTGGGGTGAGCACAAGCAACCGTGATCGCAAGTTACACCCATAACAGAGTTAATGCATACATGGATATTATCAAAGGAAGGCTTATTAGGTTATTTGTGCAAAAGCAATATTTGACATTTCAAATACAATACTAAGTTCAAAAGCTCAAGTTTTACCATATCTAAAACTGAGTTTTAACTGAATTAATAAAGCTAGTATAGGCACCAACCTAACACTAAATTAAACACGGACACCAACCCAGGGCTTAAACCCACAATTTTCTTATGGACACCCATCCATGCCATAAACTATTTTATAAAACATTTTGAAAACAAAAATTCAAAGTCTGATCCGCGAAAGGCTTTGCTCAGCATGTCCACAAAATGTTTACACTCCACTCTGAAATAAGTTTCAAGATCTTGATAAAATTTTATTTTGTTTTAGAAATTATGTTTTTTGAGGTACTTCTTGAGAAAGCAGCATGCATGAAATGAGATAGGATCTTTGATGCACTTCAAAGAACTTTCACCATGATAAATAAATCACCACTTTTGTTTAATTGGAGATTCTTATTATTGACTATTATCTTGTGCTTGTGTCCATCCTTTGCGGTGGAATGTTTTCCGTTGTAATAGAGATAGTCGTTTCTTCCATGTGGTCCGTAAAGTTATGTTTAAATTTTCACTAAGTGGTTATCATTCTCATACTTGTTAGATTGCTTTGAGATCCTTCAATGGTCAGTTTTTCAAGAGGAACTCTGCCGAAGGTTATAAAAAATATATAGTTAATGAGGAATATTTTACTTTGTTATGATAGAATAATTTGTTTTGACTGCAAAGTTGTTGAGCAAGAACTCGATAGTTGCTTAGACTCCTTTTATTGATTCCATGATGTTCAATAACATGGTTATGTATATCTTGTACCTGTTATTTAGATTAATGCTAGCTTAATTGAAAAAGAGAAGCTTGCTGAAATTTTATTGTAAGTAGATGTAAAGTAGATTGTTAAGGTAGTTTAGTAGTATTTCAGGCTCATTGTCAAGCTGGGGTGTTACACTACCCAAGTCTAAATATTTTTATTTGCACTTTCAGTTTTCAAATTATAACAACATAGGGTGCTGTACATAGCATAGTAAAAATGATTTTTGCGATCAAGGTTATCGACAAAGTCAATAACCGCCCAATCTACCAGAAGCTAAGATTGTTGAGCATCAAATCGAATAAGCGTAAATAGACCATATAACATCCACCGAGTGTAATACCCCGGATTCGGATCGGGTAATTAGAAAAGCAGCTGGGGAGGGAAAATGCAAACAAGAACTGAAATTTTCTGAATCGGCGGGGGTTTTCAGCGATCTTCCGACAACTGGGCTGGGCCGCAGCCAGAGGGGCCCATGAGAGGGCCAACCAAGGGGTTTTTTCCTCATCCCCAAACCCTAGCCTATCCGCTCTCTCTCCCCACTCCCCTCCCCAAGCCGCCACCCCCTCCTCCCCCTCTCCAACCGGCCGCCACCCTCCTCCCTGTCGTATGCCAGACTTGTTCATCAGATTTGGGTAAGTTCCGTACGTTTTCTGATCTTCCCACCTCTTAGAAAGTTGTAGCCCTTGATCTTATCTTTCTTTAGGCACCGAGATCATCTGATTTGGAGTTACGGTTTAGGAGATATGGCAGTTTTACCACGACTGTCCTGGACACCTGACGTGTTTTGGCAGATTTTCTTGTTGGGCCATTATGAATTACTTAGAGGCCGAATCTTGAGTTTTCGTCTCCTATAGTTATGTTCCTGGTTTCCTTAGCGTTTTTTTTGCACCGAGATCACAAGATTCCACCCTGTGGTTTAGGAGATATGAATTTTTAACAGCACACTACTCTGTCTGTCAGAGATTTTGGAGACTGTCAGTTGCTCGTCGGTTTTGATATAGTTACAGTCCGATTCAGAACTCCCACCCAAATAGGTTATTGTAGCCCTTTAAATAATCTTTCCATGTTGATAAAGATCACCTCTATTGGATCAGTAGAATAAAAGTTACGTCATTTTATTTACCACTGTTCTGAAATCTGGGCAGATATCTGTTAGTGTTTTCAACTGTTGTTTAGGCCACTGTTTTGGCCGAATCAGAGAACCCCACCAACTAGAGTTTCGTAGTGTCGAGCGTTAAGATTCATTGGGCACTGGTTTCGGGTCATTTCGAATTTCAGATAATTAAATATGTTTTTTATCGTACCGCTGATCAGAAGGGCTGAAATCTGGCTGAATAGTTTATTTTCAATTCGGGTCTGTGCGGTATATTGGGTAGTCAGGAGATATTGTAGAACACCGGTAGTAATATATTTCCACATTGCTCTTATTTCGGGAACACTTGTGTAGGCGGTGAGACATCGCGTGTGGGAACACCTTCATTGCTTGCTAGCGCGTCGCAACGCGAAAGGCAAGTACATTGAATCCTTTACATTGATGAATGATGTGTTTGTGTTTATGCTAACCACGAGAGTGACCCTCAGCAACATATTGAGCAGCAGCAACCAGGCAAGCAGTTTGATCATGATTTACCCTATATTTTCAACTCTAATATATTATTTGCAACTTGTATGTATGCATTGCTATGTTGTGTTAAATTATCATTAGTGGATCCTATAGTTGCATAATCTGTAGGAATTGATTATACTCTACTACCCTGAGCCTCGGTTAATTGCTATCATTTGAGTTCTTTGGATGAGCTCTTGTCACTTAGTAGATTGCGATTTGAAATTGCTTAGAAATGCTTAGTTTCGGTAGTAATGGGCGATCATCGCTTTAGTCGATGATCTTGATCACACATCTAATTATTACTCCTTTATGTCCAACGCACTTGTGCTTTGTTAATTTATAAAGTCAAAATCTGAAAATAAAAAATTGATTTAGATTTGGGCATATTGGTTGGATGGTGTGGTTGTTTGGATTGTGGTGGTATGCCTAAGTCAACAAAGACCGAATTACTTCGCCACCGTACTGAGCAATTTGCGTGCTAACCACATGAGAGGGATATGGGACCTTGCCTTAGTACTTTGGCGTGTGTTAGCTCCGTGTCGTAGGAGGTGGGTTGTGTGTGTTGTGTGAAAGAGAGATTGTGCTTTTGTTGTTGGGTGTGCAGTGGTGGAGTTCCGGGTAGGTTCTCCATCTCGAGGTGCATCGTAGTTGTCCAAGGCTTTACCCGCGATGGCTAGTTGA
The DNA here is from genome assembly GCA_036346395.1 of Hsuehochloa calcarea. Taxonomy (NCBI): domain Eukaryota; kingdom Viridiplantae; phylum Streptophyta; class Magnoliopsida; order Poales; family Poaceae; genus Hsuehochloa; species Hsuehochloa calcarea. The sequence goes on along the minus strand of CM070615.1, from coordinate 14,400,363 downwards.
TCGAGGCTTTACGATGACTCCGACACAACGTATGGGTTTCTATCCATACGGGCGACTCGTAGTTAATACATAATATTAAAAATATCTCGTAGGACTTAGTCGTGCCGGCATACCAAAGGTAGTGTGCTTCATCTAGTGGCAAAAAGGCGGTCTGATGTGTGGGTACATTGGTACACCCCTGCAGGGTTAAAACTATTCGAATAGCCTCGTCCTAGGTTATGGACACGCTCGGATACGCCCCGTGAGAATTAGACTACAACCTTTTAATTAGAATTTGACATGGTTAGTATGAATGGGTAATTCGTGCTATTGTTGTGGTGACTATGGGTTTAGTCACTTCCAGGATTGTTGTTGTCATCTATCTATTGTTATTATTGTTGTCAAATTGTTATTTGAACATTAAAAACAGATTTGCTAACTTGCTTTTAAATGTACTACATTATTGCAAATAAAGATTGCTTTGTGCTGAAAATGAAACATACAGCCTCCACTTAAATAAGCTTGCTTGTAGCTATGTATAGGTTTGTTACTCTACACGTAAGTCTTGCGGAGTACAATTTTTGTACTCATTTGTTTTGCTTAACTATTTGTTGCAGAGGAGGAAGGTGAGCCCCAAGGGTCTCACTTTTGTGAGATGTGCTGCGGGTTTGACGACTAGCTTGGCGGTTCGGTTGGTTACCTTGTGGGTTAAATGCACACTAATTGGCTTTTGTTATTGCCATCTTATGGCACTTTTGCTTCCGCTGTTTGATTAGAACTTATGGATGTTATCTGGCCGGTTGGCCTCTCTTTTGTAATAACTATCCTTTATTTATATTAACTTCTGGTTAGTTGCTTTTGCTTGTTCTATGTGTTTGAATGGAATTGATACAGACTTGTTGTAATGTGGTGTGTGTACTGCATCTTGGGAAGTGCATATATCTCGAGTCTTGGTTTATTTGATTTGTGATGCTAGGACCAAGTGGATGGTTAAGAATTACAAGCCTGATAAACCGGGGTCTCACAGAGCAGTTGAGTTCGTGGTTGTTGTGCTGGGTTTTGCCAGGCTACACCACTGTTTGTGGTATGAAATTAGAAAAGTTATTACTGTAATACTCCGGATTCGGATCGGGTAATTAGAAAAGCAGCTGGGGAGGGAAAATTCAAACAAGAACTGAAATTTCCTGAATCGACGGGGGGGTTTTCAGCGATCTTCCGACAACCTGGGCCTGGGCCGCAGCCCAGGAGGGGCCCATGAGAGGGGCCAACCAAGGGGGGTTTTTTCCTCATCCCCAAACCCTAGCCTATCCCATCTCTCTCCCCACTCCCCTCCCGAAGACGCCACCCCCTCCTCCCCCTCTCCAACCGGCCGCCACCCTCCTCCCTGTCGTACGCCAGACTTGTTTGTCAGATTTGGGTAAGTTCCGTACGTTTTCTAATCTTCCCACCTCTCAGAAAGTTGTAGCCCTTGATCTTAGCTTTCTTTAGGCACCGAGATCATCTGCTTTGGAGTTACGGTTTAGGAGATATTGTAGTTTTACCGCGACTGTCCTAGACAGCTGACGTGTTTTGGCAGATTTTCTTGTCGGGCCATTATGAATTACTTAGAGGCTGAATCTCGGGTTTTCGTCTGCTAGAGTTATGTTCCTGGTTTCCTTAGATTTCTTTTGGCACCGAGATCACGAGATTACACCCTGTGGTTTAGGATATAAGAATTTTTAACCGCACTCTACTCTGTCTGTCAGAGATTTTGAAGACTGTCGGTTGCTCGTCGGTTTTGATCTAGTTACAGTCAGATTCAGAACTCCCACCCAAATAGGTTATTGTAGCCCTTTAAATTATATTTCCAAGTTGATAAAGATCACCTCTATTGCATCAGTAGAATAAAAGTTACGTCATTTTCTTTATCACTGTTCTGAAATCTTGGCAGATATCTGTTAGTGTTTTCAACTATTGTTTAGGCCACTGTTTTGGCCGAATCAGAGAACCCCGCCAACTAGAGTTTCGTAGTGTCGTGCGTTAAGATTCATTGGGCACTGGTTTCGGGTCATTTCGAATTCCATATAATTAAATATGTTTTTTCTCGTACCGCTGATCAGAAGGGCTGAAATTTGGATGAATAGTTTATTTTCAATTCGGGTCTGTGCGGTATATTGGGTAGTCAGGAGATATTGTAGAACACCGGTAGCAATGTATTTCCACGTTGTTCTTATTTTGGGAACACTTGTGTAGGCGGTGAGGCATCGCGTGTGGGAACACCTTCATTGCTTGCTAGCGCGTTGCAACGTGAAACGCAAGTACATTGAGTCCTTTACATTGATGAATGATGTGTTTGTGTTCATGCTAATGTTTCTATGATTCATGTTTTCAATCAACGAAGTTACTCAACATTCATATTCCAGTACAGGCAAGTACTGCATATTAACTTGTGGTGTTTTCAATTGAATGCATGATAATGTGATGTATACGTGTATGTTCTTGCACTTGTTCATGATGTTGATATGTTTCAAATTGATAATTGAGAAAAGATGATGACATTCATATTACTTGCTTCATTCCATTCATACATGCTTTAATTTCCGTCCACAGGAGTGGAATTTTGAAAGACCCATCAATTCCAGTATGGGCATTTGAAAGACCCATCAATTCCAGTATGTGCATTTGAAAACCCATCAATTCCAGAATGGGTACGTGTGATCCACCATTCCAATGTGGGCCACGTTGGACAACCGTATGAAACGTTCTTCATACGGTAACTTTAAGTGAACACCGACGGTGTTACACTCGCTATCTGCGGTATAAGTGTGATTAGTCCATTCCTTGATGCATTCTTTCATTCCATCCATTCATGTATTCATTCCATTCAATCATGTATGTGGTGCAAGATTTGTTCATAATTCAATTGAATTGATTTATCCACTATTTGATTGATTATTCTAATATGGTACTTGCTGAGTTTCGACTCACCCTTGCTTTCAATGTTATTTAGGTGATCCACCCTGATGTTGATGATTTTGGGAAGGGAGTAGACCAACACGTTGCACACAGAACATTACTCGATAATTTTCATTAATGCTTTCAACTTTGATATTCCTTGATGAGAGAAGGACTGTATTAAGTAATGTTTAAACTTCATGTCATGTCGTTCCATGATTAGTTTCTTGATTATTCGCCACTGATGTATTGGCTGCTTTCACCTCGTTATCCTGTTATTGATATTTGGATAGATGCATATTGAATCTTATTCCGTAAATTGTTCATATGTTGTATCCTTAGGTGGCATCTTGGCTTCCGAATAGCCAGGGTGTTACAGTTGGTATCAGAGCGGGCTTTAGGTCCGTGGTTAGTAGAAAAGTATTAAAATGACACACTGTGCACAGTACGTGGGGTTTAAGAATTCCATTGCTTCCGCATTTCTAGTGATTTGGTTCATTATGTAGTAAGTACTGTGTAGAATTGATTCTGTACTATCTCTCATGTTGTTAATCTGTGATATGATTTGGTATCCTATATCTATGAATTATTCTATGATTGTCATGAGATGATCCTATATATTCATAATTGATTGCATTAGCTATGCGTATCGGTAGCGGACGTTGAGCAGTTGAGTTCGTGGTTGTTGTCCTGGGTTTTGCCAGGCTACACCACTGTTCGTGGTATGAGAGTAGAGAAGTTCTTACCCCTGTTCCATAGTTCTGTGTTGAGCCTGAGATCATTGTTGAAGTTGTTGTCTTTCTCAAATTTGTATCTGGTTTCCTGGTTGTAGTTTCTTGTAGTTCGTGAATTTCTTTTGAAAGGAGAGTTATAATGAGGAGGGCAAGCTCCAGTAGGTTTCTGATCGTTCTTTGAAACAATTATTGTACTTTCGACTATTATGATATTACTGCTGCGCGTGAGCATAATTAAATTGCAAGATTTATCTTTTGACGGAAGTTATGCTTTACCCCTGTTGGAAAATTTAACTTATTTGTTCGCTTGGAATTTCGTGCATTGGAAGATTTCTTTTGCAAAGTTCCTTATTAACTGTGTATTGATCTTGCATATTTCTCTAGGGATGCTTTAGTAAGTCGCTCTCTTCCTTGATTTTCGAATTTGACAAATTCTTGTCCGGTGGTGATTGATGAATTTCTCTTGGGTTCATGATTCTTGGTGGACGAGTTTAAGTAGGCCTTTAATGGTACTATGAAAACATTACTGTTTTTCGATTGTTGAATTGCTTTTACTACGAGTGATCTTTGTAAATTGGCAACATTGATATTTCCATGGTTGTTCCTTCTTTCTCATTGGAAAAGAGCGACCCAGTTACTCGTTTGATAATTTGCATAATGAGAGTTCCTGTTGCAAGTTCGTTAACATGAGAAAGTATTGATTCCATGTATTTCTCTTGGATCTCTCCGCTTGTTGAAATTTGATATATCTCTTTGATATTTTTCATTAATGGTTTCAACTTTGATATTCCTTGATGAGAGAAGGACTGTATTAAGTAATGTTTAAACTTCATGTCATGTCGTTCCATGATTAGTTTCTTGATTATTCGCCACTGATGTATTGGCTGCTTTCACCTCGTTATCCTGTTATTGATATTTGGATAGATGCATATTGAATCTTATTCCGTAAATTGTTCATATGTTGTATCCTTAGGTGGCATCTTGGCTTCCGAATAGCCAGGGTGTTACACCGAGCACTAATCATTAGAGGAAATATTAACTTAGGCTAGTGGCAGGGAATGAACAAGTTTACGGAATTCATGCAATAGGATTAGCTACCTCTAATCGTAAAATAACATGACAATTAAAGCATGCATACATACAATTACAAAAAAAAAATAGTTTGGAATATAATAGGATCAAAAAACATCAACAGAAGGATGCTTACCTTTGCTTGTACCACTCTTGATTACTCTCTGATCACACTCACGAATTTGTTAGGATCGACGAAAATCTATCGAAAGAGCGATACGAGCAATAAATACCAAATAAGGTTGAAAAAATTAAAATATTCAAAAATGCATGAAATTTATACAATATTTATATTAGAACTTTAGATAAATTTAGGTGAAAGAATTAGTTCAATTGGAGTTCCTATGTGAGAGTTATAGCCTTTCGAAAATCAGCCCAAGAGAAATGCTAAAAAAATCAAGGTTCTCTTAATGTTCATACAAAATTAATTGTTTCACAAAAATTTCCAGAAAGGTGGTGGAGAAACAAGTTACAAAAATAGATAGAAAATAAAATTTTATGAATAACCCAATTGGATTCATCTCATTCGCAATTCATATGAATTTTTTATGGATTTTTTGAGTTAATTCAATTTTTAGTGTAAAAATAATTTATTTCAGATATTAATTCGAACTTCAAAATTTTCTAGGATAGTAACATGTTTCAAACTATTCTAAGTTAAAGTACATTAAAAATGAAAGCCAACAAAATTGGTTTCACTCAATTTGGAGTTGATTTGAATTAGTTATGATGTTTTGAAGTTTAATTAATTTTATCTTACACAATAATTCGTTTTGGAATTTTAAATAGAATTAAATAGTTTTTATACTTAGGTGAATCTAGCCATGGTCACTGACCAGTAGTGATGAACTCTAAGGTTTGATTTGTTGGCCCGATCTTTCGATGAGAACGATAAGTCCGGTAGGCGTCGCTCAACTCTGACGATCTCGGCTACGAACACGCAAGGCTCGAAACCACGCAATCGCTAAACTAATTAACAAGTCGTTATCAACCGTGCATGAATACCCGGCTGACCTGACCACGAAGGTCGATTCCTGCATACACCGAAGAAGCACGCAAGAACAAGATAAAGCAATCTAAAATTGCAAATAAAGATTGAAATATTGAAATTGGGATTTCAAAAGCGGTATTATGGTTGGTCTAGTCGACACAAGCTAATACACGAAGTTGCAACCAAGCTAACTTTTAACTAAACAAAATCCAAGAAAACTAGAGGGGGTGCAAACTCCTTAAATAGGGAACAAGGAGCCACAAAACTAAATGAACCAGCGGGGTGGTACTAAAGGCTTCAGGTTACTGTTCACATGAACAGTAACCACACCCCCAGGTGGGCCGCCGACAGATGGGCCAAGTTCAGTATGATTACAAAGCCCAGGTTGGCCCAAACAAGTGATATAACGTCTTCTTTTGATGATTGCGATCAGTCCAGAAGGAATTTTTAGGTGAGGCTGGATCCGTTGGAAAGGTCTCGGAATAATCTTTCCAACAAGCCCAAGATCACCCGAATCGGATTCCGTTTACAAAAGTTACGCCTATTTTAAATTTATGCTGTCAGGCTCATTCTGAACTGATCTGACCAAAATGTATCCAGCTTGAACTCCTGCTTGGCACATGTAGTAGCACCATGGTATGTACACATAGTACCATGGCATGTAGACGTAGCACCATGGCATGTAGACGTAGCTCGATCCAATTGGGTAATATGGCATTGCATTAGCCGAAAGTCCAATTGGAGAAGATGTTGGTGCAGTAAAGGAAGTAGAGGATGCAGTGCAGCAGGTTGAAGCAGTGGTTGTATCCTTAGGGTGAATGTCCTCATCAAGTAGGACCCACAGCCTATTTTTTTGTTTTATTTTCTAACTGAAAATACTCAGAGAATGACAAGCGGGATCCGGCTATCTTCATTTATACTTATTTTCCTAAAGAAAACCTAATTACTGACAAGAGGGTCCCACTGTCAGAGGCTTGGTCTAGGAAATATTGCGTAGACCATAGCCTACGAACTTGGTTCACCGGTTCATGGACCCAAGTCCGCTATGCACTAATGCTCTCGGGCCCACGTGTTAGCGTCTAAGTGCTAAAGTCAGAGCATTAATGACCAAGGATTTCTGTTCCAGGCCCGCATGGGAGCCAAACTAAACATCATTAACCAATAGATAACCAGTGATTAACCATAAATGACAAAGATTTGGGCTAAAGAATGCGCTACAGTAGCGGTCCATTTTCGGACAGAACAGAGGGCGCTCAAGTGCTTACATTGTTGCGCTCGCTAGCGGCGACGCTGTCCATGGTGGCATGGGCTAAGGGCCAAACTGGGAACCCCTTGACACGGTGAATGCTCCGACGACCTGTAGCGGTGACGCGTCGGCGTAGAGTGAAGGTGGCGTTCGACTCACATGCCATATCGCAAAGCAAAGTTGCCCATGCCCAAATAGAGCGCGCTTGAGTTGCTATGACGTGCTATGAAACTATCAGAGTGACACAGGCGAACGAAGGAGATCAGAGCTGAGCCAGTGGCAGAGTCCAGCGGCGGCGATGGTTCCTTCACCGTGGAGAGAACACCCTAAGCAAAGAGAAAGGAAAAGAGAAGTAAAGGAAGCTCAAGTGGGGATTGGAGATGGTGCTAGAGCGAGCAATTGTGAATTGGATCAACTTACCAAAGATGGGGAAGAAAGGTGATGTTCAGCCGAGGTTGGAGAAAAGGTGAAACTCGCGATTCTCATGAAAGAAACCTAAAATCAATTGATGGGAAACACTTCTAGTACCCCGGAACACAAGATGACGTTAGAGATAGGGAGAAAGGTTCACTGGTGTGCCGGAACAGCGAGATGGCCTTGGGCGGTGCAGCCATGGCTTAAAATGGCATTTGGTCTTAGAGCTCGATTGAGCTAGGAGAACAGAGAGAATGGAGAGGGTAGTACCCAATGTAACACCCTGGCTATTCGAAAACCAAGATGTTACCTAAAATCTCTACTACAATTGAACAACCTGGATAAGTTCGAACATACTACAATAAAAGGGCCAACTAAGTTCTACTCATAAGGGATCTAGCATGATAAATAGCCTAATTTCAGCATTCCATAAATATTTTGAACATGATGTTCCATACAGAATAACATTATTAAGAATTATAGCTGGAGAACACGAACCATAACTCCTAAATCCAAAGCATAACAATAACCATCAACGACCATCAAATGAATCACTTATTATTACAGTCCAGATTCGTAAATGCATAATAATAATAAATGATTATCTCAAAGGATGTGTGCAACCGTGTGTCTATTTCCTCCCACAAAAGTCGACATCATGGTTCACCTAAAACAGAAAAGATAGCAAGAGTGAGCCCAAGACTCAACAAGTACAACTGATTATTTTGAACAAAGCAAATACAATTCATCAAGAACATAATGGGTCAACACATGAATTAGAAATTACACATAAGTGAATGAATGAATATGCATGCCTTCACTTCTGCTCATACCGGTATAGCGAGTGAACACCCGTCGGTGTTCACTTATGCCCGCATTCTACAAAACGCGGGGATCCAAAGCCCGTTTGAGAATATTTCAAAACGGGGATCCAAATTGTCCACATTGGAATGGTGGGTGTTACGTGCCCATGTTGGAATGATGGGACTTCACTACCCACTCCTGTGGGTGTCGCAAGAACAATACTTGCATGCATGAATGAAGAGGATGAATAATAAAATAATAGCAACTGAACCATAGTAATCCAATACCACCATGAACAAGTACATATCACCATTTTTCATCATATAATCACCAAACAGGGAAAAACACATATCAATCTCAAACATTCAGTTGTACTTGCCTTTTTTCGCTACGACATGCGGAGAGGCAAGGATGATGCCCCTCCCTCCGGAACTCCACCTCCTACATAAGAATATTACTAACAATAAGAACTCTGAGGAAAAAGGACTCCGTTTACACCCCTTAACCCAACTCCTCAAGACCTAGGGCTCGAATAAAGGTTCTACTTACTCACCGCGACAAACTAGCAGAAAGTTCCACAGGACAGCAGCGCTAAAAATGTCATATATATTACTACAAACTCGGAACGGGGTGATCTTAGACTCTATGAAATCATGAAAAAATCTTCTACGATAATCTAGTTGGGCAAGACCCCTGATTCGGCCTCCTAATAATTCTTAAGCTCAGGTGAATTTTCTGTCTCTGCAATCTAGCAGTCAGTGAAACAGCGGTGGTAAAAATTCCATAACTTTTGATTGCCACATATAAATTTTTTTTTCTTTATCAATTTTGAAATATTACTGAATTACCTACAAAATTCATGTTGGGTGACCTTTGAGATTCAGCCTCAAAACTATTCATATTGGCTAGACAAGAAAACTGTCAATTCTCGTCAGCTCTCCTAGACAGTTGCAGAAAAATAACCATAACTCCTAAAAAATAATTCCAAATCAGGTGATCTTGGTGCCTAAAGAAAGATAAGGACGAGACCTACAACTTTCTAAGAGACGGTCAGGTCGAAAAACATACGTAATCTACCCAAAACCGACGATCAACAGTACTAAACCAATCCGATCTGCCACTGATAGCCCCAATGTGAATTGAAAATGCTACCGATCTATCGGGGATCGAAGTTACCCTTGATGAATTGCTAAAGAACGATGCCTCGCTGCATGAAGGTGCTCTTTTCCTCCTCTTCCCTCCTCCTCTTCCTCCTTTCTCCCCTTCTTCTTCTCTTTTTCTTGTCCCTTCTCGTTGGCCGGCTCTCCAACGGTCGCCTCCTCACCTTCCTTCCAATGGGTAGCAGCAAGGACGTCGCCGGGGGTGGAGGTGCTGCTGGGGTGCTGGTGGCGCAAGGGAGGAGGTGGTGGCGCCAAAGGGCAGGGAGGGGTGGCGGCTAGTGGGGCATAGGGAGAGGGAGTGGTGGGGGCTAGGGTTTAGGGGTGGAACCCGCCCCCCCCCCTTGGTCGGCCACTTGTGGGGTTCCTCGGTCATGCCCGCGCCCAGTTATCAAAAATTATGGAAAAACCATTCTCTTTTCAGGAATTTCTACTCCTTTAATTGTCTTTTCTCCTCCCGGTTGATTTTCTATTTGTCCGATTCGTTTCTGGGGTATTACATTCTAGCCCCCTTAAACAGAATTCGACCCTGAATCCTATCTTTCGTTCTACTCGAAGGACATTAACAATTACCATGCGGGACTCCAGCTCCCGGGTCGCTTTCCGCTCGGTCTGATGCGACCACCGCACCTTGATGGATTCCAACATCTTACACCACAACGCTCGTCTTGACCTTATCTGGTATACTCAACGGAAGGGACTCCAACTTAAGGTTTTGCTCGCGGTCCATCGTCCCTAACGAAATCTCACACTCCAGACTCTCAAATACTCTCTCGACACCGGGTCATACAAAACGTTGTGTACCCCGCGCATGGACCCGAGATGGTTCTAGCAAAATGGTAACATCCAAAATCAAACCGATGTACCTTGGGTACCAAACGAGACACTCTGCACATAACACATGGAACTCTGGTTCCAACTCTCGACTGACCTATTCATCTTAACAAAGAGCATCTCCTTTAACCAGGGACATACAAATGAACTTGTTTTAAACAAACTCTTTATAATCGGAACCCAACTAAAAATAAAGGATTCATGGCTCCAATCCAAAATCAAAGATTCATTATGAAAACTTTTCCACTTTCCAGGTAGGCAATTGGAGAAAAACACCACATAAGCTAACTACGAAATCACTCGAATGACCAAATCCATCATTTTCCTTTATTCTTTCTAAATCGATAAGAACCACACATGCCAATCATAAAGTCAAACTCAATTTGCGAAAACATCCATCATAAACACATAGTTCAAACAAGAATCAAGAGGGTGTTTCACTACTCAAGGGAACCCTCTTTTTCTCAATTTCTCTTTTAGAAATATAATTTCTCTCAAATTATGGAATACAATTTCATCCATATCACACTAACTCATTTCTCTTAAATGGGTAACCTGAACACTAGGCTCAAACCGAATTCACCATTCATATCTTTGTAGAGAGGCTCTAGTGACTTCCACAAAAATATACTCTAGCAAACTCCTCTACTGACGGAGTTATTTTGACATATGACTTCCAAATACATCCCCAAAAATGGATCTTCACACATAAACACGTCACCTTAATCCTTTAATAATGGAATACTTGGATTTCACCTCACACATTCCCATGTGCTTCATCAAAAGAGTTATATCAATTATCATCCCGCCACTCCGAATATGCTCTTATTATACTACTGTTACACATAATCATTGGCAATCAAGATTCTAGCATAAAAATGCAAAGCCCAATTCCAACCTCCAAGACTCCTACAACGAGTTCTTGTAAAAAGATCGAGAAATCCTCCGACTCATTCATTAAAATTCCCACATTTGAAACATACTCGATCATTATCATCCACATGTAAATATTCTCTCGACCAAATTAGCTTTTAGAATAATTCTATCTCCCAGAAGGTTATTCACTAAGGCCAGGTCATACCTGACATTAACTCAACATTTCCTACCATCTCCATAGTTGTCATAACGATTATATTTTTTTTTCAATTCTATCCTCACTAAACTATACTGTCGTAATTCTTCTACACAACCGTGTAAGTACCCAATTGTGGTGCTCTAATAAATTGACCAAGATTTTCCATGTTTTCAACAATTCTAATGTTCCACTCAACATGAACAAATGATCTTTGACCGCAAACCACTGTAGGTTCTATTAGTTGCAATATTGCCATCGGTTTAGCCGCAAAGACAACACTTTCTATTTAAGTCAAACCCTCTCCAAGGATTACTCCAAGAAATCAACTTATCACTCAATGCATCTCAAATAAATTAACACCCAAAGCCTCGCAAAATCGTTCACCTAACTACTTCCAATCAGTTGCCCTACCCTCTATGAGGTTTTGTAAAACAAATCCATTATTCCTTTCTCAAAAGTAGAAGCAAATAACAATAATGACTTCAACACTTAGAGAAAAAAAAATATTTTCCATTCACAGTAAATTCAAGACCATTAGAAATAGTCAAATAGCGATGTACTCAGAAAACAAAAATAAGACCACAGATAAGGTCATAAGTCACACTAGAAGAGAATATCAAACTTCAGCCAATAAAATAAGCATTGTTATTGAAACTCAAGAAACTCTTAAATGGCAATGAAAGAAAAGTTAAACGCACTTAAATAAGTTACAAGTTACAAAACTTAACTCCAATCTCAAATACTTCTACTACACTCTTCTCTTTAACAATGAAATAATTTCGTCGTTTATAATTCACATTGCCAGCTCAACCAAAAAGGCACTTTAAGGTCAAACAACATGAATTACTCAAGGGACCAAATAGAACTTTCCAACACGTCGCTTTGCTCAACAAATTTCAGTTACCACATAACTCAGGAACTACCAAAGGCCACGAGTGCAAAACTCTAAACTTTTCATTTAACTGATATTACGAAAGGCGATCAAATTACATTCTTTCAAAAAGAATCATCACCACTCCCACAAGTCACAATCCCTTGCAGACATACTTACTAATATTAAGAATAATTCATTCTTAGCAGGAATTGCCAGTGTGTACTCTTCCATTATAAAGCCCCCAAAGGTTCACCAAATTGTTCATACCACTTTATCATCTCATCCTTAAATTGAGAGTATACCAAAATCTTACAACCTCACTACAACCACCAATTTATTTTAGAGGGAATCTACTACACAATATAAAAGGTTATACCAGAACCTTTTCACCGATGACATGCTATCGTCCGACGATTTCCACAGTCATATAGGCATATACCACCCATTAAATCATGTCAGTTCAACTCGTAGTGATACTCAACACCAAACCTAAACACACAATCATTGCATCCCAACTATCGTTGTTATCGACTGACTTCATTATAAAGTTTAGTTGCTACCAACTTTTCTTTGCGATTCACATGAATACTTACAAACACATATTCAACTGTTCCTCTTCATGTTTAGATTTCGGCTAAATCACACAAGAATTTCAAGAATAAAAATCTTGTATCAATCAAAAGACGAACTATCTAGAACTCCTCCCATAAATTCTAGATTCACGGATATTCAATCCCTTCAACCTCTTGTACACAATTTCAACAATTAATCATACCAAGGAATATGTAAATCTAGCAACCATATATGATCATCAAATACCCAATTCACGATAATTTCTAGGTTAATATCCTCTAAGGCAACGTTCAAATACTTCCTTAATATAACCATCACCAATGGTTATATTAATCCATTGAGACCCATTACTCCAATTTACCTAATAAATTTACCAAATTTCACAATCTTAATGATCAGACAAATTCATCAATATCTCACACTTCTTAATAAATCTCGGATTCCTAGTAGGTATAAACATACCTTTAATCACAATTCACCAAGAACTATTAGAAGACAACATCAACTTAATCGATTTCACTTCCAAGGATACTAGTTAAGATTAATTATGTAACATGCCATTGACACAACTTGGTACCCATACCATATCAATTATCTTCTATGCTTACAACTTCTTACTTTAATACAACAAAATGTTACAAAAGAGTTATGACACTTTCTTTCCTAAAGAAGAAGCATTAAACTCCATTTGCTCCTAAAAGAAAGTACATAGGCCGAAACTCCACATGATAAAGAACTTATAAAATATAATTTCTATTACCCAAAATGCCAAGCGAATAAATGAGTCATATTTCACAACAAGAAGATAAAGCTCCCATGAAGGTTCCAACCTTGCAGATCAACAACGTTCACAAGTAGCCAAAGGTATCTCAATAGTCGAAAGAACAATATTTGTTTGAAAGAACAAATAGAGACCAATTGAAACCCGTTAACGATATTGTAACCATCATTCAAGGAAAGTTCATCAACCGCAAGAAACTACAACCAGAAAACCAAATACAAACTCAAGAAAGACAACAACTTCCCTAAAGAACCCATGTGCAACCTTGGTAACTAAGTTGCTCGAGAAAAACCATTGCTAACTCCATACCACCAACAGTGGCACACCTTGACCATGCCCATGACCACAACCAAACTCTACCTCTCGACATCGATTATACCCATACATAAAAATCATATAATCAATTAATAAGCAATCATACTCAATTAATATCAGCAATCATCAATACGATATAACGGAAATGTAAATGCAATGCTTTGCCCATTCCCATCCTACTGTGCACCAGTGTGTCAAATTCTAAGTTGATTAACCACTAGCAAATTTTAATCAAACTATTCACCACGGACCTAATGTAACACCCTGGCTATTTGGAAGCCAAGATGCTAACTAAAAGATCTAACATGTAATCATCAAGCGGAAGAATTCAAAACATAACTCATAGGAGGACATAAAGAAGTCAAACTTTCATAAAGTAATAGCAGTAATAAAGGTTGAATCCAAACGATTAAAACAAGAGAGTGATCAAGGACAACAAACAGTACTAAGCAACCATGGCATCGGGGGAATCATCAACTACATCAATATTATTTATTTCGGTTCAACAATCTACGAATGAAAGATATAATCAAATCTTATTATTAAAACTGAAGGAAGGTAAAAAGAGTGAAAAGTGTGGGTGTGACTACTCCCGCCCAGTGTCATCATCAATGATCACCTAAAATAAACAACAAAGCTAGAATGAGTCGAAACTCAGCAAGTACCATACATGATAAATCAAGCATAGAGTGGACAAGCCAACTACAACTGAAATATGAACAATTCTCGGAACACAAACATGAATGGATGGAATGAAAGAATGCATTCAAGGAATGGGCTGCTCATCAGCTTATACCGGTATAGCGAGTGACACACCCGTCGGAGTTCACTTAAGCCCGTACTTAACAAAGTCCGGGGATCCCAAATACCGTATGAAGAATATTTCATACGGTTGTCCAACATTTCCCACATTAGAGTGGTGGGACTTATGTGCCCATACTGGAATTGATGGGACTTATAATTTCCACTCCCGTAGTCAAAATGAAACGAATGCGTGAACGGAATGAATCACATGCATTGAATATTTATCACATAAGAATGAATATACTAAGTTGCATATGAACATGAATAGCAAGTCTAGCAATACATCCACACGCAATCATCAATATTCCATAAGAAAAAACAAAGTACTTGCCTCCCGCGTTGTGACGTGTTAGGAGGCAGCGAAGGTGCCCCTCCACTCATCGCCTCACCGCCTACACAAATATATAATCGGGATAAGGATAACCAGGTATGACAAAGCTACAAGTGTCCTACCATAACCCTCTATCTATCCAACACAACCCACGGTTCCAATTGACAATTACACTAATCAGCCAGCTTACAGCTCTCCTGGACAGCAGTACGAGAAAAATCATAATTAATTATCTGGAACTTGAAATGACATGAAACCAATACCCAATGAAACTTAACGCATAGGACTACGAAACTCTAGTTGACGGTGTTTATCGATTAGGCCAAGACAATTAGCTAACCAGCAGTGGAAAATGTATGACAGACATCTGTCCAGACCACATAACAGCAGTAAAGAAAAATGGCATAACTTTCATTATACAGATCCAATGAAGGTGATCTTTATCAATCTGGAAAGATTATTAAAAATTATACAATAACTTAGTTGGGTGGAGGTTCTAAATCCTAAAATAAAAAGGTCCAAATTGAGGAACAAACAGATAGTTCCTTCTCGTCAGACAGACAAAATAGTACGCAAGGAAAAATTCATATCTCCTAAACCGTAAGACGGAATCTCGTGATCTCGGTGGCTATGGAAAGATAAAAACTAGGGATACAAAACTATAGCAGATGAAAATACCAGATTCTGCTTCTAAGATGCAGAAACTGGGCGCACAACCTACTGTATAGATTGGATCTAACAACAGAGGCAAAACGATCCAACTAATCGAATCGAATTATAATCTCTTACGAATCAAAGAGCGAGGGGAGGCCATTGTTACCCTTTTAGAACCTCAAGAACGACGTGGATCGGCCACTCGCTGAACCTCCCTCTCCTTCCTTCAATGGCCGGCCAAGGCGAGGAAGACAAACGTCCAGCGGTGACGGCAGGAGAGATCGGCTTCGGGGGAGACCTTGGGGCAGCGCCGGGGATTACCGTAGGCCAGCACCAAGGGGGAGGGTGTAATACCACGGAGACGGATCGGTAATTAGAGATTCAGTCGCAGGAGAAAAATGCAAAGAAAGAAATAAAAATTCTGAGAAAAATAGGGGGTTTTCGCATTTTTACGACAACTGGGCATGCAGTCGCGCCCAGCGGCCCAAGAGGGGGAGGCGGCCAAGGGGGCGGCCAAGGAGAGGAGGCACCCCAACCCTAGCCGCCTCCCCACTCCCTCCTCTCCCCCCTAGAGCCGCCACCCCCATTCCCGTCCTCCCCGGTGTTTCTTGCTGCTCCTTGATGGCGTCTTGCTGTTGCGGAGATCCCCGGTGTCGCCCCCAAGCTCTCCCCCGAAGCCGTCTCCTTCCAACGGCGCCGCCGACCGTTCGCCGGCGATCTTGTAGCCGGTCTTGGAGAGGGAAGGGAGGAGAAGGGAGGGAGGTCCTTGGGAGGTGGATCCACGTCTCCCTGCGGATCTTCAAGGGTAACAAATGTTTTTAGTGGTAGTTTGATTCGGTTTTATTGCTTAATGGTGGATTAGATCTAAATCGGTTTCTGTTCTGGAGATTCCATAACGCATCCGTCTCCTTGCGCGGCCAGTTTCTACCGTTTAGATGCCGAATCTCGGGTTTATCTCTCCTAGAGATATGTTCCTGGTTTCGTGAGCTTTCTTTTGGCACCAAGATCACGAGATTCCACCCACTGGTTTAGGAGTTATGAATTTTTAACCGAACACTGCTCTGTCAGTCAGAAATTTTGGAGACTGTTGGTTGCTCTTCAGTTTTGTTCTAGTTAGAGACAGATTCAGGGAGGCCACCCCAATAGGTTTTTGAAGATAATTTCTCCATGATTCCAGATTGATAAAGATCATCTCCATAGGATTTATAGACTGAAAGTTACAGACTTTTCTTTACAACTGTTCTGAAATCTGGACAGGTTTATGTCGGTGTCTTCTTGGGTAGATTAGTCCTCTGTTTTGGCCGAATCAGAGGATCTCACCAACTAAAGTTTCGTAGCCTGGTTCATTAGGAAAAGATGAGCACTGGTTTCAGGTCTTTAGGATTTACAGATAATTAATGGTGAATTTTATCGTACAACTGCCAGTAGAGTAGTAATCTGGTCTTTTTGGTGAAGTTGTCAAATTGAACCCTTGGTTGTGTGGGTTGGTTAGAGGGTATGATAGGACACGTGTAGATACGTCATACCTTGTTATTCTTATTCCGTGTAAATGCTTGTGTAGGCGGTGAGGCGGTGGGTGGAAGGACACCTACGTTGCTTCCTAGTACGTCGCAGCACGGAAGGCAAGTACTGGTTGTTAATTTGTGTTGTTTTCAAGGGAATGCATGACGATGTGGTGAATTTGTGATTGCTATTGCATTGTGCTCATGATGTGGATATGTTTCAATATTTATGTTTCTTGTGATACATGATTCATTCCATTCATGCATGTTTCGTTTCCGTCCACGGGAGTGGAAATCTGATTAAGTCCCATCAATTTCAGAATGGGCATGTAAGACCCACCATTCCAATGTGGGCAATGTTGGACACCCGTATGAAATGTTCTTCATACGGTATTTGAGGTCCCCGTACTTGGTTAAGTACGGGCTTAAGTGAACACCGAAGGTGTGTCACTCACTATACCGGTATATGTTGTGAGCAGTCTATTCCTTCATTGCATAATACCATTTCATTCATATACATTTGAGTTCAAAGGTATTTTGCACAAACAGATTGTGGTTTGCTTTGTTCGCTTTATGATTCTGTCGTTTGTTTAAGTACTTGCTGAGTCTTTGGCTCATCCTTATTTTGTGTGTTTTATTTAGGTAAATGAGGAGGAGGGCAAGTCCTTTTGAGGGGTAGTCCATCACGCTGCACATCACCTTTATCAAATAAGAAATATTGTTGTTATCCTTCATTCATGTCAACTATTCGTTAAGTTCCTAATTTGTAACAATCCAGTTTGGGTATCACTCATCGTACGTTTTTATTATGAATGTTTCTATTCCCTCTCATGTTACTGTTAATGTTTGTCGTTGATTCTTATGGATTCTTATTAATTAAGCTTGATTAAATCGTTATTGTCGTACATTCTTAGTATTTATTAGTTTTGTGTGACATCTTGGCTTCTGAATAGCCAAGGTGTTACAGTTGGTATCAGAGTGGGCTTTAGGTCCGTGGTTAGTAGAAAATTATTAAAATGACACACTGTGCACAGTAGGTGGGGTTTGGGAAATCCATTGCTTCCGCATTTCTAGTGATTTGGTTCATTTTGTAGTACCGTGTAGAATTGTTTCTGTACTATCTCTCATGTTGTTAATCTGTGACATGATGTGGTATCCTATATCTATGAATCATTCTATGATTGTCATGAGATGATCCCATATATTCATAATTGACCGCATTAGCTATGCGTATCGGTAGCGGACGTTGAGCAGTTGAGTTCGTGGTTGTTGTCACAGGTTTTGCGGGCTACACCACCGCTCGTGGTATGAGTAGAGAAGTTCTTACCCTATTCCATAGTTACGTGTTGAGCCTGAGCTCATTGTTGAAGTTGTTGTCTTTCTCAAACTTGTATCTGGTTTCTTGGTTGTAGTTTCTTGTTGTTCGTGAATTTCTTTTGAAAGGTGGGTTATAATGACGTGGGCAAGCTCCAGTAGGTTTCTGATCGTTCTTTGAAACAGTTATTGTACTCTCGACTATTGTGATATTACTGCTCCGCGTGAGCATAGTTAAATTGCAAGATTTATCTTTTCACGGAAGTTATGCTTTACCCCTGTTGGAAAATTTAACTTATTTGTTCGCTTGGAATTTCGTTGGAAGATTTCTTTGCAAAGTTCTTTATTAAGTGTGCATTGGCCTTGCATATTTCTTGTGGATTACTTTAGAAAGTCGTTCTCTTCCTTGAATTCTGAATTTGAGAAGCTCTTGTCCGGTGGTGGTTGATAAATTTCTCTGGGGTTCATGATGCATGGTAGATGAGTTTCATTGGGTCTTTAATGGTTCTCTGAAACCATTGTTGTTTTCGATTGTTGAGTTGCTTTTACTCTGGGTGATTTTCACAATTGGTAATATTGCTATTTTCGTGGTTGTTCCTTCTTTCTCATTGGGAAAGAGCAACTCAATTACTCGTTTGATAGTTTGAATGCTGAGAGTTTTCTGCTGCAAGTTCGTTAAAACAAGAACGCGTTTGGCTCCATGAATTTCTTTTGGATCATTCCGCATGTTGAAGTTTAATGCATTTTTTTTTCTGAATAAAAATGTTAAAACCCTTTCGTGGTGTTGTGTCAGAGGTTTGTTTAAGCTTTGCGGGTTTTGTACTAGGTTTCTTTTCGAGAACAATCCCATTTAATGCTGGGGATTTCTAAGCCACATTTTGTCTTATTTCCTTTAGAAGGTTTATTGATAGAATAGTAATGTAAATTGATTGTTACCAGAGACGTATGTTATTGCTCTTAATGAAATGTTCAGTAATGTGAGGGTAATGTTGATTCTTTTATAGAGAAAGAAGTTTGACCGCCTTTCTTGATGTTTCTAAAATGATCCAATTTCAAGTTTTGTGTTCATGACCTTTTGGGGGTTCAAGTTTTATATGGTAAACGAAGTTGCCGTGTAAAATGATTTGTTGCAAAGTTATAATGGTCCTTCATTGAAGTGAGCGCTTTGATCTTGAATGCTCGTTGTTCTTATTTGTTAAGGTCTGACATTCTCTTCTTGTGAGGCTTATGCTTTTATCTGCGGACTCCACTTATGTTCTATGAGTTCTGTGCTTAATTGATTTTTTCCCCTTTGGCCCTGTGTTCATTGTGAATCGTAAATGATTGTTTAGGTAGTGAACATCGTTTCCATTTATTTCTTCTTTTGAAAAAGAATCCACTCATTCTTTTCACGTGGATCTTTCGAAGTGTTTTCTAATTGTTGTTGTGAGATTGATGTTAATAGTTGTAGTAAGTTGATCGCCTTTGGTGATATCGTTCAAATGAAAACATTTCAAGTTTAGCTTTTGTGGTACTTTGGAGCTCTTGAATCATTTGGTAGCTAAAACTATTTTTGGGTAAATTGAGGTATTGGAGTTATCCTATTGTTTCTTAAGAGTTTTCGTGAGATTTAGTCCTAAAGGCTCCTTGGTTTGAGTTCGCAAAGTGAGGTTGCAATCAAAGAAAATTTTCGTCAATTTCGTTGAGAATCCGTTTGCTTTCTGTGAAGTCCTGAAAAAAAAATGTTTCGAGTGTTATGGCTGAGGTCATTTGGATCTCATGTTTCATGAGTAGATGAACAGTTCCGAACAAATTGGGCGTATTGAAGAATTTTATTGGTTCTTAAGTAGTTCGGTGGGTTGGACTAAAGAACTTACCTTGTTCTATGTGGCAAGGTGTTATTAGTTCAAGTACTAAATGCTATGTTAAAGGAAGGAGTGCAGTAGAAGTATTTGAGAATTTGAGTCAAGTTTTGTAACATGTGGTTATTTGAATCTTGCCTAGACTTTCTGCTCTTTCTGCTCAAGAGATGTCGAGTTTCAACCGTAATGTCATTTTCCTTTTTAGTTGTTACTTGTTAATTCCTTTTTGAGGGAGGTGTGCCCTCAGCTGTGAGTTCACTATTTTATTTCTTTTAAGTTCCTCCTTACCGGATTCTTTCTTTTGATTTCGTGCTCGCTGTGAGGAGCAACGTTTTTCTGTGTGACGAAGCTTGTCCTTATTTGCCTCTTTCTTTTGAGAAAGACCCAGCAAATTTTGTTACAAAGTTTTGCAACGTGTATATTGGCCTCTGTTTGGTGGTGGCTAAGTTTTGGTAGTAGTGATATTTTGCTATCAGGTTATTGGAGGAGTAGTAGTATGTGAATTGGTTTTCATCTGTATCTCTTGGAGGAAAATTTGATCCACAGGGAATGTTTGGTTTCAAAGTAAACCTGAATAGTGTTATGCCTGAGTAGAACCTATGGCATAGTGAAATTCCAGAACTTTACATCATGATTGAAAAATCGAGGATTATCAAAGGGATGGAAACCTTGATTAATTTTATAGAGTAACGCAATTGGATAGTATTGTGAGATTGTGTGGGTAATTTCGGATGATGTTAATGAGTGAGGATGTTAGAATTGTGGGAATGTTAGATATTTAATTTGATGATTTCACTATCTGTTATAAAAAAATAAATTTGTAGAGGTTTTGGAAGTTAGGTCTGGACCTTGCCTTCTTATGCTAGACCTTTGGTCACACAATAATTATGTGTAGAGAAAGTGGAATAATGGAGTTTCCTAAACAGTAGAATGATAATTGATAGAACCCTTCTGATGTAGTACATGATTGTGCGGGTTAAGAATTCTGAGTTGTTGTTCTTGGAAATTGGAGGTAATGTGATGGTGTGGAACCTATTCTGTGGTGCCTTGAACGCCTTCTATTAAATCGATTTTGGTTAGTAGAATGAATTATCTAGAGTATTCGGTGGATTCAATATAGCCTCTCCACAATTGTGTGGATGATGTCCTTCGGTTTGATCATAATTTGAGGATGTTTAACTAAGAGGTTTAAACGCAGGTGGTATGCGATGAATTCGAATTTCAAGGCTTGAGAGAAATTTTATTCCTAGAAGAGAGAAATTGAGGAAAATGATGTTTCATCGGATAATGAGGCGTTTTCTTGATTCTCGTTTTAGTTTTGTGTTGTTGACCGGTGTTTTCTGCAATTTGAGTCGGCGTTGTGTGGGCATGTTTGATTCCTTCCAATTCTGATAAACCACAAGAAGTATTTGATTTGGCATTCGAGTGATTTCTGCTTTGGTTGTCGTGGTGTTCATTTGTAAACTGCCTACTTAAAAAAACACAAAGATTTATTTTCGAGATGAATTGTCAAATTTGGGGATTTAATCTTTTAGCGGAGAGTTAGCATTACGTGGTTGCGATGAGGACTCTCTATTTCCAATTGGATTCTCTTCGTTCCCGAAACTTGCAGAAATTGGGAAGTTAGCATATCTTTTTGTCCGTCTCGGGTTCATTCGCGAAGTACACAACGTCTGTTGTGTTCTGGGCTGAGTGAGCAGCTAAGCCATTCAAAGTTTGAGATTTAGTAAAAGACATTCACCGTCAAGTAAGGTCTTACCTTCGATCCTCTTCAAATGAGTGAACCTAGAAAGTTCAGGTTGAGCATTAGGTCAGTCATCGTTTTACGTTTTTGTGTTGTGGTTTCCCTAGTCCGATAGAGAGGCCACTTCAGGGCTAGAGTCTCGCATGTGCGAGTAGTAGTTAGACTTGTTCGTTTCTGACATATGCTAATTCGTTGATTGCAATTCCGTGATATTTTTAATCGTGTATTCGTTTCGTTGGTAGAATTCGGGGTCGAATTCTGTTAAGAGGGGTAGAATGTAATACCCCAGAAACGGATCGGTAATTAGAGATTCAGTCGGAGGAGAAAAATGCAAAGAAAGGAATAGAAATTCTGAGAAAAATAGGGGGTTTTCGCATTTTTACGAGAACCTGGGCCGCAGGCCGCGGCCCAGGCGGCCCAAGAGGGGGGAGGCCGGCCCAAGGGGGGCGGCCAAGGGAGGGAGGCACCTCCAACCTAGCCGCTCCCACTCCCTCCTCTCCCCTAGAGCCGCCACCCCATTCCCTCCTCCCGGTGTTTCTTCTTGCTCCTTGACGGCGCCTTGTCATGCGGAGATCCCCGGTGTCGCCCCCAAGCTCTCCCCCGAAGCCGTCTCCTTCCAACGGCTGTAATATTCTGAAAAATAAATAAATAAATAATAATAATGTCTTTAAGGGCTTGTGCGAAATTAAATAAAAAGAATATGTGAAAATGGTATATTTCAGAGTTTTTTTAAAGAGCAATATAAATAGGTTGTGGGTTTTCTAGAAACCCTAATAGTTTTTATTTTTCCCACCTAGCCGCGCCGCCGCCAGCCAATTCCTCTGGGCTGCTGCGTTCTTTGCGTTCTTCTTTGCCAGCGTGGGCGCTTGCGCCGCTGAGCGATCTACGCCGCCAGGCACACTGCTTTGCCGCCGAAGCGGCGACCGATCTGGCTGCCAGCGTGCCGCCCGCCGAAGCCGTGTGGGCGCTGCATGCGTGGGCGCTGCGGCCGAGTATCTTCTTCTTCTTCTGCGCGCAATTCTTCCGGCGCGTGAAGTCTGCGCGTGGAAAACGCACGACCCGCGCCGTTTTCCAACCCATGTGCATGTGAGTGTACGCCATGCTCCTAATTACCTAGCGTGTTAATCCTGCATGCATGCAGACAACTAGCACTAAGTTTATTAACTTGGCCGTAGCATACTGCCTTGGTTGCCTTTCTAGTTTGCTTGCTTTGAGATATCAATTAGCTTGGCCGTAGCATTTTGTGCATGCTTGGCCGTAGCATAATACTAATTAGTAGTTAATTAACTTGGCCGTAGCACAATACTAATTAGTAGTTAATTAACTTGGCCGTAGTATTTTTATGCATGCAGACTAGAATGTTTTGTCGGAACAGTAAGGTAGGTTGTTATGATGTTTGTAGTCGGAGATATCGATTATTAGATCTATTCAGCCTGCTGTTCTGTTGAACGATTTATTCAGGTATCTTAATGGCAAATTTTGGAAATGTCATCTACTAGTTAATTGTAGATAATTTCGATATATTTCTATAGCATATTTAATCATGTCGAGCGGACAAGTAGAATTCGAGTTATGATTTTCGGAAGACTGCTGTCTTTGTGGTTGTCGTCGTTCGGCGCTGTTTTGGTAGAATATAGATTAAAAATAGTAAATAGACTAATTAGAGTTTTTGATCTACATGAAAGATGTAGATAATTGTCCAATGGTTCTGTAGAATCTGAGAACGCGAATTTGGGTTGAGTAAAACAAAAGTTATGAATTTAGTAAGACCTGCTGTTCCGAAGCGGACAGATCGGTTTTCTGGGCTAAAAACGGAGGGTTAGATGATTTAATTGGAAGTCTTTGTAATCTAAGAAAATGTGGATAATTTTATGAAGAATCCAGAATGGGGTGGTTTGTTGTGATCGGACTTTTGAGTCAAAAGTTACGTTCGTTTTAGTACTAAGTCAGCAATGGGTAACTATTCGATACCGGAGTAACGTGGTATGTTTGGGGACGGGTAGGAGCGAAGTATATTGATTGCTATTCTTGTTGCTATAGCTTGTATTGAAGTTTGTGTATTTAATATAGGAGAGGCGTCGTGCTTGTTGCCATCTTCTAGCCAAATCGTGCGTCGCAACTAGTAAAGGCAAGTGCATGGTAGACAACGATCAATGATGGATCACTGTTTTCTTTATCTTCTATGACCATTATTGTTGTGCTTTTATTTTATTTAATTGCAAAAAATGGAATGATATGTTTATATCTTTGTTGACAAGCATGATGAAAAGTTGGATATGATGTTTATGATGGAGTTTGCATGTTTGCATTCATAAGCATCTTTGCATATGAGCAGGTGATCATGAATGATCACAACTCCACGGGAGTGGAGGAGGTCCCCGATCCTTATGGAGGAACGGGCTTGAGAGTGAATGTTGTCGCGAGCATTCACTCATGCTATACCGGTATACGCGAAAGAAGTGCATGTGGACATGTAGATTAGATTTGCATTGATACATGAGATTAATGGATGTGAATCAAAGAGAAGATAACTGCATGAGAATATTAATAGAAGTACCTTTGATGATAATGAAGTAATTGAATGCTGTTGATTTATTTTTGTTCGTTGTATATGGATGTGTTTGCTGAGTCGTGGACTCACCCTTGCTCTTTTGTTGTCTTTAGGTGATCTTGAGGCGTCGAATCGAGGCGAGTAGAGCACATGGACAACACATGATCATTTGCCATAAGAATCTTTTCATTCAAAATTGGGTTACTCTAAGACATGTTAGGGGTTGAATAAAGACTAGTACAACGTTTTGGACTAGACTATTTGTTTCAATAATTTGGATTCATTGGTTGACACTATTTTGGACTATTTACCTGGTTATAATTCCCTTGCTATTTATTATTGTTTGATCCATAACTGTGCATGTTCTTTTGTGATCCATGGATGTGTTTATTGTTGTTTTCTTGCTGTAATTTTATAGTGTGTCGATAATTATTAGTTTAGAGAGTAGTGTGGTGGCATTCTAGGCTCAGTGTTGGGCTGGGGTGTTACAGTTGGTATCAGAGCGGGCTTATGTCCGTGGTGAATAGATTAACCACTTAGGCAAACTAAAATTGTTAAAATTTGTTTTAGTTTGGTAAATCAACTAAAATTTGCTAATGGTTAACTAACTGAGAGACCATGTGAGAGGTCCTCCACTCTGAGTGATGAGTATTTGACAAGTGTGTTGATTAGATTGAGAGTTGGGTTTTAGGTTTGGGTGTTTCGGTCGAAGTCGTGAAATCGGAACTACCATTGTGTATGGAGCGGAAGTTCGATAAATCAAACTCCGGCGTTGGAAATAGGATCTTCCGATTAATCTGGTTTTGGTCTCGGCCAAAGAAATCGGAACTTCCGCACAAGGGGTAGCGAGTGTCCGATATTTCGACATTGAGTGTTCTCTCGAGTTGCTAATCGAATTAAATATCCGGAAAGTCGGATGTTCGAAGATCGAAGTACTGCAGTTGTTGAGTCGCGGAACTTCCGATAATCTGATAGTGCGGATGTTCGAAATCGAACTTCATTTGTAGTAAGTCGCGAACTTCCGATTGTGTCGAGTAATCGCGAGAAGATTAATTTGTGATTTTGATTTTGTATGAGTTTGAGTCTTATACAATTATTGATGCTATGATATTGTGCAATGCTATGTGATGTGTTTTTGTCTGTGTTGACTACGGAGCCATCAAGATGGAGTCTTGCGGGGCACGTGGACCGGACTAGGCGCAGGAGGCGTTGAGGTCAGAACGGTCGGGATGTGTCGAAGACGGCGTGAATCTTGAAGCGGTTGCGAGTCGTGCACAACAAGGTGTCGGAGGCTTCGGAAGGTGCGCAAGGCGAAAGGGTCTTTTACGCAAAGCGGCAAAAGTGGAGGCGTTCCGTTCGGTGTAGCGGGCTTAATGGGTTGGAGGCCCATTAGCAAAGGCGATAAATAGGGGAGAACCCTGGAGTTAGGGTTGGATTTTGTAGAGAGAAAATTAGGGTTAGCCTTAGCAAAAGGGTTTGGTTTGCTTTTTGAGAGTTTGTTGAGTTGAGAGGATTAACTGAAAATCTTTGTAATCATTCCTCTGTGTTTCCTCTGTAATCTCTTGATTCTATCAATGAAACTCTGAAGTTTTGATTACTCGTTTATGCCTCTCTTATTCCCTTCCTGTTCATATTGAATATTTAGGGTTTTGGTGTATCTTTTGACTCGTCTTATGAAATAACATGAAACTTGATATCTAGAGTCGTTTTGATATGGCTAATGTATGCTCAAAGTCTCATGAACTAAGAATCTGAGAATCTTGTCTATTTTGGTTTTTGGTCTTTCTTGCCCCTCCTTCAAGAAATCCGTTTTTGGCTTGATTATTGAATCTTTGTTTGCGATTCTTCTCCATGAGGTCAAGATGTTGTTTAGGATGATGTCTGTGAAACTTGACCGAGAAGAGCATTCAAGATTTAATATTTTGGATTTTAGGAAAAACCCGAAGCCTTGTTCTTGGTCGGGACAATAGGAACTTCCGATTGTCCACGGCGAACTATCGCAGCGGAACTTCCGCGATCGATCCGGAACTACTCACGGGTAGAATCGGACCTTCCGATTTCGGCGTAACGATCAAGTTTGTTTTCTTCTCGATTTTGCTTCACTCTTTTAAGAGATCCAGAGGGCTTTGTAGATTTGTTTTAAATAGAGTAAAGGGGAGTTCTTAATTTTTAGGCACCATTCACCCCCCCCCTCTGTTGCCATTTCGGTCCTTCAATTGGTATCAGAGCCGGTTAGCTCTTCTTGATAGATCTTAACCGGTCGGTTGAGCCATAACAACGGACAAGTATTCCACCAAGCGTCCGCTTTTGATGGTGCGGATTACCCCTTCGGAAGAGCCGAATGGAAACTTACATCCGTGGCTCGGGGTATGCCATCCGGAGAAAGGTGAAGGTTAGATTTGTTGCTTCGCCGATGAGAACATCAATCTTTGGAAACATGGCGATGTTGAGGCAAATGCTAAGGCAAGGAACATAATCATTCGTGGTTTGAGCGAAGTATGAGTTTGATCGCATTTCTCATTTGATTTACGCTACGACATCCAGGTGACCCTCGATGCATACCATGAGGCACTACCAGATTAAGACGGTTCGACAAGACCAGTTCAAGCGTGAATCTGATAAATTTGAGATGCTTGCTGGTGAATCTCTTGACGAGTGCTTTTCGCGTTTTCACAAGATTTTGAGCAACCTCCGAGCGGTCGGTCTTACATACCCCGACTCGGATAACGCTCGACAGATGCTTTCTGCACTTGATCTTCGTGTTTGGGAGATGAAAGTGACTACCATCAAAGATAGCACGGACCTCTCGACCCTGACTCTTGATGCGCTTTACTCGCGTCTCAAGACTCACGAGATTGACATTGTCTCTCGAAGGTCGAAGTCACAGTCGATGGCTTTAGTCACTGATCCTACTACGGATCTTCTTACGAGTCGATCGTGGGTTCTCCTAGTCTGCTCTCGTGACATAGCGATGATCGCTTAGAGCACTTGAGGATGAACAAATAGCCCCCTAGCTCGGAAGTTTTCTCATGCTTACAAGAGGAGGAGGGATGGTAAAGAGGAGGTCTGTGATTTGTTTGAGTGTGGTGGCCCCAACCACATCCGAGCAAACCGTCCCAAACTTGGGAAGGGCAAAGGTGACTATGGCGGTCCAAGCAAGAACGACTACATCGACAAGAACCGCAACACGAAGCCCTCGACTGATCAAGGCAAGAAGAAGTTCGCAACTTTGGGAAGGCAAAGAAGGCATTCCATCGCGTCCTCACCGCCTCGATTTAAGGCGGACACCAGCGAGGTGGAGGGGTGGAGTACGATGATGGGAAGGGCGATCATGATCCCAAGGACGACGGCAACTTCTCGGCATGTGCTTCATGGCCCTCGGCGAATCGAGCGACAATGGCAGTACTCCGACTCCGACGAGGTTAGTCCCACTTACGACCAGCAATGATGCTTTTCTTAAGCTAGGTAGATTTCATGCTAAGTCTAGGGCTAAGTGTTACGTGTTGGAGAAGGAAGTAGCTAGACTATCACGGAGCTTACTTTACTTACATCCGCTCCCTCCGTGATGATTGTGACACTTGTTGTGCTTTGCTTGATGACATGGAAAAACTAAGGACCTTGCATGATAGTGTGTCCTCCGAACTTGACATGATTAAGGTAGAGAACATTAGCCTTCTTCTTGAATTAGAGATGAGTAGGGTAGCACCTCCTGCATCCACTACTATTGAGGCTACCGCTTGCACCTCATGTGAGGTTAAGGACAATTCGTTTAGAGGTCTTTATACCATGTTGCTAGATCTGCTGAAACTTGTGAAAATTGTAATAATCTCAAGATGAACCTAAAGCAGGCGGATCACAAAATTGTTGAATTCAAGTCGCGCTACTAGAGCCTATTGTTTCTTGTTTAAAGCTGTCCAAAGTTAATCTACTTGAAATAGAATCAGATCTAAGCGGTTTCAAGAAATGATTGATCACAATAACAAATTGGCTCAAGATGCTTCTAAGGATCTTGTTAGCTCACCATGCAAGCAATGTAATAAACTAAAATGTGATTTGATTGCTTTGGATGAAAAATGTGAAGCTAACTAAGGATCTTCTAGAGACACAATCATCTGCTTGTATTGTGTGTCTTTGGGAAGAAGTCTAAGGGTTTGGTAGAGACGCCTAGCAACGTGAACCAATCATAGCTAGCGATGGGATTGTTCCCCAAAGTCTACCGTGTGCGTGCACAAGCCAATCTTTCCTCTGTTGTTGGTTCTTCTTCCGCTCCCTTACCTTCTGTGTCCCTTCTTCCCCTGCTCTTCTTGCACCTCTCTCTTCGGGAGTGTCGGTATCTTATGAACACTCTCGAGAGGTTTGTAGGAGGCAAGAAGAAGCTCAATCTCATTCTAGACAAATCTAAAATTTGCGATTTAATCGGGGTCTAGGATATGATATCCGGGAGGATATGAGGAAGCATCCACCGTCGTGCTCAAAACCATAGCACCAGGTGTGATCAAAACTAAGCCCAGGACTGAGAAAGTAAATTTTAAGTCAGCGGGTTTTGTTCAAAGGATTTCTGACAGCAAGGTGATTCCACCTGCAGCTTCGGCCTCTCAGAAGGCGAAGTATCATTGCACCTTCTGTCAGAAAGATGGACATTTAGTTGATCATTGCTTGAGCGCGCAAGATCGCGTAGAGACCGTGTTGAGTCTCTTAGGCACATTCAGGGTCAGCCCCAGATCTTGAGTGCACCTAAGACCAACACGAGGTTTAGATTTGTTCCATCTGATGATTTTGGGCAGCATCGAGGACTTGGTTTTTCTGAGTTTTCTGAGTTTCGTCCTCATGCTCCCTTTGGTCGTAACTTCCGCCGTCCTGAGGGTAGATCTCGTTTTTCCTTTCGAGATAGCTACCATGGCGAGATCGACATATTCTCGGCACTTCGACTCGCTCTTCCATAGCAGTCGGATTCAGCAACAGGCTGAGATCTTTTGACTTGTTGAGTGACAGAGAGCGTAGGGTAGATAGAGGTCAGTCTTGCTTGACTACTTCATCTGTTCGCCGTGTTACTCAGTATTGGGTGCCAAAATCACTGTTGATTCACCCGATCGAGACTTTACTCTCTGTTTGACTCAGGGTCACCGGGCTGGGAAGGGAAAGGTCTGGATTGTAGACTCCGGTTGTTCACGTCATATGACCGTGAGTCTCGTTGGTTTTCTTCCTAGCCCGCGCTCCGTGATGAGGCGATCACCTTCGAGATGCTTCATTTGGGCGCGTCATCGCTAAAATCTTGTGAGCATTAATGATTCTTTTATTTTAAAAGATGTTGCCTTAGTAAGTAAGCTGCAGTATAATCTGCTTTCAGTCTCTCAGCTTACCGATGACGGTTTCGAGGTGAGCTTTAAGAAAAACAATTGCAAAATTCTTGATTCTTCGGGTAGTCTAGTTTGCGGGATTTCTCGATATGGGAGGATCTTTCGTGCTGATTTTTCGGATCTTACGGTGATCCTCTCCGATGTTTAATTGCTTCAATCCGTGATTTGACTTTACGGCATAGGAGACTTGGTCATATAGGATTTGATCATCGACCAGAGTTAGCGGCCACGATCTCATTCGTGGTTTGCGAAACTCAAAATGGTCAAGGATCTTGTTTGTGCTCCTTGCCGCACGGCAAAATGGTTCTTCTTCACATCCTCGATTCATGATGACTATAGCGGATGCACTGGTCAATCGCCCATATGGACACAATGGACCAACTAGAGTGCGATCGATGGGAGGAAGTGGTACGTACTTGTCGTGGTCGATGACTTCTCGAGGTATTCTTGGGTGTTTTCTTAGCCTCGAAGGATGAGGCGTTTACTCTTTTTCGTGGTCTTTTAGTAGGCTTTCGTTGAGCTCCCGGTGCATTACGAGCAATTCGCGATAATGGCACGAGTTCAAGAATTCCTACTTTGAGAGTTTTGTGGTGAGGCAGTGTAGAGCACCGTTCTGTCTCCATCGTCCCCCAACAAAATGGCGTTGTGGAGAGGAAGAACCGTACCTTAGTCGAGATGGCCGGGCGATGCTTGATGAATACTCTACACCTAGGAAGTTTTGGTGAGGCAATTACTCTTTGCTTGTCATGTTTCTATGAGTTTTCTTGGGCACTCTTGCATCGCACTTCTTATGAGTTGAGATATGGGCGAAAACCCAGTCCTCGCATTTTCGTGTGTTTGGTTGCAAGTGTTTTATTCTCAAGTCAGGGAACCTAGATAAGTTTGAGTCACGATCTTGTGATGGGATCTTTACAGGTTACTCGACTTCTTCTCGTGCCTATAGAGTGCAGGCTGCGAGTCTAGTAAATTGTTAGAGACACGTGAGGTGACCTTTGATGAGGCGGTCAGGGACTAGGCACGATATCTCGAGTTCCTAGAGCGATCTGAGTCCATCTTTGTGGTCGAAGAGGAAGACGGAGATGAAGGTTGTCTACGATCCAGCTTCTTCCTCCTCCTCTTGAGGTGCCTTCTTCCACCGCACCTCGAGGAGATCGTACCTTACCTTCTCGCTTCTTCTCAAGCTAGTGGCTCTGTCCTATCTCATCTCGCTAATGAGGTAGAGGCCACTTCTTCATCTCACCTGGACCTCCAAGACACATTCAAAGGACCATCCTTGAGAGCAGATAATTGGAGATCTTTTGAGCGAGTCACTCGTTCAAAAACGCATGTCTCTATTCTGTCTCCATTACGCCTTTGTTGCCTCGTTTGAGCCCAAAGGCGTTTATCATGCTCTTTACGATGAGTCATGGACTAACGCCATGCACGAGGAATTGGAAAACTTTGAAAGGAACAAGGTCGGTCCTTGTTGAGCCCCTCAAGGTCACAATATCATTGGGACCAAATGGGTGTTCAAGAACAAGCAAAGTGAAGATGGGTTAGTTATTGAAACAAGGCTAGGCCGGTAGCTCGGGGTACTCTCAAGTTGAGGTCTAGATTTGAAGAGACTTTTGCCCTCAGTAGCTAGACTTGAAGCCATTAGAATCTCGCTTGCCTTTGCGGCTTCTAAGGGTTTCAAGTTTTACCAGATGGATGTCAAGAGTGCCTTCCTCAATGGCCTTATTGAGGAAGAAGTCTATGTGAGACTGACCTCTGGTTTGAGAACCCCAAATACCCTAACCATGTCTGAGCTTTCCAAAGCTTTGTATGGACTCAAGCGAGCTCCCGAGCTTGGTATGAAAGGCTTAAGTCCTATCTCACGAGCCATGGTTTTGAGATGGGTAAAATTGACAAAACCTTGTTCATTAAATCGTCTTGGCACCGATCTTACGCTCGTCCGGATCTATGTGGATGACATTATCTTTGGCGGCTCCTCGCGTGCTCGTTTCCCGCTTTTCCGATGTCATGAGCTCGGAGTTTGAAATGAGCATGATGGGCGAGTTGAGCTTCTTCCTTGGCTTCCAAATCAAGCAGACTCGGGAGGGTACCTTTCTTCATCAAGGCAAATACACTCGAGACCTCTGAAGCGCTTCGACATGAATGATGGAAAGCAAGTATCAACTCCGATGGCATCTACAAATGCTCTGGATCCGTATGAAGGCGGCGAACACGCTGACCAAAAGGAGTTCAGAGCATGATTGGCTCTCTCTTGTACCTCACGACCTCGAGACCGGACATACATTTTTACGTGTGTCTTTGTGCTCGGTTTGAGCTTCTCCTCGCGTATCTCATCGACAAAGTGAGAAACACATCTTCGGTACCTTGAGCTACCATTGACTATGGCATCCGGTACTCTTCCTCTTCTTGTCTATCTCTTAGAGCCTTCTCGATGCGATTTATTTGGTGTAGGATAGATAGGAAGAGCACTTCGGCACTTGCCAATTCATTGGCACTTCTCTTGTCTCTGGTCGTCAAGGAAGCAATCCGGTGTTGCGATCCCACTGCAGAGGCCGAGCACGTTCTGTCGCAGCCCGATTCTTTGTAGCCAAGTGCTTTGGATGGTCTCGACCTGCGGGATTTTGGTTTATCTATCATTGCGTTCCACTCTTTTGTGATAATACATCTGCAATTTGCATTGCCAAGAACCCGTGCAACATTCTCGGACCAAGCATATTGATATCGATATCACTTTCTTGAGACCATGTAGAGAAGGGTGACATTGTGCTCCGGTTTGTGGAAGTGAGCACCAGTTGGTGATATCTTCACTAAGCCTCTGGATAGCTCTCGGTTTTACTCTGCGGGGAGAGCTTGGGGTGGTTTGTCCTTACAATTTGTTGTGAGGGGAGCTATGTGCTACTATTGTATTATATTATATTTATACTATTACTCCTTTCTAGTTGCATTTCTTTTTATATTTTGGGTCGAAGTCCTTCCAGCATAGGTTAGAGTGGTTCTCTTGCCAAATTGCTTTGACTGCTAATTCTTATCTTGTGCTTCTAGGATGCTTCTTATTAGTCGTCTCTTCCTTCTCTAAGTAGAGCTTACTCACTTCTTATAGGTTCTAGCAGGGTCGGGCCACCCTTGAGTAGACGGGGCAAATGTTTGCTCCTTAGTGTATGTGTAGATTAGTGATAGTCCTAGAATCATATGGGGTAGATAAGAACACATCTCGGCGATAGTTTTCTCTATATCTTTTCTATGCTCTAAAGGACCGCTTTTCGGTTTACTTATCGATTCTCATTTTTGTTCCTTTGGTTGGGGAGTTATTCTTGGTTATTCCATACTCTTAATTTTGTCATAACTCAACCTTGAATTAAAAGATGCATCTCATTCGAAGGGAATCGGATTTTTGTGCATTTCATTCCGCATTGCATTATAATCAAATGGAGCCTTGTTTATTATCCCTTATGATATGTTTTCACTGCTTTACATCTTGCCATGATTTATGCTAAACTGCTAGATCTATCATGACTTTTTATGTGTAGTTTAGTCTTTGCCATGCTAAGGTGTTTAAAAATGCTAAACTTGAATTAAAATCTTGTCATGATAGCTCTTGAGACTAGTCTGGTTGAAACTATCCTTTTATGATTTTCGCCATGTCAAGTAGGCTGAGTTGAGCCCTGAATCTCTTTTGAACTTTTGAGTAAGCTATGTCAGTTTGTTAAGAAACTTGACTTCTCTTTAATCGCTGGTCTAAAAATTTCAAAAGCAAAAATGATCTCATTTGTGCGAAAAAACTGATCTCACCAAATCTTTCTCATGAGACTGCTTGCCATTGCACTAGGCATGAACTCAGGGGGAGCCTTGGATGACCTAAGATCACCTCCTTAAGTCTGTTGCTTGGAGTGGTCGCATAAGGCTTGGGATCTAGCACATGGCTATAAAAAATGGTTGAAGCTTAGGAGGCAGTTGTGGATGGCACCTAGTCGAGCTTGCTTTATTGAGATAAAACCATAAAAGTCTTCGAAAAAGAAAAATGTGCTAAAATTGCTTATCTTCAAAGAGACCAAGTTACGGATAAAATGAGTCCTTCTTCAACTGTAGCACTCTAAAGCTGCTTGAGATGAGTCTTCTTGGTTCAACTTAGATTATTTGACATGGCTTGCATCATCCTTGGATATCTTTAGCTAGATTTCAATCTTGACTTAATTGACCTGCTAAAGAATTGGATCATTAATCAGATTATGGATTTTCTGTCTTAGCTATTCTCTACATCAATTGTCATGATCTTGATAGCATTCTTCTGAGTTATGGCTTGGTGTAATTCTCAAATAATCATTTTGGATAATCTACATGGCTCCTAATGCTTAAAATGAACTACATATAGTCTTTTCCTCCCTTTTCTACATATTGATGATTTTATTGCCAAAGGGGGAGAATTTTTGTGAGAAAAAGCCTTCTGGAGAAAAGCCTTGAGTTTTGTGCGAAAATTGCTCTTTCATCTCATCTCCAGTCTTTCTCTTCTGTCAACTTGGTCTTGAGCTTAACTACTCTTGTTTAGACCTTGGTTGACTTTAAACTCAAACTCATCTTATGCTTTTTCGGTGATTGTCAATATACTCATCAAGGGGGAGATTGAGAGACCATGTGAGAGGTCCTCCACTCTGAGTGATGAGTATTTGACAAGTGTGTTGATTAGATTGAGAGTTGGGTTTTTAGGTATGGACTGTTTTTGGGCTGAGTCAGGGAAATCGGAACTACCGCTGTGTATGGAGCGGAAGTTCCGATAATCAGAACTCTGGCGTTGGAAATAGGATCTTCCGATTAATCTGGTTTTGGTCTCGGTGAAGGAAATCGGAACTTCCACACAAGGGGTAGCGGAGTGTCGATATTTCGACATTGAGTGTTCTCGAGTTGCTAATCGAATTAAATATTTGGAAAGTCGGATGTTAGAAGATCGGAAGTACCGCAGATGTTGAGTCGCGGAACTTCCGTTAATCTGATAGTCGCGGATGTTCGAAATCGGAACTTCATTTGTAGTAAAATCTTGAACTTCCGATTGTGTCCGTAATCGCGAGAAGATTAATTTGTGATTTTGATTTTGTATGAGTTTGAGTCTTATACAATTATTGATGCTATGATATTGTGCAATGCTATGTGATGTGTTTTTATGCTGTGTTGATGCAGGGCATCAAGATGGAGTCGTGGCGAGACACGTGGACGGACTAAGCGCAGGAGGCGTTGAGGTCGAACGCGGTCGGGATGTGTCGAAGGCGGCGTGAATCTTGAAGCGGTTGCGAGTCGTGCACAACAAGGTGTCTGGAGGCTTCCGTAAGGTGCGCAAGGGCGAAAGGGTCTTTTAAAGGCGGCAAAAGTGGAGGCGGTTCCGTTGGTGTAGCGGGCTTAATGGGTTGGAGGCCCATTAGCAAAGGCTATAAATAGGGAGAACCCTGGAGTTAGGGTTGGATTTTGTAGAGAGAAAATTAGGGTTAGCCTTAGCAAAAGGGTTTGGTTTGCTTTTTGAGAGTTTGTTGAGTTGAGAGGATTAGCGAAAATCTTTGTAATCATTCCTCTGTGTTTCCTCTGTAATCTCTTGATTCTATCAATGAAACTCGAAGTTTTGATTACTCGTTTATGCCTCTCTTATTCCCTTCTGTTCATGTTGAATATTTAGGGTTTTGGTGTATCTTTTGATTCGTCTTATGAAATAACATGAAACTTGATATCTAGAGTCGTTTGATATGGCTAATGTATGCTCAAAGTCTCATGAACTAAGAATCGAGAATCTTGTCTATTTTGGTTTTGGTCTTTCTTGCCCTTCTTCAAGAAATCCGTTTTTGGCTTGATTATTGAATCTTTGTTTGCGATTCTTCTCCATGAGGTCAAGATGTTGTTTAGGATGATGTCTGTGAAACTTGACTGAGAAGAGCATTCAAGATTTAATATTTGGATTTTAGGAAAAACCCGAAGCCTCGTTCTTGGTCGGGACAATCGGAACTTAGATTGTCCACGCGGACTATCAGCAGCGGAACTTCATGCGATCCGGAACTACGGTGCGGAACTACTGCGGTAGAATCGGACCTTCCGATTTACGGCGAAACGATCAAAGTTTGTTTTCTTCTCGATTTTGCTTCACTCTTTTTAAGAGATCCGAGGGCTTTGTAGATTTGTTTTAAATCTGATAAAGGGAGTTCTTAATTTTTAGGCACCATTCACCCCCTCTGTTGCCATTTCGGTCCTTCACTAACCTAAAACTGATTCCGAATCCGAATTTGAGGCTGATTCCGAATCCGAATTGAATTATGAGTTGATTCCGAATTTGAATTTGGTTGGGCTTGTGGAAGTTTCGAATTTGACTTGGATTCTTGGGCTTCTCTTCCCTTGCTTGTCTCCCACGATGTAATACCTCATAAATCCAGCTAGGTTGTACCGTTTGAATGTCTGGGAATGTTATTCGAAAAACGAGATTTAAAACTTTCCGGAACCGAATCGGTAAAAAGAAAGAAGTCAGAAGGAGTAAAAGAATCAGTTTTCGTCGAATTTTCCAATCAGCGGAGGCGGTAATTGCTATTTCCCGTCAACCTGGGCCGCTGTCCGCGACCCAGGTGGCCCAAGAGGGGGGCCGGCCGGCTCATGAAGAGGCCGGCCAAAAAGGGAGGCACTCCCCCAAATAGCCGCCACTCTCCCCTCCCCCTGGCCCTCCTCCCCTCCCCCAAGCCGGCCTCCTTGCTGCTCCTTGGTGCCTCCTCGCAGTGGTGGTGCCATCTCCGGTGATCCCCGTCGCTCCTCCTCAAGGTCCCCTCCAACATCTCCGTTCTCCATTCGCCGTCGGCCGTTCGTCAATCTCCGGTGGCCGGCCCTAGGAGAGAGAAGAGAGGGGAAGGGAGGAAGGCCCTTGTGCAGCGGATCATCGTCGTTCTACGGGTCTACAAGGGTAATTAGACCTCCAATTTGTTGTTTGATTCCATTAGAGTTGAGAATCCGATTGGATTTGTAGTTTCGTTTTCATTCTGTCAATAGATTGATTCTGTCCAGTACGTTGTACCTCAGTTTTGGGCGTCGTAGAGGCCGAATTGGACATCTGTGTGTTCTGGAGAATTGTTCCTGGTTTCATTAGCTTTCTTTTGGCACCTGGATCACGAATTTTCACCCAGTAGTTTAAAAGTTATGACTGTTTTACCACATACTGCTCTGTCTGTCAGAAATTCTGGGTATAGTCGGTTGCACCTAGGTTTTGATCTAGTTAGAGTCAGAATAAGGTCGGACACCCAACTAGGTTTATGAAGATAATTTCACCATATTTCCAGGCTGATAAAGATCACTTTATTTGGATCAGTGGTTTAAAATTTAGAGCCTTTTCTTTAGGGCTGTTCTGAATTATGGGCAGACTGCAGTTATAGTTTTTCATTGGATGGTTAGACCTCTGTTTTGGCCGAATTAGAGTTTACCATCAACTAGAGTTTCGTAGCCCGTTACGTTAAGAGAAGTTGAGCACTGGTTTCAGGTCTTTTGGACTTACGGTTATTTATTGGTGAAGTTTCTAGTAAAACTGTCAGTTTAGGGGTATTTGGAATGTTTGGGCGAATGGATCAAATTGAACCTTTTGGTTGGTTAGTTTGGTTAGAGGTTGTGGGAGGGCACGTGTAGCAATGTCTTGCTCGTTTATCCTCATTTCGATTATTTTATATTGTAGGCGGTGAAGCGGTGAGTGGAGGGGTATCTCAATTACCTCCCAACCTGCCGCAGCAGCAAGCAGTAAAGTAACTTGTATACTATGATTGATGCATTATGTGATGTGTGAATGAATGATTATATTTGTTCGTATTTGTAGATGAATGCCATGTGTATCTTTTCATTTATGAGTACTATTCAATATTGCCATGGGATCACATCATGACATGCATAAATTACCTTTGTAAGACCCATCAATTCCAAGATGGGCACTTGAAAATCCCATCAATTCGGAATGGTGCGTGAGTCCACCATTCCAATGTGGGCCACGTTGGGCTATCGTATGAAACGTTCTTCATACGATTACTTTAAGTGAACACCGACGGTGTTTCACTGCTATACCGTATATCTTTGCAATATGTCCAATTCCTTCATGCATCATTTCATTTCATCCATTCATAAGAATTGTATCTAATAAATGTTCAATCTGTGATAATGTATATGGTTCATTGGATGTTGATTGTTACTTTCAAGTACTTGCTGAGTCTTTGGCTCATTCTTGCTTTGTTGTTTTATTTAGGTAAATGACAAGAAGAACGTTTCATGGAGGGTAGATCAACACAATGCACTCACTACTATAATTCAAAACATTTGAGAACTTACTATTGTCTTCTATTTATACCCTGCGTTGAATTGTAATAAGCCAACATGGCCGTATTTACCATCTCTCCCTGAAATGTTTATTTCCAATCCGTTGATTAAACTGTTGATGATTTCTTGTTCACGTATATCCTTGTGGTACGCCAATTCTAGTAATACTTATTGTTGTGAATTTCCTAAAGACTAGTGATTGTAGGTGACATCTTGACTTCCTTATAGTCAGGGTGTTACACACGAGCTTCTCCTCCATTGTGATGGCCTTTCTTCAAGAACAGCCTCATATCCTTCATCTCCGTACATTATTGAATCTTCCAATCTGAGCACAAGCAAAACACTAATTTTAGGTAGTATGAAATTCTCAACTAATTTAAAAGGAAATTCAGTGAACAGATTCACCTGTTGGATAAGCTTCTCTTGTTTTTCAACTCTCTTAGTAAGCTCATGTTGTTCTGAGGTATTTAATGAATTGAAAACATTATATGAAACAACATAGCTAAGGATGTCCGCATCAAAGTATGTGTAAATTTTATGGGATTAATTGGATAATTTGGTTATATTGGATTTATTGGATATGATTGAATAGTGAAATTATATTTATATGTATTATTAGTGATTGTTGGAAATTTAATATTTACAAACTGATCGAGTGTAAGTGATGAACAAAGAAAGAAGTTGGATTATTATAATAAGTTATGAATGGAATTCAGGTGCATTAGTTGAATTGTAGAGAATTGATAAAATTAGTGGAGTCAATTGAATAGCAGTATTCGGTTGATGTAATAACTGAAGATCCCTAAGTTGGATTAGTTAAGCATCTAATGTGTATTTGTGAAATTTTTTTACTTTTTAAAACTTTTTGTTGCAAAGCAAATGTGCTTGTAACATCCCAAATATGGATTTGTGTTTCAAATGTAAGAAAATAAAAAAGAAATTAAAACTTTTCTTGCATTTGAAACCCTCAGTCATTTTTGTAATTCTTTTAAAAAGAATTATGGAAAATCAAATTTAAATCCTCTTTTGACTCCAATCAAAAACCTTTGTGGCAAAGGTCTTGTGCCAAACCCTTGGAAATCTTTTCCCTGAGTTCTAGGGAGGCTTGGCAACACCTTTGAATTATCTCATGATTTTTAGAAATTATTGGATAATTTTTAGAGGCAAGTCAAAATTGGTCAAACCCTATTTCTCCTCTTCTGGAATTTCTGGAGAAATATTCAGGCCATGAAAATCTCTGAAAATTTTATGGGAGGTTTCTCCTACTGTCAGCAAGCTCCAGTTAAAATTTCATAAATTTTGGCCTTGTTTTCTACCTCAAATAATTCCTCAAAAATCAGATATTTAAAATTCAAATTCTAATTGGTTTGCACTGTTCCTCGGGTTCGAACCGGACTCGGGCTCGAGCCACTGGACTTGGTCCCGTCAACTAATCGCACCGGCGCGGTCGATTGAGGCGCCTAGCATTGAGGCGTTGGATCAAGATCGGACGGTCCTTGATCAGCCGAACGCAGCGGAATCGTTTTAATCCACCCGATCTAACTCGGTAGCTCGATTTCAATCCGACGGTCGACCGTCGTCTCC
Organism: Hsuehochloa calcarea; assembly: GCA_036346395.1. Lineage (NCBI taxonomy): Eukaryota > Viridiplantae > Streptophyta > Magnoliopsida > Poales > Poaceae > Hsuehochloa > Hsuehochloa calcarea. The sequence goes on along the minus strand of CM070615.1, from coordinate 14,360,601 downwards.
TTCCTCCTCCGGCGGCTGGCAAGGAGCTCGCCATGGCGTGCAGAGGAGAAAATCCGCGCGTGCAGCCCACTCCTCGGCCGCTTTTAAACGGCTAGCTCTGCAAGCATTAAATGCCCGTCGTGCTCCTCCTCAGGCGTCCCACTCCAACCGCTCCTGCCGCTTCTCGCTCAAATGGCGGGTTGACCGGCGGGATATCGCCGTTGCTCTCGGCTATCCTCGGCTATTTAAGCTCCATTGTTTCTCCTTAGCTTCCTTTAGCACCTCCGAACTCTAGCTAGCACTCACAAGTTCATTGAGCCTGCAGATCCGAGAATCCTTCTACCGCCATTGTCGGTTTGGAGCTCGGTGGAGTCGGTTGCAGCGAGGGGTTTTTCTTCAAGTCTTTGCTCCTCTCTCCCCCTCTACTGAAGTTTAACCTCACTCAATTCGGTTCAATTTGCTCGTGGTCAAACGGAATTAGATTCCCCAATTTCACTGAAATTGGCATTCTTCTTCGCCGGAAGCTTCGCCTCCTCGGTGCCTTCTTTGCGCCAGTAACTCCTCTTAGTCCCTAGTGGCTCGGCACCTGCTCCTTTGAACCGCAGCTGAGCTCTTTGCCGTTTTTCGTTTTTGTCACTTTGCGGTCTCCTCGGTTCTCTCCGGCTTGCTGGCATTCTGGACCACCGCAGCCAAAGCCATTGGTACCATTAGGTGCGCAATGATGTTTGGGACCCATTTTGGGCACTTGCTCGCACCGCCGTGGCGAGAGCCGCGGCGAAGCAGCCGTTCTTCCCCGTCGTTTTTGCCGGACGAAAACAGGGACGCGCTCTGAACTTGAGTCGATGCGGACCGTCGATCCTAAGATCTACGGCCCACATTCGCGCGGAGATTTGAATTCATCGCGCATCTCGGTCTGTGACCCGTTGGATCCAAGATCAACGGTCCCGATTCGAGTTAGCGCGATCGTTGATCCCAGATCCACGGCCGCGGCGTGGGGATCGTTCGACCGCCCAAGCTTCGGATCCGTGAACCGTTGGATCCAGATCCAACGTTGACGCTTAGGGTTTCACGGCAGCCGCGCGCAAGACGTCAGCCAAGACAGGACTTGGACCGAGGATCCAAGATCAACGCTCCTCGTTCGTCCACGTTATTTCAAATTTTTGATTTTCTCGAAAGGATTTATTTATCAATTGAAAAATGTGATAACTTGTAAAATGCATAACTAATTCATTTTAATTCCTTTTCGGGAGATTCAAATTTTGTGGGTTATGTTTTCAACTGAACTTTAATCTAAAAATGTTTGCAACCCCAGTATAGCTCCAGAAAATTTTGCTAATGAATAGTAGCATTTTTGATTTATAAAAGCTGAGCAAAATTATTTTGTCCATATATTTTGCATTAAGAATCCAAATCAATGGGTTCTTGTTGCTAAATTCTTTATAAATCATGCTCTTGCTACTGTACAATTTTCAGAATTTTTGGAGAAAGTTTACTATTGGGTCTTTGCGTTTTATTCGTTCTTATCGGTTGTTTCTCGCTTTCTCGTTAGGATCCGAAGAGCACATTGACAATATTATTGATCCTCAGCAACATCTTGATCCACAGCAAACATGCAAGCAGTTTGATAATGTTAATCCCATTATTTTTCAAGTCTAATATATTGATTTCAACTTGTATGTATGCATTGCTATTTTGTTGTTAAATTATGGTTAGTGTCCTATAGTTGCATAATCTGTAGGACTTGTTTATCCTCTACTACCATGAGCCTAGGTTATTTGCTATGATTTGAGTTCGATGGATGAGCCCTAGTTAGTTTAGAAAGGAATCTTAATTTCAAACTTGAAAATATACTTTCTCTAGCTCATAATTACAAACTGAATTCTTATTTTGAAAATCTAGTAGGACCCATAGCTGGGATTATTTTAGTTAGATTCTATCTTCTATGTTATGCAGGTTCAAATTTTTCTGGAATTTTTGGAGGTTATGTGGTTCCCATTTAATTTGCATGCTCAAATTTGAATTTGAATTTAAAATTCAAATAAATCATCTGAAAAGTGGTCAAAAGTATTTTTCCAAGGTTCAGGAACAGTTTAGAAACTCACCTTCAAAATTTGACAATTTTTAGAATTAAATTGCTATTTTTACGTAACCATAAAAATAGAAAATTTAAATAATTATAGAGAAAATGTATTGAACACAAAACCTTAGGATTTGGACTACATAATCTTAATGTGTCCTCAACCTTCCTATTTTTTTCAAGATTTTTGGAGCTAAGTATCTTTGTCTATAAATTTGAAAACCCAAATGTCTACGCCGGTGTCACACAACCCCGAGACCTCTCAGGCATACCAAGCTAGTCCCATGATCGTGAGCTAGCTTGCACAGCACTAAACAATGATGCATTCATAACCATTCAACGATTTAACTAATGAAGCAGCAAAGTAATATTAATTTAAACAAAGAAAGACCTTATGGTCAAGGTTCTACAAAAGTCGCCTCAGGTGGCTTAGCAACAACAGAGTATCCGGCGTGAAATCTCAAAATACGTGGAGCCCAATCGACATGCCCACAGCAATCGAGTGGAGGACGTGACCTAGATCGCAAAGTCTTCAAAGTAGCCTTCTTCATAGTACTCAACATTTCGGTTCTTCTTTGACCGATCAACAAAGGGCATAAAGCCGTGAGTACATAAAGTACTCAAAGAAGTCGAGAGAAATGTATGCACATAGTATTCATGCAAAGCTTAAACAAGGATGGCTTTATGGTTAATTGCGAAAGCAAGTTTAATAGCTTAATACATTAATTAGATTGCAAAGGAGATTTTAAAAGAATAATACATAGATAACCAAGTTCTTTTGAATCAAACGGTGAACATCCGCTCACTTCCCAACCATTCCAACCAAACGCTTCCAACGAACCAAACCACATTTTTGAAAATACTACCCCTTGCGCGAAATCACTGTGCATGTCCAGAATCGGGACACGGCTATTCAATAGATTTTTGACACTCTGCAGAGGTTGTACAAATTTACCCACAAGACACTAATTCTCTAGTTTGTTTGGCATCCGTCGATACCACCGCCACTTCCTTTGGTGAGTAGTCTAGAGCACGTGACAAGGCTTTTACAAAGTTCCATTTTGCCTCGGTTACGCCGCTAAGGTTTCGCCATCACAGCCCCTCTTGCGCCAAATAAATGCACCACAACAGAATCGACTCAAAACTTTCCTAATTAATTGACGTGTCCGTCCCATACCGGACTTATGGTTGCACGAGGTGACCAGATCAATGACTTGCAAAGTTAAGTCCTTAGTTGGTCGCTTCGCACAAGTCTACCACAACCCAATGTGCATTACGCACCCACTCTAGCTTCCTACCTCAAGCCCGAGCATAAAACATTTTTGTTCATTCCCAACCAAGTGGCAATCCCTGCCATGGCACAACATCTTTTAATAAAAGTGGCCTCACACCACTGTTCCATAGTTCCATTAGTCAAATTTCAATAATCATTGAACATGTGCTCGAAAGTCTCACTACAAGATTTCGACCCTATTGCCACTTGACACCATTTGCATCACCACAAATTGTGTTGTAATAGGGGTGTAATTTGCAACATTTATCAAAAAACGTGGCAATAGGGGGACTATGTTGCTACAAAAATAGTGCATTGCAACTTTAACCTTCGGCGTTGCAAGAGGTTAGACCTATAGCAACCCTTTTTAAAATAGCATTGCTATTGGTTAATAATATTGCCATGATGACATTTAGTAGCATTAGTATTGATTGGCGTTGCAACTGTCTGGTGCTCTTGCAACTAAATAGAACATTGTTGCTATTGCTTAAAATTATTGCCACACTATTGTTGAGTTGTAATATTTCTCACAACCATTGCAATAGGTAGACTGTGTATTGCAACTAAATTTCTAAGGCGATGCAATAGTTTGTTGTTATTACCACAATTTTTGTTGGTTGTAATATTTCTCACGAAAATTGCAATAGGTAGTTGTTTATTGCAACTAGATTTCTAAGGCGATGTAATAGTTTATTGCTATTGCCACATTATTTGTTGGTTGTGATATTTCTCACGACCATTGCAATAGGTAGTCATTTATTGCAACTAAATACCTAAAGCGATGCAATAGTATGTTGCTATTGCCACAGATGTGTTTGGCGTCCTATCCTTCTCGTCGGGGCTGCGTGGAGGAGATCCCATGGTCGACGGATGTGGCCATGGCCGCCAGATCTCGCACGGACGACGGATCCCACCATGGAGCAATGAGCGGCGGTGAGAGGAGATGGGGCTGACGGTGCTTGGCGTGGTGAATGCATCGCTCTCATGGTGGCCGGTGGAGGAGGTGTGGCCGGTGGGAGCACGCGGCGACAATGGCGCTCTCGTTGGTGCTCACGATGGAAGAGGAGGTGAGCGGACACGGCTGCGGGGCTGGCCAAGCCTAGCTACGCTAGAACGACTAATTTGGGCATTCCAGTAAGCCAACTTTTCTGTACCAAATGGGCTTGTGTATGTCTAGCCAAGAGGTCACACAAGGAACCAATTCCACGGATGGATTAGCTCTTGTTTACACTCAAATTTAGCTCATGTCATATTTTACGTAAGTGTCCTGTCATATATGGATTAGCTCTTGTTTACACTCAAATTTAGCTCATGTCATATTTTACGTAAGTGTCCTGTCATATATGGCCAAATTTAATATGTTAATATATTTGGTCATCGACTTCTATATATATATTAATATTTTTCTTGCATGTTATATTTGGACATGGAATATTTAGGTGAATCGTCGAAGACGTGCTGAAACAATGCATTGGAGTCAGTTTCCTGAAGAACCACGTAAAGCAATAAAGAAAGGCCATTGGCCCGTTGCTGGATTTGGATAGTTCAGTTTATAGGCTCCTGACGTATCACGTATGACCTGCTTGCTTGCAAGCAGCTAACAGGATATGGCAATGCATGCGTGAATTAATCAAGTCCATCAGCGATACGCAGCAAAAACGTTTCAGCAAGGAAGTTAAAAGCAGAACACAATTTGGACTCAGCCCTTGCTTCCACCACGATCATAAAATCCACCGCATCCCCATCCTTCCGGGCCTCCCCATACAGCACGTGCCGTGAACAACGCGTGTTGATCAGCAGTTTCATCTGCGGGTCCCCAGCGGCCGTCACCTCACCGCCGGCGTGCAGAGTCAGAGCTGCCGCCGTCGTGGACACCTGCAGCTCTTTGCCAGGGTCCCCGGTGGCCGACGCCCCCTTCACGTCTGTACTTGCCGACCTGGCATCGTGGACACCTACAGCTCTTACATCAGAAGATTGATTAATACAGGTATACAATTTATTTACTTTTACGATCTATCAAAGATTAATTAATATAACCTGTGTTGCATGTTTATTAAAAAATTTTGAACTCTTTCTACTACATGTTTCTAAAAATAATAATCTGCTATTTTCCGACTTGCAAGTTGCAATTACCTCAATTGCTTAAAAGTTTTTCAATTATTTATTATTGTGTTGTTAGGATCTAATAAAGATTGATTATGAATCTAAGAGGCATGTTTTCAAATAGTATTCTTGCCTCTCTTTGCAAGAGATAGAATGAACAAACAATATGCAAGAGACAGAATGCACCTTCTCCAATGAAGTTAGTTGAACCTGATTAGGAACCCCTTCATGTTTAGTGTAAGGGTAGTAGATCTAGAAGCTCCAGGTGAACCTGAGGAACAAGGAAACATGCAAAATCAATAACTTCCCTGCAAGAAAAAAAAATTGAGGGTATATAGAGTTTGAAAGGCAGGTGTTGCATGGTTACGGTGGCAACGAGCACCACAGATATTACTCAGAGATCCTGACAGGAAGAAGTACTTGCCAGCTGCCACTACGAGCAAAATAGTATTCTTTAGCTGCCATGGGTATGTACTATTTCAATTCTACATAAAACAATCTAAACTCATTTATTTTCGTATGCTCTCTTTAGCTTATTAGTTATATTGCATTTTGTAGTTCATATACTTTTGCACCTATACTGCAAGCTAGCTGGCTCCTAATCCACTCAACAATTGATTTGTAGTGTTCAGGATCGGAGGTGACGCAAAGGGATCGTGAGGGCCGATGCGACTTTGATCCAAAGAAATTTATTTGGAAAGCATACAATGTCAGATAGGAGTTGGATGCGCATGGATAGGTCTAGTCCTGTTTGGCAAGAGGAATTCCGGAAATTTCTTCAAACCACATTTGATGGCAGTACATTAACTGCTTTGTGTCCGTGTTCTAGATGTCGATGCATGGTCCACAAACCACGACGTGACCTTCAGCGACATGTTCTTTCTTATCGGTTTGATGAAAGTTTCATCTCGAAAGGAACGTGGTCCAAGTGATGAAGGTGGCCCATCTAATCTTGAAGGATCAGAGATGATAAAGGAGGAGGTAATGACATTGATCGTGGATCGAAATGGTTGGAACACTAATCACGGCTACTATACATGGAAAAGTCATCCAAGGTCCGATGAAGAGCCAAATGAGCGTGCCAAGAAGTTCTATAAATTACTAGAGGAGGCAAGACAAGAATTGTATCCAGGTTGCCAGGAGGCTACCAAGGTTTCTTTTATTGTGAGATTGTTTCAGATTAAGTGCATGTATGGTATTAGTAACACTGCCTTGAGGAGCATACTAAGTCTGTTCTCGCTTGTGCTACCTGAAGGCCACTGTGTCCCAAACACGTTGGAGAAAGTGCAAAGTGTAGTTCAAGAGCTAGGTGCGGGCTATGAAAAGATACACGCTATAGAATGATTGCATATTATTTTGGAAGGAAAATGAAAAACTGGATAAATGTCCAACATGTGGTGAGTCTAGGTGGAAGGATGATGGTGCTGCAAAGGGTGATGATACTAGTGACACTGGTGGTACACGAAAGAAGCGTGTTCCACGTAAGATCCTACGGTATTTCCCACTAATTCCTCGGCTGCAGAGATTATATATGAGGGAGACCACGTCATCAGAAATGAGATGGCACAAGGAAGGATTGCCCCGTGATGGCAGAATGCGTCACCCCGCAGACTCCATGGCATGGAAGCACGTGGATGACAAGTACAAGTGGTTTTCAGATGATCCTCGTAATGTTAGGCTAGCTCTAGCATCTGACGGATTCAATCCATTTGGGATGATAAGTACAACATATACCACTTGGCCTGTGATCATAATCCCTTATAATTTGCCGCCTTGGTTGTGTATGAAACAACCTTATTGGATGATGTCGATGTTGGTTCCAGGACAAAAATCTCCTGGAAACAATATTGATGTATACTTCCGCCCCCTCATCGATGAGCTAAAGGAGCTGTGGACAGATGGTGTTGAAACATGGGATGCCAAGCTAAAGAAGAATTTTACTCTACATGCTCTTCTACTTTGGACAATCAATGATTTTCCTGCATATGCAATGTTATCTGGTTGGAGCACCAAAGGGAAGTTTGCTTGTCCATATTGCAACAAGGATACAGACTTCTTGTGGCTGAAATACGGGTCCAAGCATTGTTACATGGGACATCGCCGCTTTTTGCCAACGAGACATAGGTAAGATTTCATTTGGCTGAAATGCTTTTTGTTGTTGCCAATTCAATTTCTTATTAATTTATGAGTTCTTCATTGAAACATAGGTGGCGCAGGAATAATATAAGCTTTAATAACACAGTGGAAACGAGGGTGGCTCCTGAACCATTGACTGGTGTACAAGTGAAGGAACAGTTTGAATGTTTTGATCAAACCGTTTTTGGGAAAATGACAAGAAAGAGGAAGCAACGTGAAGAAGAGAATAGATGGCACAATTGGAGGAAGAAGAGTATTTTCTTTGAATTGCCTTATTGGGACTCATTGCTTATAAGGCATAATTTGGATGTGATGCACATTGAGAAGAACATATGTGAGAGCATTTTGGGTACGTTGCTTGAAATTGATGGTAAATGCAAGGACAGTGAGAAGGCTCGTCTTGACATGGAACATCTTGGTATGAGGAAGGATCAACATCTTGTGATGGAGAACAATAAATATACTATGCCACCAGCATTGTACAAATTATCTAAGGATGAGAAGGAAATTTTTTGCAAATTTCTAGAAGGAGTGAAGATGCCTGATGGGTTTGCCTCCAATATAAAGAGATGTGTTGACGTCAAAGCTTGTAAGGTTAGTGGACTGAAAACTCATGACTACCATGTTATTCTACAGAAGCTGTTACCATTGATTGTACGTAGCCTTCTGCCACAAGATGTTGTGATCCCATTGATTGATCTTAGTCGGTTCTTCAATGGAATTTGTTCAAAGGAGCTAGTGGAGGCAGATCTTGATAAGCTTAGCAGCTCAATCAAAGAGACTCTTTGTCGCCTTGAGATGATATTCCCACTGCATTTTTGACATCATGATGCATTTGCCGGTTCACCTAGTCAAGAGGCTAAACTAGGAGGTCCCGTGAGCTATAGATGGATGTACCCGGCTGAGAGGTATTTACGTACACTAAAAGGCTATGTCAGGAACAAAGCACATCCCGAAGGTTCAATAGCTGAGGGATATATCTCCGAGGAGTGCCTGACCTTTTGCTCTCGTTTCTTGGAAGACATTGACACCAAATTGAATCAAGCTGATCGTCATGAAAGCGCCGCTGTGAATGAGCCACCATCCGGGCTCAGCATATTTAGCGCACTTGATTACAGCAAGAAAGGATTTCGTATGGAGGAAATTTGTACAGGAGAGTTACTCAAGATGAGGCAATACATCATAACTAACTGTGATGAGGTTGCACCATGGATTGAGTAAGTTGCAATATATAACATATTTAATTTTAGGATTTCTTTTAGCAACTACTAATTATTTGAAGCTGTGTGTACAATGCAGTAAGCATATGGATGACCTCAGGAAAGAAGGTACAATAAACCTTAACAAACGACACAAGGAGCAATTTGTACACTGGTTTGAGCGCAAAGTGAGTAATTACTTAATTTTAATTTTTTGAGTCTTAATGGTGACAATACGACATATCTTATTCACTGCCACTTGTATCACGGAATTGTGTTTTACAGATCAGGAAGCAAAAGGAGGAAGACATAATAAATAGTGACCTCTTATGTTCCCTTGCTAAAGGACCCGACCCTCGAGCCCGTGTGTTCAATAGATGCTTTATCAATGGTTTCCTGTTCCGAACCGCTTCTATTGAGAAAAATCTGACCACAAGAAATAGTGGCGTGTATGTGAAGGGTGATTCCAGTACCGGCAATATGGCATGGTATGGAGTGGTTCAGAAAATTATCACTCTTGATTTCGCCGATGAAAAGGAAGTTGTATTGTTTCAGTGTGACTGGTATGATGTACCAGCTGCCACTACAAGCAAAGGCAGAGGATATAATAAGGATGAATATGGGGTCATCGAGATCAATACTAGCCGTTATCGATATTCCAGTGAGCCCTATATTCTAGCAACACAAGCTGAACTGGTGTTTTATGCTGAAATCCCAAAAAAGCCAGGTTGGTGCAGTGTTGTTGCAATGAAGCCTAGGAATCATTTGCCATGCCGTAGCAAATGTAAGACGAGGCGACATAAGCTTCTTGGACGTGGAGTGCAAGACATGAATAATGCATTACGCCTACATACGGATTTGACAAATTGGAGGAGATCGATATGGAAGGCTCTAGTGGTGATGCCTCTATTGTTAATCAGTAGCTTGCCCAACTGCTCGAGAACCGCATCACGCAAAGATTTCTTGATGCGGAAGATGATGAAGACGATGAGACCTACATTGATGATGGAGTTGTTGCACCAGCTACAACAGTGGGCGAAGACCAGGATGAAGATCTCTTTGATTAAGTACTGTCAGGTAGCCTAATTTTACTAATACAAGAACAGTACTGTCAGGTAGCCTAATTTTTCAACACAAGAACAGTACTGTCAGGTAGCATGTTATTGTACTTAAATTATTTCTTTCCTCCTATATTTAAGATCCTTAATCTGATTAATTGAACATAACACTAATTAACAGTAGCAATCAGGCAATGATCTAAAATTGAACACATTCCCGAAACTGAACCTAACTGAAACCTTAACCAAAACCCTAACTCCCAAATCTCACCTTCTTCTTGGCCGCGGTGGTGGATTTACCTTTGTCCCGCTTGCCACGGCCACGGGTCTTCTTCTTGGTCATGGAGGAGGTCGCCCTTGGCCCGCTTGTCGCCGCAGCAACTGTGGTCTTCTTCTTCGTGGCGGGCGCGCCAAGGATGGGGATGCGAGAGAGGCGGAGGAGATGGAGTCACGAGGTGTGGACAGAGATAGGAAGAGTCGCCTGTGACGAGGACGAGTGTGGCGACTTAAGAAAATCTCGTGTCCTGGTTCACTTAAGAAAATTAGAATTTCTAGTAATGTAAAGGCATTGTATGTGGAGAACAAGCCAAGAGCTTAGTGGTTGATGAGCTTTTGCTTTAAGTCTAGCTCCTGGTTCGAAACCCATGTGGAGCATTTTTTTTTGTTTTATATTTTAATTATGGATATCACGCTAAATGGATTTTTGTATTTTAATTAAACATAATTGTCACTCATATCTACATTGTTTCTAATTTATAAATTATTTCAACATCAATCACAACTAGAAATTTATAGTTTCACCACTTTGGTAGTGAATTATGGAGGGATGCCACTGCATTAATTATAGTAGGTGGAGCTTGGATCGGCTTTGGCTTCGGCTTCTTCATGCAGTACAGGAGAGGAACCATTTTCTCTTATGCAACCAACGGTCTGAATACACGGGCGGTCGGACCGCCGTTGCAACACCGGTTTGACCGGTTCAGTCCAGAACTGAAAAACTCCACCCAAATCCAAAACGAAATTTGGTCCAACTTTTGATTCAACCAATAAAACTTGACCAAATTTCGAGCACACCTCCCTAATGATATTAGAGACCTATTTCTAGCGACGATCCGTCAGATCCACTTCGCAGAATCGATCTCTCGAGATTTTACCAAGAAGTGAACAAACCCTAGAAATATGAAAATCTTGATTCAAGACTTGCTTGTGGGGGTTTGATGATCTAGATGACTCTAGGAGTAATCCCAGACATCAAAGCAAGATAAAGTAGGCCAAGAGACCAAGCATAAAAGATAAAAGTTTGAATTTTGAAGGACGGGCATGCCTTATATCCTGAGACGGAAGGAGTATTATACTTGCTCTTCGGATATGGGAGCGGCACAAATAGAGAAAAGAACTCAATGTTACGATCACAGGTAATCGTGGTCCGACCGCGTGCCATAACTATACCAGCGGCGGTCGGACCGGCGGCCAACCAAGTGGGGCCGACCGAGCAACTAATCGGGCGGTCGGACGGTGATACAGCCCAGTTCGACCGGCAAACCAACGGTCTGAATACACGGGCGGTCGGACCGCCGTTGCAACACCGGTTTGACCGGTTCAGTCCAGAACTGAAAAACTCCACCCAAATCCAAAACGAAATTTGGTCCAACTTTTGATTCAACCAATAAAACTTGACCAAATTTGGAGCACACCTCCCTAATGATATTAGAGACCTATTTCTAGCGACGATCCGTCAGATCCACTTCGCAGAATCGATCTCTCGAGATTTTACCAAGAAGTGCACAAACCCTAGAAATATGAAAATCTTGATTCAAGACTTGCTTGTGGGGGTTTGATGATCTAGATGACTCTAGGAGTAATCCCACACATCAAAGCAAGATAAAGTAGGCCAAGAGACCAAGCATAAACCTTTGAATCAAGGAAGCACCAAAATCATCCAAAAGGGAGAAGAACACAAAGGGAGCAAATGATCTTTCAATTGAGCATCACAAGATTGTTCGGTCACACAAGATGCTTACAAAGCCTCTCCAACAAGGATGGCAAGAGCTCAACAAGGAGCACACTCCAAACCCTAGTTCTCCTCTCCTCTCCTCCAAACCCTAGAAAGTGAGGAAGAATGCCAAATGAGTGCTTAGGGAAGTTTTCCATCTCCCCCCTTTCCATCCACAATATATGTTATTCGTATTGTATTTCTTGTTTTTATTTTCTACAAGAAAACGGGAAAAATATATATACGGTATTCGTGTTGTATTTCTTGTTTTATTTTGCTAGGAAAAGGGCCAAAATATATACATGGTATTCCTATCGTATTTCTTGTTTTTATTTTCTATAAGAAAACGACCAAAATATATATACAGTATTCTTATTGTATTTCTTTTTTTTTCTAAGGAAAACGGCCAGGGTGTCATAGGCGTGGCCTTGTTTGCTGGCTTCACCGGCGAGCATAGAACGGGCTACACCTGAGCGAATCGTTCCAGTTCGGATCCCTTAGCGCACAAAGCTGTTTGGCACCAATTCTCCCGATCTAAAATGACCCTGGCGCACAAACCTGTTCCAGCGAAAATAAACCACGAGCGCCAAAAACCCCGCCATTTTTTCCCTAAACATTTTTGCCGCCCTATACCATCGCGCCTGCCCCCACCAAATCCCATTTAATGCCCCCGCTTAATCTAATCGCCAGGGACAAGGGCACAAGGCAGCCGCCAGTTAGGGTGTCAAAGGGTCGTAAATGGCGACCTCCTCGGCGGCCGCGGCCGCGACCACAACCGAGACGCAGCGGCAACCCGCGTCGACGACGGCGACCCCAGGGTACACGACGCCGCCCGCCTCTCACGAGGCGCGCCGCCAAAGATCCACGAGGCCATGGCAGTGCCCACGACGATGAGACGTGGTGCCACGGCAATTTGGGCGGCGCTGGTAGAACACCGACCGCTTTGTCCGACCACGACGGAGAGGACGGCAATCAAAATCTCGATTCATCAGCCGACCACTACCCTCGAGCAAATAACGATTCGATCTCGGACACTCGGGCCAAACTCACAGCGTCGGTAAGCAGCGACACTCATGCTACATTTATTTAATTTAAGGAATTAGTATATTTCGCCAAACTCACGTTGTCGGTAAGACCTATTCTTTGGCCGTGTATGGCTCTGCAAATTTCTGCCGTGTAAATTTCAAGTATATTTCTTGTTATCAATTTCCATTCAATTTCCGCCAGATATGCCTCTGCAAATCGTTGGCTGATATCTTGTTGCTTTGTTCAGTTGTTTATTATTTAATTATTAACTATTCTTACTTCAATCGAGATTACCAGAGGATGAACCTTGCTGTCTCTTGATTAACGATTGTTTGTTCATAAGTACTTACTTTAGAAAATTACTAGTTGGTTTAGAAAGCTCACTTTATGCTATCAGCTCACCATACCTCAAGTATATTGTGCCCTCCACCGCTGATGCAAGTATGTATGAATGTGTTTGCCAGGGAAAATACTGTGATGTCGTCAGAAGAAAGAGAATCTTGGACTCTATATTTTGATCTCGTAGGCGCACCACCTGAGAGGGATACTGCTGAAATTGACTTAGATAGGGATGATATCACGTTTGGAAGCTTGTTAACAATGAAATCACGTTTAGGTTACACCGTGAGGGACTTCTTATACTATAAGAAACGAAGTGGTAATAATGTAGCAACACTTCATGAAATTGAAACGGAATTCGATGCAAGTGAAATGATAACAAACAACAATGAGGAGAGAATAGCCAGATTAGTTTTGAGCAGGGATAGAATCACCGACCAAAATGTACTCATAACTCCCATGAAAATACCTCCGGGTACAGCATTTTATGAGGACGAATTCACAAATGAGCCACTTGATGATTACAAGGTCCGCTTATGAATCGCATCGAATGGCAAAGGCCGTGGTAAGTTAAGTTGTTGCACTAGTTTCATAGCTGCATTTTAATTCATTGGTAGCCAATTCAATAATAAAGCATGTTTCGTAACTTTGTGATACATTCAGTAAGAGACATATCAAAGCATACAAATAATGGTTACGCCAGAAGGACAACTTGATGACATCGGTAATATAATATCCTCTCCAAGCTCAAGCAATAAAACAGTTCTTGGATACCAATTTTAACTTATGCTCTATTATTGACAGAGGCATATGAAGAGCTTCCACATTCACCAAGTCAATCCAAAGAATCCAACACCACCAATGCAATGCCAAGTCATGCTCGTCGTGAAAAACAACTGGTCAATGATTGTAAGATTTTTTGGAAAACATTATTATAAGTCGCAATTATATTCCACGACATTAATAGGAACAATTATTAAATTCCATTGTATGTTTTTTTGAAGGGCGATGTGGCAGCGGAAAGAGGAAGTTTAAAGGACGCGGGCCCCTCAAAGGTTTAACTGTATCCAACAAAAGAGCTAGGCAGGGCACTACGAAATTGGATGTTGAATTTTCTAGAATGCGAGAACCTGTAGGTGGTAACCAGCGGTCTTTTGTGGATGAAGTTGTACTGTATACTAGGAGAAGTGCTCCACTAATTGGAGTGAGAAAGTGGAAAACATTGATGATAAAGTTAAAAGGAGATAGCATCGATGTATTGGTAAGCTTCGCATATTTTTGGTCCGTTCCAATCTTAATTGTGAAATAGTGTAAGAACTGACCCGGTTTGTTCATTTGTTTTTTCAACAGATAAAGTGGGACCTTGAGGATACTTTGGAAAACAGGAAAAAGATATGGGCCATCGCTAATGAGCGCTACAAAGGATGGCGATCAACATTTAGTGCAACATACAAGGCTTATGACACTTATGATGAGAGAATGAGACATAAGCCTGAAGACCTGCACATTGTTGAATGGCACTATCTAGTGTTGTATTTTGGCACCGAGGAATTCCAGGTTCGATGCCATTTAGTATTTCATGCCAATTGCACTTGCAGGGTTAAATGTTTTCTTCCGAGCAATTGTTTTGAATGCAAACACAACATGCAGGAACTTAGCAACAAGAATTCTCAAACCGTTCACTTGTCCAAGCAAAGCATATGGTCGGATCAAAGTCTTTCGCCAAAGTCAGACTATGAACTTGTAATGACTTGAGAAGCACTTACATATCAATGTTTTCTTACTTGATGAAATATTTATTTGTGTCATTCTTGGCAAAACTAGAGAGACCCACAAACCGTGAAGAGCCGATGATTGTGATCTTTGGGAGAAAACGCACAGTAAGCAAGGGAAATGGACAAACGATGCATCTAAGGCTATCTATGTGCGTTTATAATTGTTTCTACAACCGTTACTAAATTATTCATAGTATTGCTCTTCATTTCCAGTTTTTGTTTAACAAAGGTTTGCATGTCTTCTTTGTATTAGGAAATCGCTTAAAAGAAATTGCAGAGAAGGAAACAGAGTCACCAGATAGCTTTGTTCCTTTAGTAGAGAGAACCCTTATTTTCCAAGAAGCATACAAGCAAACTACTAGATCTAAATCATCCAAGCTCCATGGTAATGGGTATTTGGCAAGGTATCCAAGTAGAAGGCAGCTAATGACTGAACGTTTCGAGGACCAGGCCCGTTCTGAAACGGCATCCCATATGGAAAATGAAGAGCTGAAGGCTACGCTCGAGAAGGTAAAAGAACAACTTCAAAGCCAAGTTGTTTGAAAGGGAAGCCGAGAAGGAGGAACATAGGCGCGGATGGAAGAATTGCGTAAAGCAAGGGAGGTGATAAAGAAGAACTTAGGAAAGAGTTTATGTCAATGATAGCAAAGACAAATGCAAGGAGCACCACCACAGGTAATAGTTTTGTACGATTACCTACTTAAATACTTGAAGAGAGTATGATTCTTTTCCACAGCTACTGCAGCTTGTTAATTCCTCTGCCAGCTGCATACGAAAATGTATGCTGCATATTGAATTATGATGATAAAATATAGTGATTGAATCTAGTGACTTCTAGTTAAAGTATGTCATCTTGTCTAGACGACCAACAACCAATAATCAATTCCTAAGATGTAGATGTCGAATAACAAATTATATGGCGTGACGCCATCTTGCATTTCCGATGTTAATGAAATGTTCAATTGAGTTTATGGTTTCTTGGATATGTCTTACACTCTGCAATTTTGATTTAATAGATTGCAACTTTAATGGTCAGCAACAGGTCATGGCACTGTGCAGCCATCCTCCTAACAACATCTGGCCTCGGTTGGCTGCCTAGGAGTATATATTCACTTGACATTCATCGCCATAATATGCTTGCTCAAACTGAATATAAGAAGATTAATCAATTAAGTTCTGTCTATGGGAGTTAAGGTAGTAGTAATAATAAATTTTAAATGCGCTTTAACCAAGGTGCAACGAAACAAAGAATTATTTAAACGACGACTAACTGAGCATCCTCAAATGCTCATGAACCTATCTTGAGTCAAAGAGAAGAAACAACACTTGAGGATGAAGCAACATTAGATCAAAGTTATTTCATATTCAAAATTGTTTACAACCATCATGAATTAGTGCACTGTATGATGCCTAATATTTTTCCATGTAATTTATTGAGTTGCGAATAACCTCACTGGTAAACCAGAAGCACAACTCGCAAAGATCGACAGTGTGGGTAGCACTGCGGCGTTACATTAGAGGCACTCTTAACCAAGTCAATCACAAAACAAAGAAGGGAATGGTACACCAAATTATATTTCTAGGGCACAATTGATAGATGCCTTATCCAAGAGACGATCCAAAAAGAATTGAGTGTAAGCTGCATTTTTCCTATTGCTTCTGAAAATCTAGATTAAACCCAATTTCAATGAACTACTCATTTCACCAACCTTACTTGTTTAGTGTCGCTATGTATACCTTCCTGAACCTATCTACTGATGAACAAAACTAAATCTTCATGCTTGCTAGAGACCATGACTAACTTGTGTGGATAGGAGTGGTTTTGGCTGTCCAAATAAGTTGAATAAGTGCTGCTTTGTTTGGGGACAAGTAAAGGGATGCATGAATCACTTTTGCAGTGTGTGCTGATAAAATTTCAGTTTGAACAGTTTTGCTTGTGATAATAATTCGTGTACTTGAATGACATTTTCTGTGGAACTTGAAGCTATAAAAGTTGTAGATCATTTAAGTATCTTTTCTGTCCTAAAATTTCATGATTTTATCCTATCTGGTTTGGGAGCTATGAAATGTTAAAGTTTGCTCTCAGGACTTTGCCGTGTGCTGTACAGTTCTAAGCTTTTGTATAATTCAACCATGTTATCTTCAAAACTAGCTCCTCTTGATAACTAAGAAGTTGTATTGTTTTTTCATAAGCTTTCTAAATTGTTAGTGAACAATATTTTTGGTCAGCTAGATATCCCTTTTAATTATTTAGTAGACTATTGCTCTAGTAATTGTAACCTGCTTTTGTTTGCAACAATTTCTGCAAGGATCATTCAAAATAAATCATAGAGTGGATTTCCTATGACAATTGCATATCCTTAAATGTGAATGTTCTTTATTTCAGGACAAATGCAGAGTTTGAGTGGAGCGCATGGGTGATGGGATCGTCCAAATGAGGCCAAGCCAAAGCCAAGCCAAGTGAAGTTGCAACATCTTAGATGTTTTGGTTTAGAAACAAATGTGTTGGATATCTTTGTCGGAATAATGTTTGTGTAGCCTAAGTTTGGATTTTTGGATCATTTAATTCCAGATGTGAACAAATGAACAAGTTAATATTTGGTTTAATGGCTTTATTCAAATGGTTTGTTCATGTCTATTGTGTTTCTAATTAATTAATAGCGTTGTAATATTGTCTCGTGGCACCAAACCAAGCGCGGTGTAAAAGTGGCTATTGGCAACCACATTTTATGTGGCAATATATCCTATAGCAACTAACAATTTGCGTAGCAATAGAGGTTACACCTTATAGCAACGACAATTGAACATTTTGCCACCTTTTCTTGGTGTTGCCACATTCGTCTTGTTGCCACACTCGTCATGCGATGCAATAGAGGTGGCACCTTATAGCAACCAAACCTTGGGCGTGGCAATTATACATGTTGCCACCACTTCTTGGTGTTGTGACATAGGTCTTGTTGCCACACTCATTATGCGATGTAATACAGGATGCATCTTATAGCAACCAAACCTCAGGCGTTGCAATTACACATGTTGCCACAACTTCTCGGTGTTGCAACATGATCGTTGTTGCCACACACATTAAGCGTGGCAATATATTATCTTGCAACACACGTTCATCGTTGCTAGTGCACCATTTGCTACGGCATGGGCAAGTTGTCATTGCAAGATCTAGCAACGCCCAATGCGTTGCATTAGTTGTTGTTGCCACACCTACAACCGTAGCAAAAACTTATGTTGCAACGCCTTGGGCGTTGCAAATTCAAAACACATTTTGCAACGCTTCTCAGAAAAGCGTTGTCCAAAGCTTTACCCACGCAAGGGCTTGCAACGCCTCGCAACGAAAAAAAAAGTGTTGCTATTTCTGCTATTGCAACTATTTCAGGCCTATTGCAACATGTTGCGGGTGTTGAAATAGGGTCAAAATTTAGTAGTGTCTCGCGGGTAACTAGAGCATGTCTAAGCAATAATACGCACCCAAGTTGGTAATACAATTATGTCCAACTAGCAATAACCATCCTATGGTATCCAAGGATATATGTCATTCAAGGAGACATTTCATTTTCAATTTATCAAGGAGGCATAATGGCAATTTGGTAATTATCTACTCCCAAAACCATTTTTAATAAAACTAGCCATGCATGATAATTTAATACAATATACATTTATAAAATGGGTTCAACATGGTCAAAGGCCTACGACTTGCCTTCGTTGACGAGGAGAGGGTCTTCGGTCGTCGGGTCGAAGAAATCTTCCGAAATGCCGGAATCTACACGTGCGAGAATAGCAACAAATAAATAAAACAGCACCAAATAAACTCCAAAAATTACAAAACCAGTACCAAATGAAAGAGGATGAATTTATATGAATTTAGAAATTTGGATCACCCAAATCGGAGTTCGGATGTGAAAGTTATAGTCAAAAGAAGTTTCAAAATCACATAAAATGATAGAATTGGGTTTTTCGGATTTTCGGAATTAATTTTCTATTGAAAAATCGGACTTTGACGTCAGCGCTTGCGCAACTGCTGACGCAGCAGCCACGCGGGCAGAAACGCTGATGCGGCGCCGACGTGGCGCCACGTGGGTGGCCACGTGGGCTCGGGCCCGCGGGTCAGAGAGAGAGAGAGAGAGGGAGAGAGAGGAGGCGCGGTGGCGGGCCACGAGTCAGGAGACGACGGCGTCGGCGAGGAGAAAGCGGTGGCGGCGGAGAACGGCGACGCGGAGGCGACCGGAGCCGGGGAACAGTGGTGGGCCGGCTAGGGTTTCGGCCCACGCACAGAAAAGAGATTTTAAATTCATTTTTGATTTCAGAAATTCAAATAAATAAAAAGGCAATTTAGAAAATAGCAAATAGACTCCAAAAATTCTAGAAAAATTCACATAAATTCCTTGAATTATTATGGACATAATAAAAATACTTTTAACTTTAAATTTTCTTTTTCTTTTGCAAATAAATTAATTTTTAATTTCGGGAAAAAGGAAAAACCCTTTTTAAAATCCAATAAATCCAAGAAAATTCTTAAAATAATAATTTTGATTTTAAATTCCAGAAAACTCAATTAAACCAACTTTAATTTAATTGAAGTTTGATTAACTCATATTAAACTGCAATTGCATTTTCTGAAATTTCAAAATTAAGCTTTTGACGAATAGAAACAAATGGTTCTCTTTTAAAATTTTCAAAAACTCCGAAAAACGGGACGCTACACCAAACTTTCTCTCTCTCTCTGACCTGTCAGGCCCACCCGATAGGGAGCTTCTGCGGTGTTTTTCTCCAATTGTCTCCTTGGAAAGTGGAAAAGTTTTCATGATAAATCTTTGATTTTGGATTGGAGCCATGAATCCTTTATTTTTAGTTTGGTTCCGATTATAAAGAGTTTGTTTAAAAAAAGTTCATTTGTATGTCCCTGGTTAAAGGAGATGCTGTTTGTTAAGATGAATAGGTCAATCGAGAGTTAGAACCAGAGTTCCATGTGTTATGTGCAGAGTGTCTGGTTTGGTACCCAAGGTACATCGGTTTGATTTTGGATGTTAGCATTTCACTAGAACCATCTCGGTCCATGCGCGGGGTACACAACGTTTTGTATGACCCGGTGTCGAGAGAGTATTTGAGAGTCTGGAGTGTGAGATTTCGTTAGGGACGATGGACCGCGAGCAAAACCTTACGTTGGAGTCCCGTTTGTTGAGTATACCAGATAAGGTCAAGACGAGCGTTGTGGTGTAAGATGTTGGAATCCATCAAGGTGCGGTGGTCGCATCAGACCGAACGGAAAGCGACCCGGGAGTTGGAGTCCCGCATGCTAATTGTTAATGTCCTTCGAGTAGAACGACAGATAGAATTCGGGGTCGAATTCTGTTTAAGGGGGCAGAATGTAATACCCCATAAACGAATTGGACAATTAGAAAATCAACCGGGAGGAGAAAAGAAAATTAAAGGAGTAGAAATTCCTGAAAAGAGAAGGGGTTTTATGCAATTTTTCGACCAAGGGGGTTTCACCCCTAAACCCTAGCCCCACCACTCCTCTCCCTATTCCCCACTAGCCGCCACCCTTCCTCGCCTTTGGCCGCCACCACCTCCTCCCTTGTGCCTCCCCTGCGCCACCAAAGACACCCACCGCACCTCCACCCTCCCCGGTGAAGTCCTTGTCACGCCCATTGGAAGGAAGGCGAGGAGGCGACCGCTGGAGAGCCGCCAACGAGAAGGGACAAGAAAAAGAGAAGAAGAAGGGAGAAAGGAGGAAGAGGAGGAGAAGAGCACTGCCACGCAAAGAGGCATTGTTCTTTAGCGATTCATCAAGGGTAACTCGATCCCCGATAGATCGGTAGCATTTTCAATTCACGTTGGGGTTGTCGATGGCGATTGGATTGGTTCAAGACTATTTCTCGTCGGTTTTGGGTATATTACGTCGTTTTCGACCTGACCGTCTCTTAGAAAGTTGTAGGGCTCGTCCATAGCTTTCTTTAGGCACCAAGATCACCTGATTTGGAGTTATGATAGTTTTACTGTGACTGTTCAGGAGAGCTGATGAGAATTGGCAGTTTTATTGTCTAGCCAATATGAATATTTTTGAGGCCGAATATGAAAGGTGACCCAACACAAATTTTGTAGGCAATTCAGTAATATTTCAAACTCAATAAAGAACATAATTTTTAGATGTGGCAATCAAAAGTTATGGAATTTTTACCACCGATGTTTCACTGACTGGCAGATT
Source organism: Hsuehochloa calcarea (assembly GCA_036346395.1). Lineage (NCBI taxonomy): Eukaryota > Viridiplantae > Streptophyta > Magnoliopsida > Poales > Poaceae > Hsuehochloa > Hsuehochloa calcarea. The sequence continues at coordinate 14,339,429 of CM070615.1, read as the reverse complement.
GCGAAGACATAAAATTCACCTGAGCTTAAAAATTATTAGGAAGCCGAATCAGGGGTCTTGCCCAACTAGATTATCTTATACGGTTTTGTCCTGATTCCAGAGAGTCCATGATCACCCCGTTCTGAGCTTTGTAGTAACAGATATGACGTTTTTGCGGCTGGCGTCGTGGGACTTTCTCGCTAGTCTGTCATGGGAGTGAGTAGAACCTTTATTCGAGCCCTAGGTTTTGAGGAGTTGGGTTAAGGGGTGTAAACGGAGTCCTTTTTCCCCAGCGTTCTTATTGTTAGTAATATTCTTATGTAGGAGGCAGAGTTCCGGAGGGAGGGGCATCATCCTTGCCTCTCCGCACGTCGTAGAGAAAAAAAGGCAAGTACAACTGAACGTTTGAGATTGATATGTGTTTTTCCCTGTTTGGTGATTATATGATGAAAAATGGTGATATATACTTGTTCATAGTGGTATTGGATTACTATGGTTCAGTTGCTGTTATTTTATTATTCATCCTGTTCATTCATGCATGCAAGTATTGTTCTTGCGACACCCACATGAGTGGGTAGTGAAGTCCCATCATTCCAACATGGGCACATAAGACCCACCATTCCAATATGGGCAATTTGGATCCCCGTTTTGAAATGTTCTCAAACGGGCTTTGGATCCCCGCGTTTTGTAGAATGCGGGCATAAGTGAACACCGACGGGTGTTCACTTGCTATACCGGTATGAGCAGAAGTGAAGGCTTGCATATTCATTCATTCATGTGTAATTTCTAATTTATGTGTTGACCCATTATGTTCTTGATGAATTGTATTTGCTTTGTTCAAAATAATCTTTTGTACTTGCTGAGTCTTGGGCTCACTCTTGCTGTGTTTTCTATTTTAGGTGAACCATGATGTCGACTTTTGTGGGAGGGAATAGATACACGGTTGCACACATCCTTTAAGATAATCATTTATCATTATTCTGCATTTACGAATCTGGACTGTAATAATAAGTGATTCATTTGACGGTCGTTGATGGTTATTGTTATGCTTTGGATTTAGGAGTTATGTTTTCGTGTTCTCCTGCTATAATTCTTAATAATGTTATTCTCTATGGAACATCATGTTTGAAATATTTATGGAATGCTGAAATTAGGCTATTTATCATGCTAGATCCCTTATGAGTAGAACTTAGTTGGCCCTTTTATTGTAGTATGTTCGAACTTATTCAGGTTGTTCAATTGTAGTAGAGATTTTAGGTAACATCTTGGTTTTCGAATAGCTAGGGAGTTACAGTTGGTATCAGAGCGGGCTTTAGGTGTAATATCCCGAAAGTGAATCGGCTTTTCGGAAGAAGTCCCGGGAGAGGGAGCAGAACAAAAATTTGAAATTATCCTCTCATCGGGGCATTTTTTAGAGAACTTCCGACAACCTGGGCTTGGGCCGTAGCCCAGGAGGGGGGGCCGGTCAAGAGGGGGGTTTCCTCCCCCCAAACCCTAGCCTCTCCTCTCTCTCCCTACTCCCCTCCCCTTGAGCCGCCACCCCAATCCCCAAACCAGCGCCTCCCCTGCCCTTGGTGCCTCCCCTCCCCCTTGGTGTAGGCCTCTAGCGATCCCCGGCGCTGCCCCAAGGTCTCCCCCGAAGCCGGTCTCTCCTGCCGTCACCGCCGGACGTTCGTCTTCCTCGCCTTGGCCGGCCATTGAAGGAAGGAGAGGGAGGTTCTTCGAGAGGTCAATCCACGTCATTCTTGAGATTCTACAAGGGTAATAATGGCCTCCCCTCGCTGTTTGATTCATAAGAGATCAGAATTCGATTCGATTAGTTGGATCGTTTTGCCTCCGTTGTTAGATCCAATCTGTACAGTTGGTTGTGCGCCCAGTTTCGGCATCTTAAAAGGAGAATCTGGTATTTTCATCTACTAGAGTTTTGTAGCCCTGGTGTTTGTATTTCCATAGCCACCGAGATCACGATATTCCTCCTTACGGTTTAGGAGATATGAATTTTTCTTTGCGTACTATTCTGTCTGTCTAACGAGAAGGAACTGTCTGTTTGTTCCTCAATTTGGACCTTGTTATTTTAGGATTCAGAACCTCCACCCAAATAAGTTATTGCATAATTTTTAATAATATTTCTATATTGATAAATATCACCTCCATTGGATCTGTAGAATGAAAGTTATGCCATTTTTCTTTACTGCTGTTATGTGGTCTGGACAGATGTGTGTCAGACATTTTCAACTGCTGGTTAGCCAATTGTCTTGGCCGAATCGATAAACCCTGTCAACTAGAGTTTCGTAGTCCTGTGCGTTAAGTTTCATTGGGCATTGGTTTCATGTCGTTTCAAGTTCCAGATAATTAATTATGATTTTTCTAGTACTGCTGTCCGGGAGAGCTGTAAGCTGGCTGATTAGTGTAATTGTCAGTTGGAACCGTGGGTTGTGTTGGATAGATAGAGGGTTATGGTAGGACACTTGTAGCTTTGTCATACCTGGTTATCCTTATCCCGATTATATATTTGTGTAGGCGGTGAGTGGAGGGGCACCTTCGCTGCCTCCTAACACGTCACAACACGGGAGGCAAGTACTTTGTCTTTTCTTATAGAATGTTGATGATTGCGTGTGAATGTATTGCTGGACTTGTTATTCATGTTCCTATGCAACTTAGTATATTCATTCTTATATGATAAATATTCAATGCATGTGATTCATTCCGTTCACACATTCGTTTCATTTTGACCACGGGAGTGGAAATTGTAAGTCCCATCAATTCCAGTATGGGCACGTAAGTCCCTGTCGGACCCGGGAGTAACACCCCAGAATCCTCTGTGCATTTCTGAACTAGTCCCATGATCAGTAGCTAGTTCACACAGTAAACAGATATGGTAACATCCATAAATCGCACAACTTTATTAATAAATAACAGAGTTGATTACAAGAAAGGCTTACAAGCCAACATTAAACAAACACAGCGGAAGACGAAGAAGTAGTGGGGTCCAGTTGATCTGCCACAGGCAATCGACTGGGGTAGCGGCCTAGTCGTCGAGATCCGAAGTCCTTCTCCTCTGAAATTTATTTGCATGAAGCAAGGGTGAGCACAACTACCGTGCTCGCAAGTTACACCCAAAAACAGAGTTAATGCATGCATGGATATATCAAAGGGAGGCTTATTGGTTGAATTTGCATAAAGCAATGTTTTGTTTAAGTATTTGTTACTAAGTTCCAAAGCAGTTATTCTATAACTAAAATTCATTTTTATAAATTCCCAAGTTTTATAGTAGGATAACCTCCATATGAAACATGGTGATGGATACCCTCCTATCACATGGCTAACCGCCGAATTTTACCACAAGGATTAACCATCCTCAAATCATTTGCAAAAATTATTTTTAAAACAAAATCAAAGTCTAACTTTGAGTGGCTTTGCTCAGCATGTCCATGACCGTGGACACGGCTATTCGAATAGTTTTACACTCTGCAGAGGTTGTACAACTTTACCCACAAGACATGAATTCTCTAGTTTGTTTGGCATCCGTCGATCCCACTGCTCACTACCTTAGGTAAGCAGTCTAGAGCACATGTCAAGGCTTTTACAATGCGCCATTCCACCGTAGCCTTACCTCGCTAAGGTTTCGCTTCCATTGGGCTAACCACCCGCCGGATTCAAGCCCCCTCTTGCGCCATGTGGGAATAATGTCTAACTGACACCCACACACCAAAATGGCACAACTACGATGGAATGTTACAAATTATTTAGCCAGGTCCTGCCCATACAGGACATGTGGTAGTACGATGTGGCTTAGCAAGATGCGGCTCGAAGACCGGTCCTTAATCGACTTGGCGACTTCCAAATAACCTCGAGTCTCAATCCTACCGGATTGAGCCTGCATAAACCTGCACCCACCAAGCATCCATTTCGCCCAAGTACAAACCAACTTTTCATTTTTGCTTTTCAAAGTCATTTGCAAAATCTTCTATGACAAACCAATGCCATAGACTTTTAAACAATAGTTAATCATTTGGCTAAAATTTCCCAAACTAAATATTTTTGGTCTAAGCATGTCTTTGCATAATTTTTCCCAAAATGTTCTAGTCATACTATTGCATAAACTAGATTTTCATCTAAGGTGTCAAGGTATGTTTGATTCAATAACAAAGTGGGCTATACAATGGTAATGGGAATAACTATAATTGAAAAACAGGTAATTAAATTACTTGAATAGAAATAAGCATGCAATAATAGTTTAAAACAGAATTTAAATAAATTTTAAATAATGGGATCAAATATGATCAAAGGTATAACTTGCCCTGCTTGGTTATGTGTTGTTCTCCGAAGTCGTCGAAATCTATACGCGTACATAAGCTAAATTCAAACAAAATCCAAATAAAATCCAAAAATTATAAGATAAATACTGGAAGGAATATATCGACTTTATAAGAATATAGGAATTTGAATCGACGGAATCGGAGTCCGTACGAGGGAGAACGAATTTCCGGAAGGTTGAAATTCACATGAAAAGATTAAATTCCGAATTTCAGAATTTAATATATTGATTTTCCAAAGATAAAGAGGAAATATACACATGGTATGACGTGGCTATTGATTTGGAGAGAGAAAGTGAGGTGGTGCTTGGGTGGCAGCCATGTAGACTATGTGGTGATGTGGCGGTGACATGGCAATGATTTGGCGCCACATGGCACGACATAGCGGTGCTGAATTATTACGAAATTCAAAATTTTATTTGGATAGAAAGGTAGATAATATTGAAAAGAATATGTAGGTAAAAGGGCTCACGCAATTACCCAACAGATGAAGAGATCGGGCTCGACGGAGTTCTCGCCGGAGTTGGAGAAGAAGACCGTTGGTGCTTTTGTGGCCGAGGTGAAACAATATGTATATCAAAATTCGGTTTGAATAGAAATGTAGAGAATCTCTATAGGAACGCACTGTAAAATTTGGTGCACAACGAGCTACTGAGATGGAGAGATCGGGCTCACGAGTTGTCACCGAGTCGGAGAAGAAGACCGCTTGCATTTTTTTTTTGAGATGAAACAATAGGTAAATCAAAATTCGGTTTGAATAGAAATGTAGAGAATCTCAAGATGAACTCACTGGTAAAATTTGACGCACAACGGAGCACCGGGTGGGGAGATCGGGCTCGCCGGAGTTGTCGCCGGAGTTGGAGAAGAAGAGCTAGCAGAGGAGCTCAGGAGGCTTTTCGCGAACTGAGCGAGTGGGATGTGGGAATAAGGAGGAGGGCTACTGCTCAATTTATAGGCACAAAGGAGTAACGGTTTGGCGGGAATTGCTCACGAGTTATAACCGGATTTTTAATGAATTTTGGGCGATCAGAAGAGCAGTAAATATTTCGAGGAATATTCGTTTTTTCAAAATTTGAAAAGCATTAATTAATTCCGAAAAAATAGCAAATAAATTCCGAAAAATCCGAAACAAATCACAGGTATTAAACACCAGATTCTGAACGTAAATAAAATAATAAAAGTAAAAAATAATAATTTTATTATTATACAGTAATTATTTTTATATTGCTGAAAATTATTTTTAATCTTGAAAAATAGTAATATAGGTCTAAAAATTCTATAACTTTTTAGAGTAGTTCAATAGGGTATTTTTATCTTAAATAAAATATTTTCAACAAAACTTTATCTTTTCCTTGCGAACAGAAAATCATTTTTAATTGCTAGATAATACAAAAATCAAATAGGGATTTTTGGAAAATAACAAACAGTGTTCAAAAATTCTAGAAAAATTTAGATAAATTCCTTTATTTATTTGAATTAATAAAAAAAATAATTAATAATTAAATTTTTATTTTTTTTTACAGTAATTAAATTTATTTTCTGAAATATAGAAAAAACATTTTTAAATACCAGGAAATTCTAGAAATTAATTAAAACTTTATTTTTCAATTTAAATCCAATAAAATTCAAGAAATTTAATAAAACTCAATAAAATTTCTTTTTGACTTTAAAACCAAGAAATTAAATAATTAATTTTCCTTCTTCCTTTTAACAACGAAAACTCTTTTTAAGTTACAGAAAATCAAGAAAATTCTTTGGTAACCAGAAAATCCAACAAAATAATAACTTTATTTATTTTTATTTTGGTAACAGAACTTTGGGATGTTACAGTCCCACCACTCCAATGTGGGCAATGTTGGACAACAGTATGAAACGTTCTTCATACGGTATTTGGGATCCCCGGACTTTGTTAAGTACGGGTTTAAGTGAACATCGACAGGTGTCACTCGCTATACCAATATAAGCTGATGAGCAGTCCATTCCTTCAATGCATTCTTTCATTCCATCCATTCATGTATGTGTTCCGAGAATTGTTCTGTAGGACCGTAAAGGCGACTAGGGGGGGTGAATAGGCGCTTTCTTAACTTTCTCGCCTAAATCAAATTCAACACGAACTTTACTCCTTTAGCTATGAAGGCTAAGAAGATCAGTAAGCGCACAGTGGAAGACTTGTGCTGAATTCGATAACCCCGACAACCACACGACCCAAAAGTGGAGACTTAATCTCAAAGGGCAGATCTGGGCACAGGCGGTCTGACCGGCTACCACGGACGGCTCGATCGACAATAACCAGTTGGTCCGACCGGCAACTAATCAAGCGCGGTCGGACCGGTGGATGGGTTCGACCAAAGAAGAAGACGGTCTAAAAACACGGCGGTCGGACCGCCGTTAACACCGGTCGACCGTTCAATCGAATCGAAAAATCAATCCCAAATCCAAAACGAAATTTGATCCAACTTTTGATTCAACCAATGAAACTTGACCAAATTTCGAGCACACCTCCCTAATGATATTAGAGACCTATTTCTAGCGACGATCCTTCAGATCCACTTCGCAGAATCGATCTCTCAAGGATTTTACAAAGAAGTGCACAAACCCTAGAAATATAAAAATCTTTGATTCAAGACTTGCTTGTGGGGGTTGATGGTCTAGATGATTCTAGGAGTACTCCCACACATCAAGGCAAGACAAAGTGGGTCAATAGACCAAGTTAAACCACTTGAATCAAGGAAGCACCAAATTCATCCAAATGAGAGAAGAACACAAAAGAGAGACAAATGAACTCTCAAGCAAGCATCACAAGATTGATTGATCTCACAAGATGCTTACAAAGCCACTCCCTCAAGGAGGACAAGAGCTCACCAAGGAGCAACCACAATCTCTCCCTCTCTTCCTCTCCAAACCCTAACCCTAGAAAAAGGAAGGGGAAACCAAATGAATGCCTCAAAAGGGTTTTACATCTCCCCCCTTCTATTTATAAGAGAGGACTAGGGTTTCACTTTTGGGACCCACTCACACATGGGACCCACACACAACATCTGTTGAAGCAATCGCCTGCTTCACCACGTGTAGGTTGATCGTTGGTTCTCATCACGTCGTCAAGCCTCTCTTGTCCGAATCCCATCGGAACCTCCCGCAGACTCGCACCGATATCCGCACCACCGATCCAACCACCGTGCCAACTACTGTTCGATCCATCTTGCCCATTCGCACCATGCTCGAGTCACACGACCTCCCGGTATCCATGATCGTTACGACCTCGGCTCTCCAAGCGTAGTCCGATCCACCTCACCGTTGACGTCGTTGATCTGCAAGCCACATGCACAGCAATAGACAAACAAACCGTTTTCGGGAACAAGTTCTTCACAACTTGACCCACATTAGTTCCGCAATGCAATATACATCAATAAAGCATTGATAACTAATCATAAAACACAATCAAAACACATCAATGCAAACTTGGCTATCCTCCAAGTCAATGCCGGTCTGACCGCCCCACACGGCCGGTCCGACCGATTTCAGGCTGGTCGGACCGCTCCCACAACGGCGGTCAGACCGGTCAAAAAGACTTAGCCAAATTCCACTTGAAAATCCGAAACCTTCTGGAATTTTCAACTCAATAGAACTTTTGACTGGGAGCTCCAAAAATGATGCAACCACATCCACGAGACTCCCCTCACCTGCCTACACAACCTATTTTTGGCTTAGCTCCAAAAGCCACTTTTCAAATTATCGTCGGACCGGCCAAGATGGCTGGCCGTCCGGATTTTCCACGCGCGCTCGATCACTCGACACACGGTCGACCGCGCACTGTGGTCCGACAACTTTGAAGCAAATCCGAAAACGCGAGATTTTGCAAACCAACAATGCCATTGCCAATTGACTCATCATCCTGAGATCGTGCACATATCTTCACGATATCCACAATCTCCCCCTTGATGAACACATTGGCAATTTTCAAGAAAATGTGGTTTTTCGAAATGAAAAGTAAAAACTTATTGCTTTTGATAAAGGCACAACTTGGTCCAAAAGCAAGAAAAACCTAGGAACCACCAAGTCGGCTTCGAATAGTATAGGCAAGTGAGATAAGGCAATGAAAGCACAAAAAGATTTAAATTCCAGAAAGTAGCCAAAAATCTCACTTAGGTCCATATGAAAGACAAAATGTTCTATTTTACCTTTGATCATTGTGAGTCTTCTTCAATTGCAATTAAAGTCCGAAAAAGGCAATAAAACCCAGAGACTCAACTCACTAAGATCACAAATTTTTAAAAGGCTCATCATTTTTTTTTGTGTGTTCTTTTATGTAAAACCAGTATTTTCTTCAATCCTTCTCCCCCTTTGACAATGAATTCATCAAGATGCAAGGGAAAAGAAAAAGAAGATGAAATGACTTTATTTGAAATTTAGTAAAAGGAGCCATGACCATTATCGAAGTAGACAGTACAAAAATCATACCAAGCCATATAAGACGAAGAAGCTATATTCAATCATGGCAAAACATGTACTGCAAAGCTAAAACCAAGTTAGCAGAAATCTGAGATTAAAAGAATGAATACCATGAAAAGTTGCTCAATATCATAGTTTCACTAAAAGCAACCAAGAATGAGTCAAGCTATGTCTATAAGGAAAAAGGAGACTCAAAATAAGAACTGAGGCATTTTGAGCATTAAAATTATTCTTTTGAAGCAAAAACTCAAGCACTTAGCATTTTGAGCATTTTCTAAAAGAATTTTTCCATGTGCTAGATCTCAAGCCTTGCCGACCATCTCAAGCGATAAGCTTAAAAGAGTGGTCTAGGTCATCCAAAACTCCCCCTGAGTTCATGCCTAGTGCAATGGCAAGCCGTCTCACGAGAAAGGATTGGTGAGATCAGTTTTTTCGCACAGAAAATCTCATTTTTCATTTGCTTGACTTAAGAAGATAAAAAGCTCATTTTTGTCTCAAAATAAGTTCAAGACTCAATTCAACCTATAAGACATGGCAAGAATCATAAGAGGATCACTAGAGCAAAACTAGTCACAAGATCCAACAAGACATGATTTGATTCAAATTGCTCACAGATATAAAGCTAGCAAGGAGAAAGCTAAGCTAAAACACGAAGAGCCATAAAAGAAGTCTAGTAGACTATCACTTGATATGACAAGGTATAGAGTATGAAATCAAGCCATACAAGGATAATAATCAAAGCTCCACAAGTTTTATTATGCAATGCAAGACATTTGAAATAAAAATACATTATGATACAATGAATGCAAAAAGAGCAAATTCCCTCAAAACATCCATGCCTCAGTACTGGGATTTGAGATAAAAGATCTAGATGTCCAGTACTGAGATGGACGATGCCTGGGAATAGCAAAAGAAGCAGCAGAAAAATGATTAGGCACAAAGTCATAAGAATGCCCACGAGCACCACCTGGACCTCTCCAAAATGATCTACCAAAAGACCGATACTCCCCCTGTCTAGGTGCTACCCGTGGTCTATCCTCACGATATCCATAACCAGATCACGCTGGACCCACCAAAAGAGTCAACAATTCTCTACAAACCTAGGCCTCATATGTGGTACAGTGAATAGGTCAGCTGCTCTAGAGACTACAAACAAGAAGAGACTCCTCTAATGGATCTCAAAGTGCTCACTCTCTTTCCTCTCAATCTTTGCTCTCCTAAGCAAAACTCAATAGTGTGGCCCTCTTTCTTGCGTAAGGTGCAATGGTACTTGACCTTTGAGGGGTCCGATCGGTGAAACAAGCACCTTTCTTGCTAGAAAGAGTTTGAGCGAACCTCTGATTTAAAAGCAACCTTTGAAGTCTTAGAAGGTTCTTGCTCACACACACCACTTTTCACAACTCTAGCAGTCTTTGGTGGGTGATTCTTGGAAAGCTCTAGGACTTAAAACCTAGGCCATTGTTTTCACACTCACCTTGGATTGATCTAGAATCAAGTTGAGTTTCTTTTCCCACTAGAAAACTTCTCAAGAGTCATTTTGAGATAATCATTCTCTTTGCCAAAGCTCCACAATTAGAGCACTTTTTAGAATTGATTACCTCAACATGTTTGCTCTTAAGAAGATCCACTTCCACTTTGAGAGCCTCACAAGACACACAATAGGACTCTCAATCCTATTCAATGCTCCTTAAATTTGACTCTAAAAGCCTCTTGTATCTTACCAATAATAGCTTTCAACTTCAAAGATGCAACATACAAGAGGAAGAATCAATGACTTTCTTAGAAGCGATAAGAGACATGGATCTTTCAATTTTAGCTTTCTCTTCAAGCGTCTTGTTTAAAGCTTCAATCTCAATTGTAAGCTTAGGACAATTTTCACATGATGCAGCTCTAGAGTAATTGACCATTTCGGTCAACTCTTGCATTTTAATCCTATTGTTCTTACAATGAGAGCAAGTGTGACTAGCATCAAACTTTTGCAATTCTTTTAAAGAGCTATCCAGTTTTAATTCTAGCAAAGCACAATTTGAGCAAGTTAAGGGAATAGCATCCAAGGTAGTCACACCAAGCGGAATGGCATCCATGCAAACAGAACTAGACTTGAGAGCTTCTAGTTCGACAAGAGCATTTTCCAATTGTTTTTCAACAGAGGAATGAGCATAATTTAAGCTTGACAATTCATTAAGCAAGCTAGAGCATGAATCACAGAAATCATCAGGATTAATGGACTTGAGCCTAACCACTTCTAGGTTCAAATTATCAATCATAGTATCCTATTTCTTAATCAATTTAACTTGCTTATGCATTTTTTGTTCAGCAAGCACCAAAGCCCTTTTCATGTCAGGAAGTGAAGGGTATACCTCATCGGGATCACTAAAATGATCCTCGCTGTTGGAGGAGTCACTGTCGTGGCTGTTCTTGGCCATGAAGCACATGCCAGTAAAATCACGTGCCTTCTTCTTGCCACGGGAGTCACTCCTGTCGTCCTCCGCCTCCGAGTCCACATCATCCATGCTCACATCCTCTAGAGCTTCAAGGACTTGGCTGACAAACTTGCGATAGTTTGTCTTCTTGGACTTAGCATCCCTCGCTTGAGGATGCCTTTGTGACTCCTTCTCCTCCTTGCCCTTCAGCTTGGGGCATCTAGAGCGAATGTGGTTCTGCTCACCACATTCAAAGCATGTGATAGGTCCACCTCTCCTCCTATTTCTCACATTGTTGTACGCCTGTGAATTTGGTGGATAGGATGGCTAAATCATCTTCAGTAGTCTCTCAAGTTGCTCATCGCTCAAAGAATGCAAAGCGCATAAAGAAAAGCCGATGAGCTAACATCAAAAGAATCGAGTATCTACCCTTAGATTGGTCGACCACTAAAGCCATCGGCTCATCGTGGGGAGACGCGAGATGAAATCAATCTCATGCGCTTCAACCTCGAGTAAAGCTTATCCATGGTAAGCTCACTCATGACATGTTGTCATTTATGGCGTTGATCTTCATCCCCTGCACCTTCACATCCAAAGCACCCAAAAGTGGCGTGCATTTTTAGACTCGAAAAAACAAGATCAACAAATAGGAGATCATGAAGAATTTTAGAAAATCTCCCCACGGCTCATCTAAAGATTCACCGTGTCTTTGCTCGATCTTGGAGTAAGCTTTCTTTAGTCGGTTCTGTCTCACTTCCTTGATCGCAGTGGCCCCCTCGTGATAATCACAAAGAGTCCGCCAGATCTCATGAGCAGACAGCAAATGAGCAACACGCTCAAACTCCGATCGACTAAGGCCTTGAATCAAGAAATTTCGAGCCTATTTGTTGTTCTCCACATCCGAGTGATCAAATTATCATCTACCGCACGACATAAGGGTTTTTCACCTTAAGCCAAATTATGCCATTGAGCCTCGATGTAGGCCTCGTATTCGGCCTTCCAATAAGCAAAATCAACTCCATCAAAAACATGTGGCCCGATTGAATATCATCGATCGCCATGGCTCCAAAGACCTGTTAAGATCTATGAGAAGAGCTAACCGGCTCTGATACCACTTGTAGGATCGTAAAGGCGACTAGGGGGGGGGATGAATAGGCGCTTTCTCAACTTTCTCGCCTAAATCAAATTCAACACGAACTTGACTCCTTTAGCTATGAAGGCTAAGAAGATCAGTAAGCGCACAGTGGAAGCCTTGTGCTGAATTCGATAACCCCGACAACCACACGACACAAAAGTGGAGACTTAATCTCAAAGGGCAGATCTGGGCACGCACGGCCCGACCGACAATCAACCAAATGTCCGACCGGCAACTAATCAAGCGGTCGGACCGGTGGATAACGGTTCGACCCGGCGAGATACGGTCTAAACACAGGCGGTCGGACCCGTTGCAACACCGGCCCGACCGGTCACCCGTAATCAAAATCAATCCCAAATCCAAAACGAAATTTGATCCAACTTTTGATTCAACCAATGAAACTTGACCAAATTTCGAGCACACCTCCCTAATGATATTAGAGACCTATTTCTAGCGACGATCCTTCGATCCACTTGCAGAATCGATCTCTCAAGGATTTTACAAAGAAGTGCACAAACCCTAGAAATATGAAAATCTTTGATTCAAGACTTGCTTGTGGGGGTTGATGGTCCAGATGATTCTAGGAGTACTCCCACACATCAAAGCAAGACAAAGTGGGTCAATAGACCAAGTTAAACCACTTGAATCAAGGAAGCACCAAATTCATCCAAATGAGAGAAGAACACAAAAGAGAGACAAATGAACTCTCAAGCAAGCATCACAAGATTGATTGATCTCACAAGATGCTTACAAAGCCACTCCTCAAGGAGGACAAGAGCTCACCAAGGAGCAACCACAATCTCTCCCTCTCTTCCTCTCCAAACCCTAACCCTAGAAAAAGGAAGGGGAAACCAAATGAATACCTCAAAAGGGTTTTACATCTCCCCCCTTCTATTTATAGGAGAGGATTAGGGTTTCACTTTTGGGACCCACTCACACATGGGACCCACACACAACATCTGTTGAAGCAATCGCCTGCTTCACCACGTGTAGGTTGATCAGTGGTTCTCATCACGTCGTCAAGCCTCTCTTGTCCGAATCCCATCGGAACCTCCCAGAGACTCGCACCGATATCCGCACCACCTGATCCAACCAGCTGCACCGAACTACCCGTTCGATCCATCTTGCCCATTTTGCACCATGCTCGAGTCACACGACCTCACCCGGTATCCATGATCGCTCGACCTCGCCTCTCAAGCGTAGTCCCGATCCACCTCACCGTTGACGTCGTTGATCTGTAAGCCACCTGCACAGCAATAGACAAACAAACCATTTCCGGGAACAAGTTCTTCACAACTTGACCCACACTAGTTCCGCAATGCAATATACATCAATAAAGCATTGATAACTAATCATAAAACACAATCAAACACATCAATGCAAACTTGGCTATCCTCCAGTCAATGCCGGTCCGATCACCCCACGGCCGGTCCGACCGATTTAGTCGGCCGACCGCTCACAACGGTCGGACCGACCAAAAAAGACTTAGCTAAATTCCAAATTGAAAATCCAAACCTTCGAATTTTCAACTCAATAGAACTTTTGACCGAGCTCCAAAATGATGCAACCACATCCGTGAGACTCCCTCACCGGCCTACACAACCTATTTTTGGCTTAGCTCCAAAAGCCACTTTTCAAATTACGTCGGCCTGACCGCCAAAGATGGCGGTCGGATTCCTCCCATGGGCGATCGATCGCCGACACACCGGTCGGGCGCACTGTGGTCGACGACTTTGAAGCAAATCCGAAAACGCGAGATTTTGCTAACCAACAATGCCATTGCCAATTGACTCATCATCCTGAGATCGTGCACATATCCTCACGATATCCACATGTTCACATTTCGGTTGTAGTTGGCTTGTCTACTCTATGCTTGATTTATCATGTATGGTACTTGCTGAGTTTCGACTCATTCTTGCTTTGTTGTTTATTTTATGTGATCATTGATGATGACACTGGGCGGGAGTACTCACACCCACACTTTTCACTCTTTTCACCTTCCTTCAGTTTTAATAATAAGATTTGATTGTATCTTTCATTCGTAGATTGTTGAACCGTAATAAATAATGTTGATGTAGTTGATGATTCCCCCGATGCCATGGTTGCTTAGTACTATTTGTGGTCCTTGATCACTCCATTGTTTTAATCGTTTGGATTCGACCTTTATTACTGCTATTACTTTATGAAAGTTTAACTTCTTTATGTCCTCGTATGAGTTATGTTTTGAATTCTTCCGCTTGATGATTACATGTTAGATCCTTTAGGTAGCATCTTGGGTTTTGAATAGCCAGGGTATTACAGTTGGTATCAGAGCGGGCTTTAGGTCCTTGGTAAACATCGTATTAAAATGACACACGGTGCACAGTAGGTGGGGTTTTGGAAATCCATTGCATCCGCATTTCTAGTGATGTGGTTCATTATGTTGTACTGTATCGAATTGCTTATGTACTATATGTAACATCCCAAATCTGGATTTGTGTTTCAAATGTAAGAAAATCAGGAGAAATTAAAACTTTTCTTGCATCTTGAAGACTTGGTCATTTTGGTAATTCTTTTCCAAAGAATTATGGAAAATCCAATTTAAATTCTCTTTTGACTCTAATCAAAAACCCTCCTTGGCAAAGGTCTTTTGCCAAATCCTTGGAAATCTTTTCCCTGAGTTTTTGGGAGGCTTGGCAACACCTCTGAATTATCTCATGATTTTTAGAAATTATTTGATAATTTTTGGAGTCAAGTCAAACTGGTCAAACCCTATTTTCCTCTCTTCTGAAATTTCTGGAGAATAATTCAGTGCATGAAAATCTCTAAATATTTTATGGGAGGTTCCTCCTGCTGTCAGCAAGCTCCAGTTAAAATTTCATAAATTTTGGAGTTTGTTTGCTACCTCAAATAATTCCTCAAAAATCAGATGTTTAAAATTCAAATTCTAACTGGTTTGCACTGTTCCTCGGGTTCGAACCAGACTCGGGCTCGAGCCACTTGACTCGGTCGAGTCGACTAAACGCACCGGCGCGGTCGCTCGGGCGCGCGCGTTGTGAGCCGTTGGATCAGCATCGAACGGTTCTGGATCAACCGAACGACGGAACCGTTGTAATCCACGCGATCTAACTCAGCCGTTCGATTTCAATCCGACGGTCAGCGCGTCGTCTCCTTCCTCCGATCAGCGTAGCGCGTCGTGTCGGCCATGGCGTCTGAGAGGAAAAGTCGCGGCGTGCCGTCCCTTCCCGGCCGCTTTAAACGACTCTTTCAGGCGCATTTAATGCTCGCCGTGCTCCTCCTCAGCGCCCCTCTCCAATCGCTGCCCGTCGCTCTCTCGCTCAAGCGGCCAGTTGACCGGCGAATTCTCGCTGCTCTCGCCATCCTCGGCTATTTAAGCTCCTTTGGTTCTCCCTTAGCTTCCTTTAGCACCCCAACTCTAGCCAAGACTCTCAAGCCAGCTGGAGCCGCAGACCCTCGGAAGCCTTCACCGCCATTGTCGGTTTGGGGCTTGGTGAAGTCGGTGCCATGCGGGCTTTCTTCTTCAAGTCTTCACTCCTCTGCTCCCCTCTACTCATCAAGCTTAACCTCACTCAATTCGGTTCAATTTGTCCAGGACGAGCTGAATCGGATTTCCCAATTTCACCGAACCGCGTTCCTCCTCGCCCGGCAGCTTGACTCTCCTCGGCGCATCCATTGCGCTCGTGTAGCTCCTCTTTAGTCCCTAGTGGCCCGCACTGCTCCCTTGAACCGCAATGAGCTTATCGCCGCTTCGTTTGGTCTTTTTCGCCACTTGGTTCCCTCGGCTGCCGACGCTCAGTCCACCGCACCGATTTCGTTGGTACCTTTAGATGCGCAATGATGTTTGGGACCCATTTTGGGCACTTGCTCGCACCATCACGGCCGAGCCGCCGCGGCTAGTCGTTCCTCCCGTCGCTTTTGCCTGGACGAAAACAGATCGGGCGTTTTGAATGTGAGTCGGTCCGACTGCCGATCCGTAGATCTACGCCCACATTCGCGGAGATTTGAATTCGCCGCGCGTCTCGATCAGGACCGTTGGATCCAAGATCAACGGTCCCGATGCGAGGTCGCGTGGACCGTTGGATCTCAGATCCACGGTTCGCGTGCGTGGGCGCGTTCGGTTCAGCCCGCGCGCTCGGATCAACGTGAATCGTTGGATCCCGATCCACGGCTCGCGCGCTGCGAACGCTCGGACCGCCGAACGCCCGTCTGGTCGTGAACCGCTGGATCCGCATCCAACGGCCGACGCTTAGGGTTTCGCGACGCCATACAAGCAAGCTAGCGCCGGGACGCGACCGTTGATCCAAGATCGACGCCCTGTGTTCGCCACGCCATTTCTAATTTCGAATTTCGAGAGGATTTATTTATCAATCAAAAATGTGATAACTTGTAAAATGCATAACTAATTCATTTCAAATCCTTTTAGGTTGATTCAAATTTTGTTGGTTATGTTTTTAACTAGACTTTAATTTAAAAATGTTTCCAAACTCAGTATAGCTCCAGAAAATTTTGCTAATGAATAGTAGTATTTTTGATTTATAAAAGCTGAGCAAAATTGTTTTGGCCATATCTTTTGCATTAAGAATCCAAATCAATTGGTTCTTGTTGCTAAATTCTTTGTAAATCATTATCTTGCTACTGTAAAATTTTTAGAATTTTTGGAGAAGGTTTACTGTTGGGTCTTTGCATTTTATTCGCTCTTATCGTTTGGTTCTCGCTTTTTCGTTAGGATCCGAAGAGCACGTTGACAATATTGTTGATCCTCGCAGAAGACCTTGACCCACAAAGCAGGTGCAAGCAGTTTGATCATGTTAATCCCATTATATTTCAAGTCTAATATATTGATTTTAACTTGTATGTATGCATTGCTATTTTGTTGTTAAATTATGGTTAGTATCCTATAGTTGCATAATCTATAGGACTTGTTTATCTTTTACTACCATGAGCCTAGGTTATTTGCTATGATTTGAGTTCAATGGATGAGCTATTGTCATTTAGTAGAATACAAATTGAAATTGCTTAGAAATTCTTAGCTTCGGTAGTAATGGGCGATCATCGATCTTAGTCGATGATCTTGATCACACTATTATTTATTATTCCATTATGTCCAGCACTTTGTGCTTTGTTACTTTGTAAAGTCAAAAACTGAAAATAAAATTGTTTTAGACTTGGGCACAATGGTATGTTGGTGTGATCTGTTGGTGTGAATGGAATGGTGCCTAGGTCATCAAGGATCGAGTTACTTGTGTCACTAAGCCAAGCGCTTATGCGTGCTAACCACGCGAGAGGGATATGGGACCTCTCTTGACTAAGTACTTTGGCGTGTGTTATCTCCGAGTCGCAGGAGGGGGTTGTGTGTGTTGTGTGAAAAAGGATATGTGTTCTTGTGTTGGGTGTGCGGTGGTGGAGATTCCGGGTAGGCTCTCCACCTCGAGGAGCATTGTAGTTGTCCAAGGCTTTACCTGCGACGGGTAGTTGACCGAGGCTTTACAATGACTCCGACACAACGTATGGGTTTCTATCCATACGGGCGGCTCGTAGTTAATGCACAATATTGGAAATGTCTCGTAGGACTTAGCTGTGAGACCCCGGTTTATCCGGCTTGTAATGCTTAACCATCCACTTGGTCCTAGCATCACAAATCAGATAATCCGAGACTCAAGACATGTATACTTCCCAGAGTGCAGTATACACACCTCTTTACAAAGTTCATGCATCAATTCCATTCATTCACATAGAACCGAAACAAAAACAACAAACCAAAATATAACATAAATAAGGGATAGTCATAACAAAAGAGAGGCCCACCGGCCAAATGACAAATACATAAAGAAATTTAACAGCGGAAGCAAAAGCGCCATAAGATGGCTATAAACAAAAGAGCCAATCAGTGTGCCTTTAACCCACAAGGCAACCGACCGGACCGCCAAGCTAGTCGTCGAATCCACAGCACAACTCACAAAAGTGAGGCCCTTGGGGCTCACCTTCTTCCTCTGCAAACAAAAGCAGCCTAGCAAAAACTGGGTGAGTACATTGAATGTACTCGCAAGATATATAAGAATGATAACAGATCTATACAATAACTATATGCAAGCTTATTTAAGTGGAGCAGGTTAGGACTCAAATTTTTAAGCATAAAGCAAGTTTTATTTGCAATAATATAATAGATCAAAGGCAATTTTGCAATCTGATTTTATTTGATAAAAACAGTAGTAATCAAGTAGCAACAACAGTAAAACAGTCCTGGAAGGGACTAAACCATTAGTCACCACAACAATAGCATGAATTACCCATTCATGCCAACCATGTCAAATTTTAATTTAAAAGGTTGTAGTCTAGTTCTTGCACGACCTTACCAAGCATGTCCATAACCTAGGGCGAGGCTATTCGAATAGTTTTATCCTCAGGGGTGTACCAATGTACCCACACGCCGGCACCGCCTTTTGCCAAGCTATTAAGCACACTTCCTTAGGTATGCTTAAGACGGCTAAGTCCTACGAGACATTTCCAATATTGCGAATTATTCACGAGCCACCCGTATGGATAGAAACCCATACGTTGTGTCGAGTCATTGTAAAGCCTCGGTCAACTACCCGTCGCAGGTAAAGCCTTGGACAACTACAATGCTCCTCGAGGTGGAGAGCCTACCCGGAATCTCCACCACCGCACACCCAACACAAGAACACCGAGAACACATATCATGTTTCACACAACACACACAACCCCTCCTGCGACTCGGAGATAACCCACGCCAAAGTACTAAGTCAAGAGAGGTCCCATATCCCTCTCGCGTGGTTAGCACGCATAAGCGCTTGGCTTAGTGACACAAGTAACAATTCGGTCCTTAGGGACCTGGGCACCTTTCCTTGTCACACCCAACAATCACACCAACATGCCATTGTGCCCAAGTCAAATCATTTTGTTTCATTTTCGGTTTTTACAAAACAAAAGCATAAGGTACTGAACCAAAAATAAACAAAATGATTTGTGTGATCAAGGTCATCGACTAAGTCGATAACCGCCCAATTCTACCGGTAGCTAAGCATTTCTAAGCATGACATCGCAAAGGCAGTAAAAGAGCATAATTAAATCACCGGGCTCTAATTCACCAGCGATATTAATAACTTATGGTTGTGGCAGGGGATAATATTTTAATGGCAACAATGCATTAGGAATAGCTACCTCTAAACAGGGCAAAATTAATTGGACACAAAAGCAATGCATACATATAGTTTGTAAACAAGATATTAGACTCTGAAAGTAATGGGACATTTATGATCAAATATCTTGCCTGCTTGCTGTGGGTCAGGGTGCTGCTGTGGATCAACAAGATTATCAATGTGCTCTTCGGATCCTATCGAAAGAACCAAAAAGAACCAATAAGGCAAAAAGAAACCGAAAAGATTCGACAGTCAACTTCAACAAAAAGCTCTCAAATTTTTACAGTAGAAAGAACATAATTTTTATGAACTAAATCAATAAGAACCAATTGATTTGGATTCTCAATGCAAAAGTTATGGCCAAAACCATTTCAGTCGGCCAGAAAATGAAAAATAGCACTATTCACCTAAGCAAGGATTTTAGTGAAATTTTCTAGAATGATTCAGCTACTGAAATTTTTATGATAAATCAAGCATCCTATAGGATGAACAGCCCCACTGGATTCATCTTATTTGGAGCTTACAATAAATAGTTATGAATTTTCCAAGTTAAATCCATTTTTCAGTTGTACAGATAATCAGTTTAATGCTTTCTTTCAAAATCTAAATTTTCGGCTGCAGAAACATAGTTGAAACCTATTTTAGAATAAGGTTCATTAGAAATGAAAAATAACAAAAGTGGTTTGACCGATTTTGGAGTTAAAATGAATTAGTTATGCATTTTCAAAGATAAAACTATTTTTAAGTTGATAAATAAATCCTCTCGGGAAATTCAGAAATTAAATCGACGTGGACGAACGAGGAGCGTCGATCTTGGATCCGACGGTCCGCGTCCCAGCGCTAACGCGAGCGCGCGGGATTCACAAACCCTAAACGCCACCGTTGATCGGATCCAACGGTTCACGTGGATTAGGACGTCCGGGCGGTCCGAACATTCACACGCATAGGAACCGTTGATCTTGGATCCAACGATCCCCACGCGCGGTAACAGAACGAACGCGCCAACCCTAATCACCAGCCGTTGGATGAAAAACTAACGAACGAGATGCTAAGGGAAGTTCGGCGGTCCGAACGTTCATCGGATCGGACCGTTGATCTAGGATACAACGGTCCACGTTGATCCGAAGCGCGGGATCGTCCGAACGCGCCCACGCACGCGAGCCGTTGATCTGGGATCCAACGCCCCGCGGACCCGAATCGCTCAACGCTCTCTTCGCTATGGGCCGTCGATCAAGATCGACGGTCCGTAATCATCGACAAAAGACGACTCGTGCTTTCGTCAGGCAAAATTTACAGAGGCGATCTCCGCTAATCGCCGGTGATCTAGAGCACGCTAAGCTAACCAAGAGCACCAACATGATCCTAATGCTAACGCAAGATCTACAAGAAAGAAAGAATCGAGCAATGGATGACTTACCCGAGCCGAGACGAAATTGAACGTTTTCGGCCGAATTTGGGGGAAAATCAAATTGATACGATCCCTGCGGCCAAATGTGAAATTGATTGAGGGCTAATGCGCACAGAGATGAGAGTAAGCGGAGGGAGCAAGGAGTTTGAAAATGGTGCACTTACCGTGAGTCAAGAAGAAGATCACCCTTTGCGGCTGAAAGGGGGAAAATAGAAATTGAGCTGCTCTCTGCTGCCAAAAGCAAAATCGACAGAGGGTTAATGCTCTATGAGATGCCAAGTAACTGAGGAAGCAAGGGTTTTGAAAGAGAAGGCCCGGAGCACCACTTTCACCGAAGGACCCGAAGCTTCAACAATGGCGGCCAAGAGCAAATTTTTGAAATGGAGCTCACTCAGTGTACTAGAAGCAATGCTGGAGCTCGAGGGTGTTTAAAGGAGGATAAGGAAGCCACTGGAGGAGTTTTATAGGCCGAGAAGCAAGGAAGAAGCAACGGGATGAAAAATGGAGATGCACTGTGCTGAGGTTGGCCGAGGGCGACGGGGGCAGGTAACAGCAGCGGAGACGACGACTGTGGAGGCGACCGGACGGGAGCATTAAATGCGGAAGAGCCGTTGGCAAAAAGGAGACGCGACCGGCTCGCCAAGGGTACCGTGCACGCCACCTGCTGACTCGGCCGATACGCGAGCGAGAGGAAGACGAAAGAGATCAGCCGTTGGATTTTAATCGGACGGCCGAAAAAGAACGTGTTGCTGATAACGATTCAATCGCGCGCTTGATCTCGGGCCGCTGATTTGGATCCTACGGTTCACGTTATGTGAGGCGTTCGCGGGTCCGAACGCTTCCTCTTTCGAGCCGCGATCTTCGATGAACGGTTCGAGCGAGAGGGAGGATCGGCGGTCCGAACGTCACCTCGAGCGCAGACCGCACGATTGGATCTAACGGGCGAAATTGAAATCGCCCGATGCGGCCGAGTCGGTGCAGGTTAGTTGATCCGATCGAACCGAACGGCTTGAACCCGAGTGTGACTTGAGTCCAAGGAATAGTAAAAGCTGATTTTGAGTTATTTGTTGAGCTGACTTAGGATAATTAATTAAGATAGCAAACAAGCTCCAAAAATTATGAAATTTTAAATGGAGATTGCTAACAGAGGGAGGAACTTTATATAAAATTTTCAGAGACTTTTATGCACTGCATTTTTCTCTAAAAATTCTAGAAGGCTATTTTAGGAGTTTGACTTGTCTCAAAAATTATCAAATAATTTCTGAAAATTATGAAATAATTCTGAGGTGTTAAACATCACTCCTAGACCCAAGAAAAATTATTTCCAAAGGTTGGGCACAAGATTTTCATGAAGGAGATTTATGACTCGAATTTAATTGGGGAAATTTTGAGTTTTAATTTCCACCAATTAAAGGAAGAGGTTTCAAACACTGTAACAATACCTGAGGTAGCAAAAGTTTTAATTTATCCTCAATTTTTATTACATTTGAAACATAAACCCAATTTGGGATGTTACAAAACCTCCCCCTTACAAAATCTCGTCCCGAGATTTGGCTCACTCGAAAAGAAAGATGGATAGTCCGCACGAGACGATCTTCCCTTTCCCAAGTAGCCTCATCCTCGAATGGTTCGACCACCGAACTTTGAGGAATCGATGGTTTTATTCCTTGTCCTTCGTTCAGCCTCTTCAAGGATGCGAACAGGGTGCTCGCGATAGGTCAAATCTTCTTGGACATCGAGAGTTTCCAACGGGGCTTCCTCAGTTGGAACACGGAGACACTTCTTAAGTTGGGACACATGGAAAACATCATGTACCCTTCGAGTGCAAACCGCAATTCCAACTTATAGGCAATGACTTCTTTCTTCTCGATAACACGGTAAGGACCGACATATCGAGGAGCTAACTTGCCCTTGACGCCGAAACGCTGATGGCCCTTCAAAGGAGAGACTTTAAGATAAACAAAGTCATCCAGCTCAAAGCTCAATTCACGGCGACGGCGATTCGCGTAGCTCTTTTGCCTTGATTGAGCTGTGCGTAACCGATCACGAACGAGCTGGACTTGGCTTTCAGCTTCATTGATCGAGTCCGGACCAAAGAAAGGTCTTTCACTGCCTCGCACCAGGCTCAACGGGTTCGTGCACTTTCTCCCGTATAAGGCCTCGAAGGTGACATGCCAAGACCGCTGAAATCGTTGTTGTAGGAAAACTCGGCAAAAGGCAAGCATTTCTCCCAATTCTTTCCATAGGAGAGGACACAAGCACGAAGCATGTCTTCCAACACTTGGTTGACCCTTTCGGTCTGACCATCAGTTTGGGGGTGGTATGCTGTGCTAAAGGTAAGACGGGTTCCCATAGCCTCTTGCAAACTTTGCCAAAAGCGAGACGTGAAAAGAGAACCACGATCCGAGACAATTGTCTTAGGTACCCCATGTAAGCTCACGATGCGGGCAATGTAGAGATCCGCCAAAAGACCTACACGGAGATCCGCCTTGACCGGAAGGAAGTCGCCACCTTAGTTAGCCGATCAATGACAACCCGGATGGCATCATTGCCCTTGAGGTGCGAGGCAGACCGGTGATAAAATCCATACCGATCGAATCCCACTTCCATTCAGGAATAGGCAAAGGCTGAAGTAGTCCTGCTGGACGCTGATGCTCGGCCTTGACACGACGACACACGTCGCACTCGGCAACGAACTTCGTAATTTCCCTCTTCATTCGGGTCCACCAAAATCCCTGACGGAGATCTCGATACATCTTTGTGGCACCGGGATGAATAGACAAAGGCGAATCATGGGCTTCACGGAGAATTAACTTCCGCAATTCCATGTCCTTTGGAACCACAAGGCGTTGCCCGAATCTTACAACACCATGCTCATCCTCAGAGAAGCACTTAGCTGTACCGTTCTTGATATTTCCCTTGATGTGGTTCACTCCAACATCTGATTGTTGGGCGATCTTGATCCGCTCTACTAAGGTTGGTTGCACAACCAAAGTAGCGAGGGAACCATGCTCCACCAAACCTAAGTTGAGACGCTGAAATTCCTCCAGAAGAGTGGGTTGACATTCCTGGAGCAACAAGGCATTGCAATGCGCTTATGATCGAGCGCATCGGCAACGACATTAGCCTTGCCCGGATGGTAGTGAATACCCATGTCATAGTCCTTGATCAACTCCAACCATCTCTTTTGCCTGAGGTTCAGATCTGGTTGGGTGAACAAATACTTTAAGCTTTTGTGATCCGAATACACTTCGCAACGATTACCGATTAGGTAATGTCGCCAAATTTTAAGTGCATGAATCACAGCAGCTAATTCCAAGTCATGGGTAGGATAGTTGAGTTCATGAGGTCTCAATTGCCTTGATGCATAGGCCACTACCTTGCCTTCTTGCATCAGGACACAACCGAGCCCTCGACGAGAAGCATCACAAAAGATATCGAAGCTTCGATGGATATCCGGAAGAACGAGGACGGGAGCAGTGGTCAAACGCTTCTTGAGTACTTGGAAGCTTTCCTCACAAGCATCGGACCACAAGAACTTCTTGTCCTTCTTGAGCAACTCCATCATCGGCTTCGCGATCTTGGAGAAATTCTCGATAAAACGGCGATAATATCCCGCTAAACCGAGAAAACTCCGCACTTCGGTTACCGAAGTAGGCTGACACCAAGAAAGAACATCGCTGATCTTACTAGGATCAACGGCTATGCCTCCTGCCGAAAGAAAGCAAAACGCTAGCGACTAGTGGAATGGAATATCACCCTAATCGAAAGCCAAAACAAAGAAGTATATAACTTAAACAGCTTATAAAAGACTCCAAAAATCGTGAATCGAATCACCAACCAAACTCAACTTCCCAATACAACTAACCCGTATTGAATGAACGAGTAATTGTTTGAGAAGATAAAAATCAGAAGGTCAAGGTAAGATCTAATACCACTTAAGATCAAGGCTAAATCAGCGAAAATAGTGTTAGATACATAGCTAACTAGTATCACATCTTACCCTTTTAACCCCACAAGTTTTAGTTGATTATCCTCTCATTTTCTACCCCATTAGAAACCATCGAGCTTGCTGTCCGGAAATTGAGCTTGCTGTAGCGATTTCGCATCCAAGCTTCCAGCCGAAGTCTTCCATTCTAGAAACTTCAAAACCTGGCACACTTCAATTTGCCAAGCTCAGTGGTCCTATCAGAAACCATTGAGCTTGTCGTCTGAAATTGAAGCGTCTTTGCTCAGATTCCGCATCCAAGCCTCTAGCCGAAACCTTCAGTACAGAAACTTCAAAACCCTAAGAACTTTAATTTGCCAAACTCAGTGGTTCCCAAAACCCATTTAATCGATAACACTATCTTTGAAGGAAGAAGAGGTAAACAATTTTCAAAACTCAAATTAGAGTGAGATGAGAGGAGAAAGCTAAGATAGGTAAGGAATAAAATCTGAGAATTCCTTAAGCTTTCAAAAATCATTTGATACTTTGAAATTAAGTTTTTTAAAATATCCTAAAGACGACCAACTTGGGTTGCTACGGTCAGTATGGCTCTGATACCAAACCTTGTGAGACCCCGGTTTATCCGGCTTGTAATGCTTAACCATCCACTTGGTCCTAGCATCACAAATCAGATAATCCGAGACTCGAGACATGTATACTTCCCAGAAATGCAGTATACACACCTCTTTACAAAGTTCATGCATCAATTCCATTCATTCACATAGAACCAAACAAAACAACAAACCAAAATATAACATAAATAAGGGATAGTCAT
Source organism: Hsuehochloa calcarea (assembly GCA_036346395.1). Lineage (NCBI taxonomy): Eukaryota > Viridiplantae > Streptophyta > Magnoliopsida > Poales > Poaceae > Hsuehochloa > Hsuehochloa calcarea. The sequence continues at coordinate 14,313,799 of CM070615.1, read as the reverse complement.
TACAAAGAGAGGCCCACCGCCAAATGACAAATACATAAAGAAATTTAACAATGAAGCAAAAGCGCCATAAGATGGCTATAAACAAAAGAGCCAATCGGTGTGCCTTTAACCCACAAGGCAACCGACTGCACCGCCAAGCTAGTCGTCAATCCACAAAGACAACTCACAAAAGTGAGGCCCTTGGGGCTCACCTTCTTCCTCTCAGAACAAAAGCACCCGACAAAGAAATCGGGTGAGTACATTGAATGTACTAAAGATATATAAGAATGATAACAGATCTATACAATAACTATATGCAAGCTTATTTAAGTGGAGCGAGTTAGGACTCAAATTTTTAAGCATAAAGCAAGTTTTATTTGCAATAATATAATAGATCAAAGGCAATTTTGCAATCTGATTTTATTTGATAAAAACAGAGTAATCAAGTAGCAACAACAAGAAATAGTCTTGGAAGTGACTAAACCATTAGTCACCACAACAATAGCATGAATTACCCATTCATGCCAACCATGTCAAATTTTAATTTAAAAGGTTGTAGTCTAGTTCTTGCACGACCTTACCAAGCATGTCCATAACCTAGGGCGAGGCTATTCAATAGTTTTATCCTCGCAGGTGTACCAATGTACCCACACGCCTGATCGCCTTTTGCCAAGCTATTAAGCACACTTCCTTAGGTATGCCGCAAGACGGCTAAGTCCTACGAGACATTTCCAATATTGCGAATTATTCACGAGCCGCCTGTATGGATAGAAACCCATACGCTGTGTCTGAGTCATTGTAAAGCCTCGGTCAACTACCCGTCGCAGTAAAGCCTTGACAACTACAATGCTCCTCGAGGTGGAGAGCCTACCCGAATCTCCACCACCGCACACCCAACACAAGAACACCGAGAACACATATCATGTTTCACACAACACACACAACCCCTCCCGCGACTCGGAGATAACCCACGCCAAAGTACTAAGTCAAGAGAGGTCCCATATCCTCTCGCGTGGTTAGCACGCATAAGCGCTTGGCTTAGTGACACAAGTAACAATTCGGTCCTTAGGGACTGGCGCCTTTCCTTGTCACACCCAACAATCACACCAACATGCCATTGTGCCCAAGTCAAATCATTTTGTTTCATTTTTGGTTTTTACAAAACAAAAGCATAAGGTACTGAACCAAAAATAAACAAAATGATTTGTGTGATCAAGGTCATCGACTAAGTCGATAACCACCCAATTCTACCCAGTAGCTAAGCATTTCTAAGCATGACATCGCAAAGGCGGTAAAGAGCATAATTAAATCACCGGCTCTAATTCACCAAATGATATTAATAACTTATGGTTGTGGCGAGGATAATATTTTAATGGCAACAATGCATTAGGAATAGCTACCTCTAAACAGGGCAAAATTAATTGGACACAAAAGCAATGCATACATATAGTTTGTAAACAAGATATTAGACTTTGAAAGTAATGGGACATTTATGATCAAATATCTTGCCTGCTTGCTGTGGGTCAGGGTGCTGCTGTGGATCAACAAGATTATCAATGTGCTCTTCGGATCCTATCGAAAGAACCAAAAAGAACCAATAAGGCAAAAAGAAACCAAAAGATTCGAAACCAACTTCAACAAAAAGCTCTCAAATTTTTACAGTAGAAAGAACATAATTTTTATGAACTAAATCAACAAGAACCAATTGATTTGGATTCTCAATGCAAAAGTTATGGCCAAAACCATTTCAGTCGGCCAGAAAATGAAAAATAGCACTATTCACCTAAGCAAGGATTTTAGTGAAATTTTCTAGAATGATTCAGCTACTGAAATTTTTATGATAAATCAAGCATCCTATAAGATGAACAGCCCCACTGGATTCATCTTATTTGGAGCTTACAATAAATAGTTATGAATTTTCCAAGTTAAATCCATTTTTCATTATGCACGATAATCGCTTTAATGCTTTCTTTCAAAATCTAAATTTTCGGCTGCAGAAACATAGTTGAAACCTATTTTAGAATAAGGTTCATTAGAAATGAAAATAACAAAAGTGGTTTGACCGATTTTGGAGTTAAAATGAATTAGTTATGCATTTTCAAAGATAAAACTATTTTTCGCTTGATAAATAAATCCTCTCGGAAATTCAGAAATTAAATCGACGTGGATTTAACGAGGCGCCGATCTTGATCCGACGGTCCGCGTCCAGCGCTAACGCGAAGCGCGCGGATTCACAAACCCTAAACGCCACCGTTGGATCCGATCCAACGGTTCACGTGGATCGACGCCCGGCGGTCCAACATTCACACGCATAGGAACCGCTGATCTTGGATCCAACGATCCCCACGCCGCGTAATGTAATGAACGCGCCAACCCTAATCACCACCGCTGGATGAAAAACTAACGAACGAGATGCTAAGGGAAGTTCGGCGGTCCGAACGCTCATCCGATCCGACCGCTGATCTAGGATACAACGGTCCACGCGATCCGAGCGCGTGGGATCGTCCGAACGCGCCACGCGCGAGCCGCTGATCTGGGATCCAACGCCCGCGCGGACCGAATCGCTCAACGCTCTCGCTATGGGCCGTCGATCGAAGATCGACGGTCCGTAATCATCGATAAAAGACGACTCGTGCTTTCGTCCGACAAAATTTACAGAGGCGATCTCCGCTAATCGCGGCGATCTAGAGCACGCTAAGCTAACCAAGAGCACCAACATGATCCTAATGCTAACGCACATCTACAACAAAGAAAGAATCGAGCAATGGATGACTTACCCGAGCCGAGACGAAATTGAACGCTTTCGGCGAATTTGGGGAAAATCAAATTGATACGATCCTCGCGCCAAATGTGAAATTGATTGAGGCTAATGCGCACGAGAGATGAGAGTAAGCGGAGGGAGCAAGGAGTTTGAAAATGGTGCACTTACCGTGAGCTAAAGAAGAAGATCACCCTTGCGGCCGAAAGGGAAAATAGAAATTGAGTCGCTCTCTCACGCCAAAAGCAAAATCGACAGAGGGTTAATGTCTCTATGAGATGCCAAGTAACCGAGGAAGCAAGGGTTTTGAAAGAGAAGGCCCGAGCACCACTTTCACCAAGGACCAAGCTTCAACAATGGCGCCAAGAGCAAATTTTTGAAATGGAGCTCACTCGGTGTACTAGAAGCAATGCCGAGCTCGAGGGTGTTTAAAGGAGGATAAGGAAGCCACCGGAGGAGTTTTATAGGCCGAGAAGCAAGGAAGAAGCAACGGATGAAAAATGGAGATGCACTGCGGCCGAGGTTGGCCGAGGGCGACGGGGCGGTGTAATGCAATGAGACGACGATCGTGGAGGCGACCGGACGGAGCATTAAATGCGAAGAGCCGCTGGCAAAAGGAGACGCGACCGGCTCGCCGGAAGGGTACCGCACGCCACCCTATTGACTCTACGATAGCGCGAGCGAGAGGAAGACGAAAGAGATCACCGCTGGATTTTAATCGGATGGTCGAAAAGAACGGTCGCCGATAACGATTCAATCGCGCGCTTGATCTCGGGCGTTGATTTGGATCCTACGGTTCACGCTGCGCGAGGCGCTCGGTCCGAACGCTTCCTCTTTCGAGCCACCGATCTTCGGATGAACGGTTCGAGCGCAGAGGAGGATCGGCGTCCGAACGTCACCTCGAGCGCAGACCGCACGATTGAGATCTAACGGTCGAAATTGAAATCGCCCGATGCGGCTGAGTCGGTGCAGTTAGTTGATCCGATCGAACCGAACGGCTTGAACCCGAGTGTGACTTGAGTCCAAGGAATAGTAAAAGCTGATTTTGAGTTATTTGCTGAGCTGACTTAGGATAATTAATTAAGATAGCAAACAAGCTCCAAAAATTATGAAATTTTAAATGGAGATTGCTAACAGAGGGAGGAACTTTATATAAAATTTTCAGAGACTTTTATGCAATGCATTTTTCTCTAAAAATTCCAGAAGGCTATTTTAGGAGTTTGACTACTGTTTGACTTGTCTCAAAAATTATCAAATAATTTCTGAAAATTATGAAATAATTCTGAGGTGTTAAACATCACTCCTAGACCCAAGAAAAATTATTTCCAAAGGTTGGGCACAAGATTTTCATGAAGGAGATTTATGACTCGAATTTAATTGGCGAAATTTTGAGTTTTAATTTCCACCAATTAAAGGAAGAGGTTTCAAACTGAGAGACCATGTGAGAGGTCCTCCACTCTGAGTGATGAGTATTTGACAAGTGTGTTGATTAGATTGAGAGTTGAGGTTTTGGTTTGACTGCTTTTACCGAGTCAGTCGAAATCGGAACTACATTTGTGTATGGAGCGGAAGTTCGATTAATCTGAACTCACGGTGTTGGAAAAAGGAACTTCCGATTTTCCCGGTTTTGGTTTCTACCAAGGAAATCGGAACTTCCGCACAAGGTAGCGGAGTGTCCGATAATTCGACATTAAGTGTTCTCGAGATATCGGATCGAATTAAATATCCGAAGTCGGTTGTTCCGATATCGAAGTACCGCAGTTGTTAAGCGCGAACTTCCGATATTCTGACGACAGCGCGGATAATTCGAAATCGGAACTTCCGCCGGGTAAGTGCGAACTTCCGATTATGTCCGTAATCGTGCGTAGAAGATTATTTTGTGATTTTGATCTTGTATGAGTTTGAGTCTTATACAAATGTTGATGCTATGTTATTGTGCAATGCTATGTGATGTGTTTTTGTCTGTGTTGACTGCAGGGCATCAAGATGGAGTCGTGGCGAGACACGTGGACCGGACTAGGCGCAGGAGGCGTTGAGGTCAGAACGGTCGGGATGTGTCGAAGACGGCGTGAATCTTGAAGCGGTTGTGAGTCGTGCACAACAAGGTGTACGGGAGGCTTCCAGAAGATGCGCAAGGGGCGAAAGGGTCTTTTCGCAAAGCGGCAAAAGTGGAGTCGGTTCCGTTCGGGTGTAGCGGGCTTAATGGGTTGGAGGCCCATTAGCAGAGGCTATAAATAGGGAGAACCACGAGTTAGGGTTAGACATTTTTGAGAGAAAATTAGGGTTAGCTCTAGAAAAGGGTGTGTGTTGCCTTTTTGAGAGTTTTGTTGAGTTGAGAGAGAATGAACTAAAAATCTTGTAATCATTCCTCTGTATTTCCTTTGTAATCTTTTGATTTATATTAATGAATCTCTGAGGTTTTGATTACTTGCTTATGCCTTTCTCTATTCTCTTTCTCGTTCATATTGAATGTTTAGGGTTTTGATGTATCTTTTGATTCGCCTTATGAAACAAAGATGAAACTTGATATCTAGAGTCGTTTGCTATTACTCATGCATCCTCAAAGTTTCATGAGCTAAGAATCGAGAATCTCTTATTGTGAGTTTTGGTCTTTCTTGCCCTTCTTCAAGAAATCCGTTTTTGGCTTGATCTTTAAATCTTTGTTTGCGATTCTTCTCCATAAGGTTAAGATGTTGGTTAGAATGATGTCCTGTGAAACTTGACCTGAGAAGAGCATTCAAGATTTAGGATTTTGGATTTTTGGGAAAAACCCGAGCGATCGTTTTCGTCCAGACAATCGGAACTTCCGATTGTCCACTGCGAACTATCAAGCAGCGGAACTTCCGCACTAAACCCCGAACTTCCGGAGTGCGGAACTATCACGGTAGAATCGAACTTCCGATTTCTGAGCGATCTGAAACTTCTGTTTTCGTTCTCTGATTTTGCTTCACTCTTCTTGAGATATCCAGAGGACTTTGTAGGTCTTATTTAATTACAGCAAAGGGGAGGTATTAATTTTAAAGCACCATTCACCCCCCCCCCCTCTGTTGCCATTTCGGTCCTTCAATTGGTATCAGAGCCGGTTAGCTCTTCTTGATAGATCTTAACCGGTCGGTTGAGCCATGGCAACGGACAAGTATTCCACCAAACCTCCAGTTTTTGATGGTCTGGATTACCCCTTCTGGAAGAGCCGAATGGAAACTTACATCCGTGCTCGGGGTATGCCATCCGAGAAAGGTGAAGGTCGATTTGCTTTCTCGCCGATGAAAACATCAATGCGGGAAACATGGCTGATGTTGAGGCAAATGCTAAGGCAAGGAACATAATCATTCAGGGTTTGAGCAGAAGTGAGTTTGATCGCATTTCTCATTTGATTTACGCTTTACATCCGGGTGACCTCGATGCATACCATGAGGGCACTACCCGATTAAGACTGCTCGACAAGATCGGTTCAAGCGTGAATACATAAATTTGAAATGCTTGTCGGTGAATCTCTACGAGTGCTTTTCGCTTTTCACAAGATTTTGAGCAACCTCCGAGCGGTCGGTCTTACATACCCCGACTCGGATAACGCCGACGATGCTTTCGCACTTGATCTTCGTGTTTGGGAGATGAAAGTGACTACCATCAAAGATAGCACGGACCTCTCGACTCGACTCTTGATGCGCTTCACTCGCGCCTCAAGACTCACGAGATTGACATTGTCTCTCAAGGTCGAAGTCACAATGATGGCTTTAGTCACCGATCCCACCTCTGATCTTCTTCGAGTCGACACGTGGGTTCTCCCTAGCCGCTCTCGTGACATAACCGATGATCGCTTAGAGCGGCTTGAGGATGAATAGCTAGCCCTCCTAGCTCTAAGTTTTCCCATGCTTACAAGAGGAGGAGGGATGGTAAAAGAGGAGGTCCTGTGATTTGTTTCGAGTGTGGTGGCCCCAACCACATCCGAGCAAACTGTCCCAAGCTTGGGAAGGGCAAAGGTGACTATGGCGGTCCAAGCAAGAACGACTACATCGACAAGAACCGCAACACGAAGCCCTCAGCACCTGACCAAGGCAAGAAGAAGTTCCGCAACTTTGGGAAGGCAAAGAAGCTGTTCCATCGCGTTCTCACCGCCCTCGACGAGCTGGACACCAGCGAGGTGGAGGGATGGAGTGACGATGACGGAAAGGACGATCAAGATCCCAAGGACGACGGCAACTTCTCCGGCATGTGCTTCATGGCCAACGACATCGACATCAGCGACAGCGAGCTGTACTCCGACTCCGATGAGGTTAGTCCCACCTACGACCAGCTTAATGATGCTTTTCTTAAGCTAGGTAGATTTCATGCTAAGTCTAGGGCTAAGTGTACTGAGTTGGAGAAGGAAGTAGCTAGACTATCACGGGAGCTTACCTCACTTACATCTGCTCCCTCCCATGATGATTGTGACACTTGCTGTGCTTTGCTTGATGACATGGAAAAACTAAGGATCTTGCATGATAGTGTGTCCTCCAACTAGACATGATTAAGGTGGAGAACATTAGTCTTCTTGTCAACTAGAGATGAGTAGGGTAGCACCTCCTTCGCTCATCTTTGTTGAGACTTCTGTTTGCACCTCGTGTGAGGTTAAGGACAACTCATTTAGAGGTCTATATACCATGTTGCTTGATCTGCCTGAGACTTGTGAAAATTGTAATAATCTCAAGATGAACCTAAAACGGGCAGATCACAAAATTGTCAATTTCAAGTCGCGCTACTAGAGCCCATTGTTTCTTGTTTAAACTGCCCTAAGTTAATCACGAACTAGAATCAGATTCAAGCAGTTTCAAGAAATGATTGATCGTAATAACAAACTGGCTCAGTATGCTTCTAAGGACCCTGTTAGCTCACCATGCAATCAATGTAATAAACTAAAATGTGATTTGGTTGCCTTGGATGAAAAATGTGAAGCTAACTAAGGACCTTCTAGAAACACAATCATCCGCTTGTATTGTGTGTCTTTGGGAAGAAGTCTAAGGGTTTGGTAGAGACGCCTAGCAACGTGAACCAATCATAGCGAGGATTTGTTCCCCAAAGTCTACCGTATGCGCACAAGCAAATCTTTCCTCTCGCGTTGGTTCTTCTTCCGCCTCTTACCTTCTCTTGTCTCTTCTTCCCCGCTTCTTCTTGCACCTCTCTCTTTCGGGAGTGTCGTATCTTATGAACACTCTCGAGAGGTTTGTAGGAGGCAAGAAGAAGCTCAATCTCATTCTAGACAAATCAAAAATTTGCGATTTAATCAAGGTCTAGGGTATGATATCCAGAGGATATGAGGAAGCATCCACCGTCGTGCTCAAAACCATAGCACTGTGTGTGATCAAAACTAAGCCGTGGATCGAGAAAGTCAATTTTAAGTCACGGGTTTTGTTCAAAGGATTTCGACAACAAAGTGATTCCACTCGCAGCTTCGCCCTCGTAGGCGAAGTATCATTGCACCTTCGCCGTAAAGATGGACATTTAGTTGATCATTGCTTCAGCGCGCCAAGATCGCTGTAGAGACCGTGTTGAGTCTTTTAGGCACATTCTGTGGTCACCCCGGATCTTGAGTGCACCTAAGACCAACACGAGGTCTAGGTTTGTTCCATCTCGATGATTTTGGGCATCGAGGACTTGGTTTTTCCGAGTTTTCGAGTTTCGTCCTCATGCTCCCTTTGGTCGTAATCTCCGCCGCCCCGAGGGTAGATCTCGCTTTCCTTTCGAGATAGCTACTCATGGCGAGATCAAGATGTTATCGCACTTCGACTCGCTTCTTCCATAGCAATGGATCCAAAGAACAGTCGAGATCTTTGACTTTTGAGTGACAGAGAGCGAGGGTAGATAGAGGTCGGTCTTGCTTGACTACTTCATCTGCTCGCCGTGTTACTCAAGATTGGGTGCCAAAATCACCGCTGATTCACCCCAAGATCGAGACTTTACTGCTTGACTCGTGGTCGCCGGCCGAAGGGAAAGGTCCGGATTGTAGACTCGTTGTTCACGCCATATGACCGGTGAGTCTCGCTGGTTTTCTTCCCTAGCCCGTGCTCCAGTGATGAGACGATCACCTTCTGAGATGCTTCATTTGGGCGCGCCATCGCTAAAGGTACTCGTGAGCATTAATGATTCTTTTATTTTAAAAGATGTTGCCTTAGTAAGTAAGCTGCAGATAATCTACTTTCGCCTCTCACTTACCGATGACGGTTTCGAGGTGAGCTTTAAGAAAACAATTGCAAAATTCTTGATTCTTCTGTAGTCTAGTTTGTGGATTTCTCGCTATGGGAGGATCTTTCGTGCTGATTTTTCCGATCTTCCGTGATCCTCTCCGATGTTTAATTGCTTCTGAATCCCGTGATTTGACCTTCTGGCATAGGAGACTTGGTCATATAGGATTTGATCATCTGACCCGAGTTAGCGGCCACGATCTCATTCGTGGTTTGCCGAAACTCAAAATGGTCAAGGATCTTGTTTGTGCTCCTTGCCGGCACGGCAAAATGGTTGCCGCTTCACATCCTCCGCCATGATGACTATGACAGATGCACCAGTCAATCGCCCATATGGACACATGAGGACCAAATAGAGTGCAACAAGAGGAGGAAGTGGTACGTGCTTGTCGTGGTCGATGACTTCTCGAGGTATTCTTGGGTGTTTTTCTTAGCCTCAAGGATGAGACGTTTACTCTTTTTCGTGGTCTTTTTAGTAGGCTTTCTGTTGAGCTCCTAGGTGCATTACGAGCAATTCGCACTGATAATGGCACCGAGTTCAAGAATTCCTACTTTGAGAGTTTTTGTGGTGAGACAGGTGTAGAGCACCGCCTCGCCTCCATACGCCCCCAACAAAATGGCGTTGTGGAGAGGAAGAACCGCACCTTGGTCGAGATGGCTGTGACGATGCTTGATGAGTACTCTACACCTAGGAAGTTTTAATGAGGCAATTGCTACCGCTTGTCATGTTTCTAACAGAGTTTTTCTTGAGCACTCTTGCATCGCACTTCTTATGAGTTGAGATATGGGCGAAAACCAAGCCTCGCATTTTCGTGTGTTTGGTTGCAAGTGTTTTATTCTCAAGTCCGGGAACCTAGATAAGTTCGAGTCACGATCTTGTGATGGGATCTTTCTCGGGTTACTCGACTTCTTCTCGTGCCTATAGAGTCCGGAATCATGAGTCTAGTAAATTGTTAGAGACTGTGAGGTGACTTTGATGAGGCCACCGGGACTAGGCCTGATATCTCGTGTTCCTAGAGCACCGAGTCCATCTTTGTGGACGAAGAGGAAGACGGAGATGATGGTTGTATACCGATCCAGCTTCTTCCTCCTCTTGAGGTGCCTTCTTCCACCGCACTCGAGGAGATCGCCCTTACCTTCGCTTCTTCCAAGCTAGTGGCTCTGTCCCTATCTCATCTCGCTAATGAGGTAGAGGCCACTTCTTCATCTCACCTCGACCTCCAAGACACATTCAAAAGGACCATCCTTCAGAGCGATCATTGGAGACCTCTTTGAGCGTGTCACACGCTCTAAGGCTGGTTTGTCCTTCTTCTCGCTCCATTCCGCCTTGTCGCCTCATTTGAGCCCAAAGACGCTTGTCATGCTCTATCCGATGAGTCTTGGACAAACGCTATGCATGAGGAGTTGGAAAACTTTGAAAGAAACAAGGTCCGGTCTCTTGTTGAGCCCCTCAAGGTCACAATATCATTGGGACCAAATGGGTGTTCAAGAACAAGCAAAGTGAAGATGGGTTAGTCATTCAAACAAGGCTAGGCCGGTAGCTCGTGTTTCTCTCAAGTTGAGGGTCTAGATTTCAAGAGACCTTTGCCCTGTAGCTAGACTTGAAGCCATTAGAATCTCGCTTGCCTTTGCGCCTTCTAAGGGTTTCAAGCTTTACCAGATGGATGTCAAGAGTGCCTTCCTCAATGGCCTTATTGAGGAAGAAGTCTATGTCGACACCTCCTCTGGTTTCGAGAACCCCAAATACCCTAACCATGTCTACAAAGCTTTCCAAAGCTTTGTATGGACTCAAGCAGCTCTCCGTGAGCTTGGTATGAAAGGCTTAAGTCCTATCTCACGAGCCATGGTTTTGAGATGGGTAAAATTGACAAGACCTTGTTCATTCGCCGCCTTGGCACCGATCTTCCGCTCGTCGGATCTATGTGGATGACATTATCTTTGGCGGCTCCTCGCATGCTCGCGCTTCCCGCTTTTCCGATGTCATGAGCTCTGAGTTTGAAATGAGCATGATGGGCGAGTTGAGCTTCTTCCTTGGCTTCCAAATCAAACAGACTGGGGAGGGTACCTTTCTTCATCAAGGCAAATACACTCGAGACCTCCTGCGCGTTCGACATGAATGATGGAAAGCCAAGATCAACTCCGATGGCATCTACAACCGCCTCGATCCGATGAAGACGGCGAACCTGCTGACCAAAAGGAGTTCAGAGCATGATTGGCTCTCTCTTGTACCTCACGACCTCGAGACCGGACATACATTTTTCAGTGTCTTTGTGCTCGGTTTCAGCTTCTCCTCGCAGATCTCACCGTCAGCGGTGAAGCGCATCTTCGGTACCTTCGAGCTACCATTGACTATGGTATCCGTACTCTTCCTCTTCTTGTCTATCTCTTAGAGCCTTTTCCGATGCGATTTCACCGTCAGAGGATAGATAGGAAGAGCACTTCCGCACTTGCCAATTCATTGGCACTTCTCTTGTCTCCTCGGTCGCCGAGGAAGCAATCCGGTGTTGCGCATCCACCGCAGAGGCCGAGCACGCTGTCGCAGCCGATTGTCAGTAGCCAAGTGCTTTGGATGGTCTCGACCTGCAGGATTTCTGCCTATCTATCGATTGCTTTCCACTCTTCGTGATAACACGTCTGCGATTTGCATTGCCAAGAACCCAGGCAACATTCTCGACCAAGCATATTGATATCGATATCACTTTCTTAGAGACCATGTAGAGAAGGGTGACATTGTGCTCGGCCAGGAGAGTGAGCACCAGCTTGGTGATATCTTCACTAAGCCTCCGGATGCTCTCGGTTTTCACTCTGCGGGAGAGCTTAGTGGTTTGTCCTTACGATCACTGTGAGGGGGAGCGCAGTGCTACCATCAGATTATATTATATTATATTATACGCTTACTCCTTTCTCGTTTCATTTTTTTAATATTTCGGTCAAGTCCTTCCAAAGATAGGTTAGAGTGTTTCTCTTGCCACATTGCTTTGATCTACTTCTTGTCTTGTGCTTCTAGGATGTCGCTTATTAGTCGCTCTTTCCTCTCTAAGTAGAGCTTACTCACTTCTTATAGGTTCTAGCAGGGTCGGGCCACCCTTGGGTAGACAGGGACAAGTGTTTGCTCCTTAGTGTTTGTGTAGATCACCTAATAGTCCTAGAATCATATGGGGTAGATAAGAATCATGCTGAGCGATAGTTTTCTATATATCTTTCTATGCTCTAAAGGATCCTTTTCTGCTTTACTTATCGATTCTCGCTTTTGTTCCTTTGGTTCGGGGAGTTATTCTTGGTTATTCCATACTCTTAATTTTGTCATAACTCAACCTGAATTAAAAGATGCATCTCATTCAAGGGAATCGATTTTGTGTATTTCATCAAGCATTGCATGATAATCAAATGGAGCCTTGTTTATTATCCCTTATGATCTGCTTTCACTATTTTACATCTTGCCATGATTTATGCTAAACCGCTAGATCTATCATGACTTTTTATGTGTAGTTTAGTCTTTGCCATGCTAAGGTATTTAAAAATGCTAAACTTGAATTAAAATCTTGTCATGATAGCTCTTGAGACTAGTCCGTTGAAACTATCCTTTTATGATTTTCGCCATGTCAAGTAGGTCGAGTTGAGTCCTGAATCTCTTTTGAACTTTTGAGTAAGCTATGTCGCTTGTTAAGAAACATGACTTATCTCTAATCACGGGTCTAAAAACTTCAAAAGCAAAATGATCTCTTTGTGCGAAAAACCGATCTCACCAAATCTTTCTCATGAGACGGCTTGCCATTGCACTAGGCATGAACTCGGGGAGCCTTGATGACCTAAGATCACCTCCTTAAGTCTGTTGTTTGGAGTGGTCGATAAGGCTTGGGATCTAGCACATGGCTAAAAAAATGGTTGAAGCTCAGGAGGCGCTTGTGGATGGCACCTAGTCCAGAGCTTGCTTTATCGAGATAAAACCATAAAAGTCTTCTAAAAGAAAAATGTGCTAAAATTGCTTATCTTCAAAGAGACCAAGTTCGGATAAAATGAGTCCTTCTTCAACTCGGTAGCACTCTAAACTGCTCAAGATGAGTCTTCTTGGTTCAACTTAGATTATTTGACATGGCTTGCATCATCCTTGGATATCTTTAGCTAGACCTCAAACTTGACTTATTTGACCTGCTAAAGAATTGGATCATTAATCAGATTATGGACTTTCTGTCTTAGCTCTTCTATACATCGATTGTCATGATAGCATTCTTCTGTGTTATGGCTTGGTGTAATACTCTAATAGTCATTTTGGATAATCTACATGGCTCCTAATGCTTAAAATGAACATCATATAGTCTTTTCCTCCATTTTTCTACATATTGATGATTTTATTGCCAAAGGGGGAGAATGATTGTGAGAAAAAGCCTTCTGAAGAAAAGCCTTGAGATTTGTGCGAAAATTGCTCCTTCATCTCATCTCAAGTCTTTCTCTGTTTTCAACTTGGTCTTGAGCTTAATTCTCTTGTTTAGACCTTGGTTGACTGTAATCTCAAACTCATCTTATGCTTTTTCGGTAATTGTCAATATACTCATCAAGGGGGAGATTGAGAGACCATGTGAGAGGTCCTCCACTCTGAGTGATGAGTATTTGACAAGTGTGTTGATTAGATTGAGAGTTGAGGTTTTTGGTTTGGACTGTTTCTGGGCTGAGTCAGGGAAATCGGAACTACCGCTGTGTATGGAGCGGAAGTTCCGATTAATCGGAACTACCGGTGTTGGAAAAAGGAACTTCCGATTTTCCTGGGTTTTGGTTTCGGCTGAAGGAAATCGGAACTTCCGCACAAGGGGTAGCGGAGTGTCCGATAATTCTGACATTAAGTGTTCTCTGAGATATCGGATCGGAATTAAATATCTGGGAAGTCGGTTGTTCCGGATATCGGAAGTACCGCAGTGTTAAGCGCGGAACTTCCGATATTCCTGACAAGTGCGGATGTTCCGGAAATCGGAACTTCCGCTGTGGTAAGTGCGGAACTTCCGATTATGTCCAGAACTGTGCAGAGAAGATTATTTTGTGATTTTGATCTTGTATGAGTTTGAGTCTTATACAAATGTTGATGCTATGTTATTGTGCAATGCTATGTGATGTGTTTTTGTCTGTGTTGACTGCAGGGCATCAAGATGGAGTCGTGGCGAGACACGTGGACCGGACTAGGCGCAGGAGGCGCTGAGGTCGAACGGTCGGGATGTGTCAAGACGGCGTGAATCTTGAAGCGGTTGTGAGTCGTGGCACAACAAGGTGTACGGAGGCTTCCGAAGATGCGCAAGGGGCGAAGGGTCTTTTCGCAAAGCGGCAAAAGTGGAGGCGGTTCCGTTCGGGTGTAGCGGGCTTAATGGGTTGGAGGCCCATTAGCAGAGGCTATAAATAGGGGAGAACCCTGGAGTTAGGGTTAGACATTTTTGAGAGAAAATTAGGGTTAGCTCTAGAAAAGGGTGTGTGTTGCCTTTTTGAGAGTTTTGTTGAGTTGAGAGAGAATGAACTAAAAATCTTGTAATCATTCCTCTGTATTTCCTTTGTAATCTTTTGATTTATATTAATGAATCTCTGAGGTTTTGATTACTTGCTTATGCCTTTCTCTATTCTCTTTCTCGTTCATATTGAATGTTTAGGGTTTTGATGTATCTTTTGATTCGTCTTATGAAACAGCATGAAACTTGATATCTAGAGTCGTTTTGCTATTACTCATGCATCCTCAAAGTTTCATGAGCTAAGAATCTGAGAATCTCTCTTATTGTGAGTTTTGGTCTTTCTTGCCCCTTCTTCAAGAAATCCGTTTTTGGCTTGATCTTTAAATCTTTGTTTGCGATTCTTCTCCATAAGGTTAAGATGTTGGTTAGGATGATGTCCTGTGAAACTTGACCTGAGAAGAGCATTCAAGATTTAGGATTTCGGATTTTTGGGAAAAACCCGAGCGCACTGTTCTTCGTCCAGGACAAGCGGAACTTCCGATTGTCCACGGCGGAACTACCGCAGGCGGAACTTCCGCACTAAACCCCGGAACTTCCGGAGTGCGGAACTACCGCCGGGTAGAATCGGAACTTCCGATTTCTGCGAACGATCAAACTTCGCTGCTTCTTCTCGATTTTGCTTCACTCTTCTTGAGATATCCAGAGGACTTTGTAGGTCTTATTTAATTACAGCAAAGTGGAGGTATTAATTTTAAAGCACCATTCACCCCCCCCCTCTGTTGCCATTTCGGTCCTTCACAAACACTGTAACAATACCTGAGGTAGCAAAAGTTTTAATTTATCCTCAATTTTTATTACATTTGAAACATAAACCCAATTTGGGATGTTACATTAGCTGTGCCGGCATACCAAAGGAAGTATGCTAATCTAGTGGCAAAAAGGCGGTCTGGCGTGTGGGTACATTGGTACACCCCTGCAGGGTATAAAACTATTCGAATAGCCTCGTCCTAGGTTATGGACATGCTTGGTAAGGTCGTGCAAGAACTAGACTACAACCTTTTAAAATTAAAATTTTGACATGGTTGGCATGAATGGGTAATTCATGCTATTGTTGTGGTGACTAATGGTTTAGTCACTTCCAGGACTGTTGTTGTCTAGTTACTGTTATTATTATTGTTCTTTCGGTTATTTGAATATTAAAAATAGATTTGTTAAATTGCTTTCAATCTATTACATTATTGCAAATGGAAACTTGCTTTATGCTAAAATGAAACATATAGCCTCCACTTCGATGAGCTTGCATGTAGTATATGTACAGGTTTGTTATTCCACATGTAAGTCTTGCGAGTACATTCAAAGTACTCACCGGCTTTTGTCGGCTGCTTTCGTTTGCAGGGGAAGAAGGGGAGCCCCAAGGGCCTCACTTTTGTGAGATGTGTGGTGGATTCGACGACTAGCTTGGCGGTCCGGTCGGTTGCCTTGTGGGTTAAAGGCACACTGATTGGTTCTTTTGGTTTATGGCCATCTTATGGCACTTTTGCTTCCGCTGTTAGATTTCTTTATGTATTTGTCATTTGGCCGGTCGGCCTCTCTTTTGTAATGACTATCCTTTATGTATGTTATCTTCTGGTTGTTGTTTTTGCTTCGGTTCTATGTGAATGAATGGAATTGATGCATGAGCTTTGTAAAGAGGTGTGTATAATCGCATTCGAAGTATACATGTCTCGAGTCTCGGATTATCCGATTTGTGATGCTAGGACCAAGTGGATGGTTACATTACAAGCCCGATAAACAGGGTCTCACAAGTTTTGCATCGAGCCATACCGACCGTAGTAACCCAAGTTGGTCGCCTTTAGGATATTTTGGAAACCCTATTTTCAAAGTATCAAATGATTTATGAAAGCTTAGGTCATTCTCGATTTTATTCCTTACCTATCTTAGCCTTCTCCTCTCATCCTACTCTAATTTGAGTTTTGAAAGTTGTTTTCTCTCATCTCCTTTTCAAAGATAGTATTATCGATTAAATGGATTTTGGGAACCACCGAGTTTGGCAAATTGAAGTGCTTAGGTTTTTGAAGTTCGGGTCAAGGTTTCGACTAGAGGCTTGATGCGGACTGACAAGACGCTTCAATTTCAGACAAAGAAGCTCAATGGTTTCGATAGGACCACCGAGCTTGGCAAATTGAAGTGTGCCGATTTTGAAGTTTCTAGAATGGAAGACTTCGATCGAAGCTTGATGCAAAATCGCTACAAAGAACCTCAATTTCCTGACAGCAAGCTCGATGGTTTCTAATGGGGTAGAAAATGAGAGGATAATCAACTAAAACTTGTGGGGTTAAAAGGGTAAGATGTGATACTAGTTAGCTATGTATCTAACACTATTTTCGCTGATTTAGCCTTGATCTTAAGTGGTATTTGATCTTACCTTGATCTTCCGATTTTTATCTTCTCGAACAATTACTCGCTCATTCCATACGGGTTGGTTGCATTGGGAAGTTGAGTTTTGGTTGGTGATTCCTTACGATTTTTGGAAGTCTTTATAAGCTGGTTTAAGTTTATATACTTGTCGCTTTCGCTTTCGATTAGAGTGATATTCCATTCCCTAGTCGTTAGCTTTTTGCTTCATTTCGCTTTGTTTTCGTGTCCGCTTTTAACCCAAGTTTCTTGTAATGTAGGCCGGACGCACTCAGTAGCGGCCAAGGCTGGCCACCGTCCGACGAGGATCTCCTCCTCCTCCGACCATGGCCGAGGTCCTTCTTCGATCGAGCGCAACCGCTCGGAGGACAGGAGGGTTCTTCGACGCCATCGCTGCAACACTTCCGCCTCACCGGTGCTTCGTGATCCGCAAGGGAGTGGACACCACCGCGTGGGGACTTGTGGAGTTTCTTCGCACTCCGCCCCACATTCTCCGTGTCCGAGGACTCGCTTGACGCAGACGATCGCTTCCTCGTGGAGCGGAAGCCAGATAGCGCAGCGCCGTGAGCACGAGAAGGCGCTGCTTGCATCGCACCACCGGAGGGCGCACTTGTCTTGGTGGGAGAGTTTTCGCCATGCACCGACGGCCACACCGCCACTTGGGAGGAGTTCTGCGACCGCCTTCCGTCGAGTCACATTCTTTCCTACCGATGAGGTCAAGAAGAAGGAGTTCTTGTCGCCGGACAAGGACGCCTCGCCACGGAGTACATGCACGAGTTTAACCATTTGGCTCGTTATGCTCGGAGGAGGTGGCCACCGATGAGGCCAAGCAGAGAAGTTCAAGGATGGTTTGTCCGAGGAGCTTCAGACAAGCTATCCATCGTCGACTTCTGATTTCCGTGCCTTGGTGGACAAGGCCATCGTCGCCGAGCACTCAGGGAGAGCGCTTGTGAATTCCCGCAAGCGTAAGTGGGAGGCCCAGAAGTCATCCAGGGCTAGTTATCCCCGCTTCATCCGCCTCGGGGTCGCGTCGGCAAGAAGCTTCAGACGTCGAGGCCGCCAAGACTGCGCTTCGCTTCGCAGCCGTGCCCCATCCGTGCACTCGCGAGTCGCCAGGTCGCCTCGCAACCCGGCCGCCGGGTTACTTGCTTCACCGCAACCGTAAGGGCATTATGCGAACCAATGCCCTAAGAAGACAGGAGCAGCCCCTCGTCCTAATGGAGGACGCGGGCCAGGAGGTGGTTCTTCTCAGAACCTGAAGATAGTCCCTACTACCCAAGGCGTGGGTAGTGGTCGCGTCAACCTCATCTCAGCGGAGGAGGCACAGGAGGCACCCGATGTCGTCTTGGGTACACTTTCTCTTAACTCTCATTCTGCCATCGCTTTGTTTGATTCAGAGCATCTCATTCTTTATTTCGTAATCTTTTGCATTTGTTAGTGAGCTCCTCTTTACTCCTTTGTTGGTCCCGTTGCTCATTCGCCTCCGGGTTCGAGTTGAGAGCCGACTGAGTGTAGGGACGCTCCTATCGAGATTGAGGGAGTAGGGTTCTTAGCTAATCTTATCATCCTCCATTCAGCAAGTTTAGATGTAATTCTTGGTATGGATTGGTTGTCTCGGATAAGGGACAAATCGATTGCGCCAAGAAGTGTGTCTCTATCTAGCCTTTCGTGACGGGTTAGTTCGCCACCGGTTGCTAGGTCCGCATCTCTTCGCTTGAAGAAGCCCGCCTAGGTATTGGTGAAGTCCCGACAGTTCAGGACTTCGCTGATGTCTTTCCCAAGATCTCCTGTGGATGCCACCAGCTCGAGACCTCGAGTTCGTCATTGAGTTGGTTCCCGGTACGCCCCGATTTCAAAGAGGCATTATCGGATGCCACCGAATGAGTTGGTGGAGTTGAAGAAGCAACTGAGTGAGCTGCAAGAAAAAGGTTTCATTCGCCCTAGCTCATCTCCGTGGGGTTGTCCTGCAATCTTCGTGAAGAAGAAGGACAATACTTTGCGCATGTGCATTGATTACCGTCCGCTTAATGAGGTAACGGTAAAGAACAAGTATCCTTTGCCCCGCATTGATGATCTCTTTGATCAATTAACTGGAGCTCGAGTATTCTCCAAGATTGATTTGAGAGTGGGATATCATCAAGGTCGGATAACGACCCGAGGATATTCCAAAGACGGCCTTCTCTACTCGCTACGGCTTGTATGAGTACACCGTCATGTCATTTGGCTTAACCAATGCTCCTGCCTTGTTCATGAACCTCATGAATTCGGTATTCATGGAGTATTTGGATAAGTTTTTGGTGGTCTTCATCGACGATATTCTTATCTATTCCAAGGACGATGAGGAACATGATGAACATCTGAGGCTTGTGTTAGGCAAGCTTCGTGAGCATCAGCTGTATGCAAAGTTCAGCAAGTGCGCTGTTTCGTTGAAGGAAGTGGCCTTCCGGGTCATGTTCTTTCAGCGGAGGCGAGCCGCTGATCCTAGCAAGATCGCCGATGTTCTTTCTTGGTGTCACCTACTTCGTGGCCCGAAGTGCGGAGTTTTCTCGCTTAGCCGGATATTATCGCCGCTTCATCGAGAACTTCCAAGATCGCGGCCGATGACGGAGTTGCTCAAAAGGACAAGAAGTTCTTGTGGTCCGATGCTTGTGAGGAAAGCTTCCAAGTACTTAAGAAGCGCTTGACCACCGCTCCCGCCCTCGCTCTTCCCGACATCCATCAAAGCTTCGATATCTTTTGCGATGCTTCGCCGAGAACTCGGTTGTGTCCTTATGCAAGAAGGCAAGGTAGTGGCCTATGCATCAAGGCAATTGAGACCTCACGAACTCAACTACCCTACCCATGACTTGGAATTAGCCGCGTGATTCATGCACTTAAGATTTGGCGACATTACCTAATCGGTAATCGCTATGGCGTATTTCGGATCACAAAGCCTAAAGTACTTGTTCACCCAACCAGATCTCAACCTCGTGCAAAAGAGGTGGTTGGAGTTGATCAAGGACTATGACATGGGTATTCACTACCATCCGCAAGGCTAATGTCGCTGCCGATGCGCCACGGAAGCGCATTGCAATGCCTTATTGCTCCGTGAGTTTCAACCCACCCTTCAAGGAATTTCAGCGCCTCAACTTAGGTTTGGTTGAGCATGGTTCGCTCACGCCTTGGTTGTGCAACCAACCTTGGTGGATCGGGTTAAGGTCGCCAACAATCGATGTTGGAGGAACCGTATCAAGGAAAATGTCCGAACGGTACAACTAAGTGCTTCTCGAGGATGAGCATGGTGTTGTAAGGTTCGGCAACGCCTTGTGGTTCCAAAGGACGGAATTGCGGAATTTGATTCTCCGCTGAAGCCCATGATTCGCTTTGTCTATTCATCCCGGACCACAAAGATGTATCAAGATCTCCGCTGTGATTTTGGTGGACCCGAATGAAGAGGGAAATTGCGGTTCGTTGTCGAGCGCGACGGTGTCGTCGTGTTAAGGCCGAGCATCGGCCCAAAGCAGGATCGCTTCACTTTGCCTATTCCTCGAATGGAAGTGGATTCGATCGATGGATTTTATCACCGGTCCGCCTCGCACTCCAAGGGCAATCATGCCATCCGGGTTGTCATTGATCGGCTAACTAAAGTGGCGACTTCCTTCCAATCCAAGACGGATCTCCGTAGGTCTTTTGGCGGATCTCTACATTGCCCGTGACAGAGCTTACATGGAGTACCCAAGACAATTGTCTCGGATCGTGGTTCTCTTTTCACCTCTCGCTTTTGGCAAAGTTTGCAAGAGGCTATGGGAACCCGTCTTACCTTTAGCACAGCCTATCACCCCCAAACTGATGGTCAGACCGAAAGGGTCAACCAAGTGTTGGAAGACATGCTTCGTGCGTGTGTCCTCTCCTATGGAAAGAATTGGGAGAAATGCTTGCCATTTGCCTAGTTTTCCTACAACAATAGTTTTCAGGCCAGTCTCGGCATGTCCCCTTTCGAGGCCTTGTACGGGAGAAAGTGCAGAACCCCGTTGAACTGGTCTGAGATAGGCGAAAGACCATTCTTTGGCCCGGACTCGATCAATGAGGCCGAGAGTCAAGTCCAGCTTATTCGTGATCGTTTGCGCACAGCTCAATCTAGGCAAAAGAGCTATGCGGATCGCCGTCGTCGTGAGTTGAGCTTTGAGCCTAATGACTTTGTTTATCTCAAAGTCTCTCCTTTGAAGGGCCATCAGCGTTTCGGCGTCAAGGGCAAGTTAGCTCCTCGATATGTCGGTCCTTACCGTGTTATTGAAAAGAAAGGGGCTGTTGCCTATAAGTTGGAATTGCCACTGCACTCGGGGTACATGATGTGTTCCATGTGTCCCAACTAAAGAAGTGCCTCCGTGTTCCAACAGAGGAAGCTCGCTGGAAACCCTCGATGTCCAAGAGGATTTGACCTATCGCGAGCACCCTGTTCGCATACTCGATGAGGCTGAACGAAGAACAAGGAATAAAACCATCAGATTCCTCAAAGTTCAGTGGTCGAACCATTCCGAGGATGAGGCTACTTGGGAAAGGGAAGATCGTCTCCATGCAGACTATCCATCTTTCTTTCATCGAGCGAGCCAAATCTCTGGACGAGATTTTGTAAGGGGGAGGTTTTGTAACATCCCAAATCTGGATTTGTGTTTCAAATGTAAGAAAATCAGTAGAAATTAAAACTTTTCTTGCATCTTGAAGACTTGGTCATTTTGGTAATTCTTTTCCAAAGAATTATGGAAAATCCAATTTAAATTCTCTTTTGACTCTAATCAAAAACCCTCCTTGGCAAAGGTCTTTTGCCAAATCCTTGGAAATCTTTTCCCTGAGTTTTTGGGAGGCTTGGCAACACCTCTGAATTATCTCATGATTTTTAGAAATTATTTGATAATTTTTGGAGGCAAGTCAAACTGGTCAAACCCTATTTTCCTCTATTCTGAAATTTCTGGAGAATAATTCAGTGCATGAAAATCTCTAAATATTTTATGGGAGGTTCCTCCTGCTGTCAGCAAGCTCCAGTTAAAATTTCATAAATTTTGGAGTTTGTTTAATACCTCAAATAATTCCTCAAAAATCAGATGTTTAAAATTCAAATTCTAACTGGTTTGCACTGTTCCTCGGGTTCGAACCAGACTTGGGCTCGAGCCACTTGACTCGGTCGAGTCGACTAAACGCACCGCGCTGATCGCCGGGCGACGCGTTGCTAGAGCCGTTGATCAGCATCGAACGGTCTCGATCAACCGAACGACGGAACGCTTGTAATCCACGCGATCTAACTCACTGCTCGATTTCAATCCGACGGTCACGTCGTCCTCCTTCCTCCGGCCAATACAAGGCAATGGCGGCCATGGCGTCGCGAGGGAAAGTCGCGGCGGTTGCCCCTTCCCCGGCCGCTTTTAAACGGCTCTTTTCAGGCGCATTTAATGCTCGCTCGTGCTCCTCCTCAGCGCCCCTCTCCAACTCGCTCCGCCGCTTCTCGCTCCAAACGGCCAGTTGACCCGAGCCGCTCGCGCTGCTCTCGCCATCCTCGCTATTTAAGCTCCTTTGGTTCTCCCTTAGCTTCCTTTAGCACCCCGCAACTCTAGCCAAGACTACAAGCCCGCTGGAGCCGCAGACTTGAAGCCTTCACCGCCATTGTCGCTTTGGGGCTTGGTGAAGTCGGTGCCGACGGGCTTTCTTCTTCAAGTCTTCACCCTCTCGCTCCCCCTCTACTCATCAAGCTTAACCTCACTCAATTCGGTTCAATTTGTCCAGGACGAGCTGAATTCGATTTCCCAATTTCACCAAAACGGGCGTTCCTCCTCGCCGGCACTTGACTTCCTACGCATCCATTGCGCCAGTAGCTCCTCTTAGTCCCTAGTGGCCCGCACTGCGCTCCTTGAACGCACCAGCTTATCGCCGCTGCTTTAGTCTTTTTCGCCACTTCGTTCCTCCGGCTTGCCGACGTTCTGGTCCACCGCAGCCGATTTCGTTGGTACCTTTAGGTGCGCAATGATGTTTGGGACCCATTTTGGGCACTTGCTCGCACCACCGCGGCGAGCCGCCGGCGATGAGTCGCCTTCCTCCCGCCGCTTTTGCCGGACGAAAACAGACGGGCGCTTTGAACGTGAGTCGGTCTGGACCGTCGATCCGTAGATCTACGGCCCACATTCGCGCGGAGATTTGAATTCGTCGCGCGTCTCGGTCTGTGACCCGTTGGATCCAAGATCAACGGTCCCGATGCGAGGTCGCGTGGACCGTTGGATCTCAGATCCACGGTTCGCGTGCATGGGCGCTGTTCGATCACCGCGCCGCCGGATCAACGCGTGAATCGTTGGATCCCGGATCCACGGCCGCGGCGCGCGCTGAACGTCGGACCGCCAACGCCTCGTCCACGTGAACCGCTGGATCCGCATCCAACGGCCGACGTTAGGGTTTCGCGCGCCGCAGGCGTGCGTAGCGCCGGGACGCGCATCGTTGATCCAAGATCGACGCCCCGTGTTCGCCACGCCATTTCTAATTTCGAATTTCCGAGAGGATTTATTTATCAACTAAAAATGTGATAACTTGTAAAATGCATAACTAATTCATTTCAAATCCTTTTCGGTTGATTCAAATTTTGTTGGTTATGTTTTTAACTAGACTTTAATTTAAAAATATTTCCAAACTCAGTATAGCTCCAGAAAATTTTGCTAATGAATAGTAGCATTTTTTATTTATAAAAGCTGAGCAAAATTGTTTTGGCCCTATCTTTTGCATTAAGAATCCAAATCAATTGGTTCTTGTTGCTAAATTCTTTGTAAATCATTATCTTGCTACTGTAAAAATTTTAGAATTTTTGGAGAAGGTTTACTGTTGGGTCTTTGCATTTTATTCGCTCTTATCGTTTGGTTCTCGCTTTTTCGTTAGGATCCGAAGAGCACGTTGACAATATTGTTGATCCTCAGCAGCACCTTGACCCACAGCAAGCAGGCAAGTAGTTTGATCATGTTAATCCCATTATATTTCAAGTCTAATATATTGATTTTAACTTGTATGTATGCATTGCTATTTTGTTGTTAAATTATGGTTAGTATCCTATAGTTGCATAATCTGTAGGTCTTGTTTATCTTTTACTACCATGAGCCTAGGTTATTTGCTATGATTTGAGTTCAATGGATGAGCTATTGTCATTTAGTAGAATACAAATTGAAATTGCTTAGAAATGCTTAGCTTCGGTAGTAATGGGCGATCATCGATCTTAGTCGATGATCTTGATCACACTATTATTTATTATTCCATTATGTCCAAAGACTTTGTGCTTTGTTACTTTGTAAAGTCAAAACTGAAAATAAAATTGTTTTAGACTTGGGAACAATGGTATGTTGGTGTGATCTGTTGGTGTGAATGGAATGGTGCCTAGGTCATCAAGGACCGAGTTACTTGTGTCACTAAGCCAAGCGCTTATGCGTGCTAACCACGCGAGAGGGATATGGGACCTCTCTGACTAAGTACTTTACGTGTGTTATCTCCGAGTCGCAGGAGGGGTTGTGTGTGTTGTGTGAAAAGGATATGTGTTCTTGTGTTGGGTGTGCGGTGGTGGAGATTCCGGTAGGCTCTCCACCTCGAGGAGCATTGTAGTTGTCCAAGGCTTTACTGCGACGGTAGTTGACCGAGGCTTTACAATGACTCCGACACAACGTATGGGTTTCTATCCATACAGGCGCTCGTAGTTAATGCACAATATTGGAAATGTCTCGTAGGACTTAGCTGTGCTAGCATACCAAAGGAAGTATGCTAATCTAGTGGCAAAAGGCGGTCCGGCGTGGGTACATTGGTACACCCTGCAGGTATAAAACTATTCAATAGCCTCGCCCTAGGTTATGGACATGCTTGGTAAGGTCGTGCAAGAACTAGACTACAACCTTTTAAAATTAAAATTTTGATATGGTTGGCATGAATGGGTAATTCATGCTATTGTTGTGGTGACTAATGGTTTAGTCACTTCCAGGACTGTTGTTGTCTAGTTATGTTATTATTATTGTTCTTTCGGTTATTTGAACATTAAAACAGATTTGTTAAATTGCTTTCAATCTATTACATTATTGCAAATGGAAACTTGCTTTATGCTAAAATGAAACATATAGCCTCCACTTCATGAGCTTGCATGTAGTATATGTACAGTGTTTGTTATTCCACATGTAAGTCTTGCAGTACATTCAAAGTACTCACCGCTTTTGTCTACGCTGCTTGTTCTTGAGGAAGAAGGTGAGCCCCAAGGGCCTCACTTTTGTGAGATGTGTGGTGGATTCGACGACTAGCTTGGCGGTCCGGTCGGTTGCCTTGTGGGTTAAAGGCACACTGATTGGTTCTTTTGGTTTATGGCCATCTTATGGCACTTTTGCTTCCGCTGTTAGATTTCTTTATGTATTTGTCATTTGGCCGGTCGGCCTCTCTTTTGTAATGACTATCCTTTATGTATGTTATCTTCTGGTTGTTGTTTTTGCTTCGGTTCTATGTGAATGAATGGAATTGATGCATGAGCTTTGTAAAGAGGTGTGTATACTGCATTCTGGGAAGTATACATGTCTCGAGTCTCGGATTATCTGATTTGTGATGCTAGGACCAAGTGGATGGTTAAGCATTACAAGCCCGATAAACCGGGGTCTAACACTATATTTCTTGTTGATTAATCTATGATGTGATGTGAAATTCTATATATATAAATTCATTCTATGATTGTCATGAGATGATCCTATATATATTCATAATTGAATACATTGGTTATGCGTATTGGTAGCCGATGTTGAGCATGTGACATCCCAATGCTAAGTCTTTGCTTCAAATGTAAGAAAATGAGTATAAGTTAAAACTTTTCTTTCATCTTGAAGTAAATGCACTATTATGTAATTCTTGTAAAAGAATTATGGAAATGAAAAATCAAATATCCAAATAACTCTAGTCAAAAACCTCCTTAGAAAAGATACCGTGCCAAACCTCTTTAAATATTTTTTCTGAGTTCTAGGAAGGCTTGGTAACACCTCTGAATTATTTCATGATTTTTAGAAATTATTTGATAATTTTTGGGAGGCAAGTCAAACCCAGTCAAAGCTTGGTCAAACCCTAACCCAAACCTTGTGGAATTTCTTGAGAAGAATGCAGTCCATGAAAATCTCTGAAAATTTTATTTAAAGTTAATCCTAAGGTCGGAAACCTCCAGTTAAAACTTCATAGTTTTTGGAGCTTATTTGCTACCTCAACCAATTCCTCAAAGCTCAGCTTTAAATTCAAAACTCAAACTGGCTGGTATCATATTACTAGGCTCGAGCCACTTGACTCGCCCACTAACTAGCCGCACCACCGCGGCCGATCGCAAGCGCGAGCGCCAGGGCCGCTTTTTGCAAGGTGGTTTTTGATCCTCCGCGAAGCCCATGATTCGCCTTTATCTATTCAACCCGGGGCCACAAAGATGTATCAAGATCTCCGCTAGAGGTTTTGGTGGACCCGAATGAAGAGGGAAATTGCAAAGTTCATTGCTGCGTGCAACGTGTGTCATCGTAGAAAGCTGAGCATCGCTGGCGTCAAAGCAGGATCGCTTGACCTTTGCCTATTCCCGAATGGAAGTGGTATTCCGTCGGCATGGACTTTATCACCGGTCTGCCACGAACCCAAAAGGGGAAGGATTTCATCTGGGCTGTCATTGATCGGTTGACTAAAGTAGCATATTTCTTTGCCAAGACGGCTAAGATTTCGTGAGGTCGTTAAGGCATCTATATTTCCCGCATCGTGAGCATGCATGGTGTGCCCAAGACGATTGTCTCGGATCGTGGTTCTCTTTTCACCTCACGCTTTTGGCATTGTTTGCAAGAGGCTATGGGGACCCATCTTACCATTAGCACAACATATCACCCCAAAACTGATGGTCAGACCGAAAGGGTCAACCAAGTGTTGGAGGACATGCTTCGTGCTTGTGTTCTTTCCTATGGGAAGAATTGGGAGAAGTGCTTGCCATTTGGCGAGTTCTCCTACAACAACAGCTTTCAGGCCAGTCTCGGCATGACACCTTTCGAGGCCTTATACGGGAGGAAGTGTAGAACCCAGTTAAACTGGTCAGAAACCGGTGAAAGACCTCTCTTTGGCCCGGACTCGATCAATGAGGCCGAGAGCCAAGCCCATCTTATTCATGATCGCTTGCACACCTCAATCCGTGCAAAAGAGCTATGCGATCGCCGCCGTCGTGAGTTGAGCTTTGAGCCTAATGACTTTGTTTATCTCAAAGTCTCTCCTTTAAAGGGCCATCAACGCTTTACGCCAAGGGCAAGTTAGCTCGATATGTTAGTCCCTACCAGACATCGAAAAGTAGGGAGTCGTTGCCTATAAGTTGGAGTTGCCACAATGCACTTGAGGGGGTACATGATGTCTTCCATGTGTCCCAACTAAAGAAGTGCCTCCGTGTTGCAATCGAGGAAGCTCCGCTGGAAACTCTCGATGTTCGTGAAGATTTGACCTATCGCGAGCACCTGCTCGTGATACTCGATGAAGCGAACGAAGAACAAGGAATAGAACCATCGATTCCTTAAAGTTCAAAGTGGTCGAACCATTCCGAGGATGTGGCTACTTGGGAAATGGAAGATCGTCTCCGTGCAGACTATCCATCTTTTTTACCGAGTGAGCCAAATCTCGGGACGAGATTTTTGTAAGGAGGGGAGGTTTTGTAACATCCCAATGCTAAGTCTTTGCTTCAAATGCAAGAAAATGAGTAGAAGTTAAAACTTTTCTTGCATCTTGAAGTAATTACACTATTATGTAATTCTTGTAAAAGAATTATGGAAATCAAAAATCAAATCTCCAAATAACTCTATCCAGGGCCCGCTATCCTTGTTTCAATACCTCGGGTCACGCCATCAAGCTTCAAAGACTTCGAGGTCGTCAAAGACTGCTTCTCATTCATCGCAGGCCGTGCCCCAATCACGTGCACCTGCGAGTCAGCAGAGTGGTCCCCGCAACCTTGCGGACATCACTTGTTTCTTCTGCAAGCAGAAGGGCCATTATGCAAATAATTGCCCTAAGAAGATAGGAGCGGCCCCTCGTCCTAATGGAGGACGCGAGCAAGGAGGTGGTTCTTCTCAGGACCAGAAGATCGTCCCGGCTACCCAAGGCGTGGGTAGTGGTCGCGTCAACCTCATCTCCGCGGAGGAGGCTCAAGAGGCACCCGACGTTGTGCTAGGTACACTTTCTGTAAACTCTTGTCCTGCTACTGTGTTGTTTGATTCAGGAGCATCTCATTCTTTTGCTTCTGAGTCTTTTGCTGCTATTAGTGAGCTCCTTTTTACTCCATTGTCGGTCCCGCTACTCATTCGCTCTCCCGGATCGGAGTTGAGAGCTGAATCCGAGTGTAGGGACGTTCCTATCAAGATCGAGGGAGTGAGATTCTTAGCGAATCTTATCCTTCTCCATTCAGCGAGTCTAGATGTTATTCTTGGCATGGATTAGTTGTCTCAGCATATGAGACAAATCGATTGCGCCAAGAGGTGCATCTTTTTATCTAGTCCCTCCCATGAAAGGTGTTCGCTCACCGGCTACTAGTTCTCAAGATCTCTTGGCTTGAAGCGAAGCCCGCTCTAGATATTATTGAAGTTCCAATAGTTCGTGACTTAGCTAATGTCCTTCCCGATGATCTTCCAGGGATGCCACCAGTTCGAGACCTCGAGTTTGTCATTGAGTTGGCTCCCGGTACCGCCCCGATTTCAAAGAGGCCTTATCGGATGCCACCGAACGAGTTGGTGGAGTTGAAGAAGCAACATAGTGAGCTGCAAGAAAAGGGTTTCATCCACCCTAGCTCATCTCCATGGGGTTGTCCAGCAATCTTCGTAAAGAAGAAGGACCATACTTTACGCATGTGCGTCGATTACCGTCCGCTTAATGAAGTAGCAGTAAAGAACAAGTATCCATTGCCCCACATCGACGATCTCTTTCATCAATTAAAAGGAGCTCAAGTTTTCTCCAAAATTGATTTGAGAGTGGGATACCATCAGGTTCGGATACGACCTGAGGATATTCCCAAGATGGTTTTCTCTACTCGCTACGGCTTGTATGAGTACACTGTCGTATCATTCGGCTTAACCAATGCTCCTGCCTTGTTCATGAACGTCATGAATTCAGTATTTATGGAGTATTTGGATAAGTTTGTTGTGGTCTTCATCGATGATATTCTTATCTACTCCAAGAATGATGAGGAACACGATGAGCATCTGAGCCTTATATTAGGCAAGCTTCGTGAGCACCACCGATCACGAAGTTCGACAAGTCGCGATTCGTTGAAGGAAGTGGCTTTCTTGGGCCATGTTCTTTCAAAGCAGAGGCGAGCCAGCTGATCCTAGCAAGGTCGGCGATGTTCTTTCATGGAGTTAGCCTACTTGATGGCAAAGCGCGGAGTTTTCTTGGTTTAGTGGGATATTATCGTCGCTTTATCGAGAACTTCTCCAAGATCGCGAAGCCGATGACGGAGTTGCTAAAGAAGGACAAGAAGTTCTTGTGGTCCGATGCTTGTGAGGAAAGCTTCTAAGTACTCAAGAAGCGTTTGACCACCGCTCCCGTTCTCGTTCTCCCCGATATCCATCGAAGCTTCGATATCTATTGCGATGCTTCTTGTCGAGGACTCAGTTGTGTCCTTATGCAAGAAGGCAAGGTAGTGGCCTATGCATCAAGGCAATTGAGACCTCGTGAACTCAACTATCCTACCCATGACTTGGAGTTGGCGGCTGTGATTCATGCACTTAAAATTTGGCGACATTACCTAATCGGTAATCGTTGTGAAGTGTATTCGGATCACAAAAGCTTAAAGTATTTGTTCACCCAACCTGACCTGAACCTCAGGCAAAGGAGATGGTTGGAGTTGATCAAAGACTATGACATGGGTATTCACTACCATCCGGGCAAGGCTGTTGCCGATGCGCTCTGATGAGGACATCCCTCCTTCGGATACACGCACGACACAAGACCCTCCAGATCTGGGTGTTGAACTACACGGTCCTATGACAAGAGCTAGAGCACGTCACTTAATCGATCAGGTAAAGTCGTTTCTAGGGCTGAGTGTATTATTTGAGAACTCTATGATGCTGCCTAATGGATATGATTTACTTGTACTCGTGAATCTAGGACTACGACTGGGTTCAAGAATGTCACGACCACTTTGCAAGAAGATCTACGACCACTACAAGAAGACCTACGACTAGTTGATTCGATTGGAGCAATCTACGACCAGAAATAGCATGGACTCCTCAAGACCACCCTAGGACCAAATCCTACGACCGGATCTTCAACTGTAAATACGCAACACAAGGTGTCGTCACCGCTTTGGAAACTAATAAGACTTTGTAAACGTAACGAGGTCGGAGTCCGTGTTGTGTACGCTTCATCCCACTACCGCACAACCCTAGGTCGACCTCCTCACGTTCCCTATATATATACAGAGCCGCCATAGTTTAGAGGCGGTTTTTCTTAGATTATTCGCCAATTGCGCTTTAAATGCGATTATCGGTTTGAGGAATCCCACTTGTAAACTTCATCCATATCCGCAATACAATTCTGGGATTGCATCTACCTTGTTCTTGTGAGTTGCTTCGATTGCTTGCGTGAACAATAACCTTCGTGGTAAGGTCGATCGCGTGCAAGCGTGGTCGATAACGACAGCGCTTGGTGTAGCGAATTGCGAGGTGACGATCCGCTGGTCGGAAGCCTCAAAGCGTCAACGTCCTCACGATGAACCAAATCGAACCTATCGGAAGATCGGGCGCCGTGACTCATCAAGTGGTATCGAGCAAAGGTTGCCCGTTAGGTAATTTCGTTTATCCCCTTTGTTAGTTGTGTTCCTCACCTAGAGTCCTAAAACCGCCTACAAAAAGTTTTAGATCGTAATTATTCCGCTGTCCAAACCACTTTGTGCCTTTCGCAATTTTGTTTTCAGTTTTCGCATTGTTGAGTTCGAGTCCATCGTCGGTGTCTTTGTTGCTGGTTTAGAGTAGCCTTCTTGGTCTCTAGTCAGCACCGTCGCCCGCCGTGCCACCATCCATCCTGGACGCACGACCTCCTTTTTCGAGCGACACCCATTCGACCACCCGCTCGGGATTTACCATCTGGTCGGAATCGAACTTCTACTGGATCCGACCACAACACCCATTCTACCATCCACTCAGGAACTACCACCTGGTCGGATTCGATCCCATGGTCGGATTCCGTAGCCGCAACAGAACTAGCCCAAGTTCAGAGAGAGAGAGAGAGAGAGTATCTTTTAATTACCTCTTTACCCCTGCTCTCCGAAAAAAGTTTGTGACCCAATCACCTCATCAGATCCAGAAAAGGTAACAGAAGAATTTTGGGCTTGGGTCACGTTTGCAAAAAAAAAGGAAGCAAAAAGTGCAAAAGAAAAGAAAAGAAGCAAAAAGTGCAAAAAAGAAGAAGAAAAGAAGCAAAAAAAAGTGCAAAAGAAAAGAAGAAGAAGCAATTCGACCACCCCTAGTTGGTCTACTACCAGTTCCAGCCTTGCATCCTTTGGACTCCTTGGTATCGAGACCGTGTTTCGATCAGTATTGTGCTAGGGCTAGGAGCACTTTTAGACCAAAGAATCGTGATTTGAGCATCGTGGGCTTTGGTTCAGCTTTGCTAATCTGATTTCATTATTGCTATTCCTTGCTACTAAACATTGCCTGTCCGAGCTCCACATACTTTCGACCCTCAGATTGGATCCTCGCATTCGCCTCCGCCGTGATCGTACATCCCACCTTCGCCGAATTGACCACCTGCTGCAATTTGGTAAGAAACTCATAAGAGCTTGGTAAGACGCTTGAGAGTGTGTGATTCCACCCTCCGACCACCTAATAGTGATAGGAATAATACCTTTGTGTTGTCTTTTGTCTCCTACTAACCATGTCAGGTGAAGGATTGGATGCGCAAGAGTGTGTTTTGAGGGAAGAGCTCATGACGCTATTGGATGAACAACGCACTACCGTTAATGAGGACATCGACAGGAAGCTTCAAGCTACCACGATCACATTACAATGCTCAATCAACGATAGTATTGCGGTGCTCACTACACGCCTCGAAAGAATAGTGAACCGACCACCAAACGTTGGTCGTGTGGAACCTCAGGGTGCAGCCCATGACCATGAGTTTGATAATGATAATGAGATGCACGACCACGACGCCTTTGATGCACGACAACGGAACCGACCGAACTTCAACCGCCAAGGTATGAGAGGTAATAATGTTCAGCAACATAATGCACGTGTTAATGATGATCCATATGCTAAAGTTAAGTTCTCTATACCATCTTTTGCGGGTGCTTATGATGCTGGAATATATCTAGATTGGGAGATGACGGTAGAATAGAAATTGAATGCTCACTTAGTTCCCGAAGTGCATAGAGTTAGGCAAGCCACAAGTGAATTTAAAAACTTTGCCATCATTTGGTGGAATAGGGTATGCACCGAAGGATTAGCGCCTACTACGTGGGATGGTTTAAAGGTTGCTATGCGTAACAGATTTGTCCCACCTTCTTTTAAACGTGATTTGCGTAATAAATTGCAGTGCTTAAACCAAGGTAATAGATCCGTAGAAGAATATTATCAGGAGCTACAAATTAGCATGTTGCGTTGTGATATTATTGAGGATGAAGAAGCTGCAATGGCACGTTTTTATGGAGGATTAAGACGTGAAATTCAGGACATAGTGGATTACAAAGAATACGATAGCGTCCCTAGATTGTTCCAACTTGCATGTTTGGCAGAAAAGGAATTGCAGGGACGACAACAGAGGCCAAGGAACAACTTTGGGAGCATGTCTACACCACGACCGGTCTTGCCGGACAAGCCAAAACAGCCCCACCTTCACTACACGGTCCGCTGCCCTCCACGAGTAGGGCGCTTCAGCAAGACCTCCGACCACATCACATGCACCCGAGGTAAGTAAAGTTACTAGTGTGCGAGCACCACCAAGAGTTCTTCGTCGGTTGCTTCCACTGGTCGTACCACTGGGATTGTGTGCCACCGTTGCAAGGGAATGAGGCACGTCATGAGGGACTGCCCCAGTCAGCGAGCATACCTTGCCACCAAAGACGAATATGTACTTGCAGCTAACATTGCAGGTGGAGGAGATGAGATAGACAGTGATGCTGATGATGTAGAGGAACAAGTAGCTGCTGTTGATACCGAGTATCATGTGAGCCTTGTTGCGCAACGAGTGCTGAGCGCACAAGTGGAAAGAGCGGAGCAAAAGCAACGGCACAACTTGTTTCGCACAGATTTCGTGAAGGATGAGCCTGCAGAGTCATCATTGATGGAGGGAGCTGCAACAACCTTGCAAGCTCCGACATGGTCGAGAAGTTTGGCTTGACCACACAACCACACCCACGTCCCTACTACATCCAATGGTTCAATTCGTGTGGTAAATTAAAGGTACACAAAGTTGTGAAAGTGCAATTTCTAGCAGGTAATTACAAAGATAGTTCTGACTTTGATATCGTGCCTATGCAAGCATGCTCTTTGTTGCTCGGTAGGCCTTGGATATATGACAATGATGTTTTGCACCATGGTAGAGCTAATACCTACTCATTTTCACATAAGGGTAAGAAGATTGTTGTTACCTTTGACACCAAATTGAGATTCTGAAAGATGAAGAAGAGCGCTAAAAATGAAAGAAACACCGATAAGCATGATTCTCAAAATCAGCAAGTAGCAAAACGTGTTTTCCCACCCAAAAGGGAGAAAGTGGCGCCTAGTCCTAAGTCCGAGGGAATTAAATTGAAGGGATGTGTTATGATTGCCACTAAATCTGAACTTGCCAAATTTGTAATAATAAGTCGCCATGCTATGCCTTGATATGCAAAATGCCTTATATTCGCTGAGGACATAGCTAGCTCTTTGCCTCCTCATTGTTGCTAACCTTTGCGTGGAGTATGTGGATGTATTTCCAAGCGAGGTACCCCGGATTACCACCTATTCGAGGAATTGAGCATCAAATTGATTTGATCCTGTGAGCGACTTTGCCAAACCGTCTACGCATATAGGACCAATCCGAGGAGACTAAGGAAATTCAATGACAAGTCCAAGATCTTTTGGACCGTGGGTACGTAAGAGAAAGCCTTAGTCCTTGTGCTGTTCCAGTTCTTTTGGTTCCTAAGAAAGACGGTAGTTGGAGTATGTGTGTTGATTGCAGAGCCATTAATAACGTTACTATAAGGTATCGTCATCCTATCCCTAGGCTAGACGACATGCTAGATGAATTGAGTGGTTCTATTATTTTCACAAAGATTGACTTGCAGAGTGGTTACCACCAGAATAGAATGAAATTAGGAGATGAATGAAAAATTGCTTTTAAAACTAAGTTCGAATTATACGAGTGGTTAGTGATGCCTTTCGGTCTAACTAATGCACCTAGTACTTTTATGCGTTTGATGAACGAGGTTTTACGTCCTTTCATTGGAAAATTTGTGGTGGTTTACTTTGATGATATCTTGATTTATAGCAAGTCACATGAGCAACACTTAAATCATATACGTGCTATTTTTAATACTTTGAGAGACGCACGTTTGTTTGGTAACCTCGAGAAGTGCACCTTTTGCACCGATCGAGTTGCATTTCTTGGTTATGTTGTGACGCCACAGGGCATTGAGGTGGATGAGACCAAGATTGTAGCCATCCAAAGCTGGCCGACGCCTACTACTGTGTCACAAGTGCGGAGCTTCCATGGCCTTGCTGGATTCTATCGGCGCTTTGTGCGGGATTTCAGCACCATTGCCGCACCCTTGAATGAATTGACAAAGAAAGGAGTGCCATTCCAATGGGGACCTGCACAAGAGAAGGCATTCAACTTGTTGAAAGAGAAGCTCACCCAAGCACCCCTACTCCAACTCCCTGATTTTGGTAAGACTTTTGAAATTGAATGTGATGCCAGTGGGATTGGGATAGGTGATGTATTGATTCAAGAAGGTAAACCAGCTTGCATATTTCAAATAAAAACTAAATGGGCCTAGTTTGAATTATTCCACCTATGATAAGGAATTGTATGCTTTAGTTCGAGTGCTTCAAACTTGGCAGCATTATCTATGGCCCAAAGAATTTGTTATACATTCGGATCATGAATCACTAAAACATATTAGGCAAGCTTCGTGAGCACCAGCTGTATGCGAAGTTCAGCAAGTGCACATTCTGGTTAAAGGAAGTGGCTTTCTTGGGCCATGTTCTTTCAAATAGAGGCGAGCCTGATCCTAACAAGGTCGCGATGTTCTTTCATGGAGTTAGCCTACTTCGGTAACCGAAGTGCGGAGTTTTCTTGGTTTAGTGGGATATTATCGTCGCTTTATCGAGAACTTCTCCAAGATCGCGAAGCCGATGACGGAGTTGCTAAAGAAGGACAAGAAGTTCTTGTGGTCCGATGCTTGTGAGGAAAGCTTCCAAGTACTCAAGAAGCGTTTGACCACCGCTCCCGTTCTCGTTCTCCCCGATATCCATCGAAGCTTCGATATCTATTGCGATGCTTCTTGTCGAGGACTCAGTTGTGTCCTTGAAGGACCGAAATGGCAACAGAGGGGGGGGGGTGAATGGTGCAATAAAAATTAAGAACTCCCCTTTACTGTATTTAAAGCAAATCTACAAAGCCCTCTGGATCTCTTAAGAAGAGTGAAGCAAAATCAGGGAATCAAAATAAACTTCAGACTGTTCTGTCAGAAATCGGAAGGTCCGATTCTACCCGGTGGTAGTTCCGCACTCCGTAGTTCCGGATCAGTCGGAAGTTCCGCTCATGATAATTCCGCCGTGGACAATCGGAAGTTCCGATTGTCCTGATCGAAGAACAGTGCGCTCGGGTTTTTCCCAAAAATCCAAAGTGCTAAATCTTGAATGCTCTTCTCGTCAAGTTTCACAGGACATCATCCTAAGCAACATCTTGACCTCATGGAGAAGAATCGCAAACAAAGATTTAACAAACAAGCCAAAATCGGATTTCTTGAAGAAGGGCAAGAAAGACCATAACCCAAATAGACACGATTCTCGATTCCTAGTTCATGAAACTTTGAGGATACATTAGCAATATCAAAACGAATCTAGATATCAAGTTTCATGCTATTTCATAAGACGAATCAAAAGATATGCCAAAACCCTAGATATTTAACATGAGAACAGAGAGAAAGAAGAGGACATAAACAAGTAATCAAAACTCGTAGTTTCATTGAAAGATATCAAATGTTTACAGATGGAAACACAGAGGAAAGATTACATAAGATTTCAGATCATACTCTCCTCTCAACAAGCTCTCAAAAAGCAAAACAAATCTTTTTTAGAGCTAACCCTAATTTTCTCTCAAAAGTCTAACCCTAACTCTGTGGTTCTCCCTATTTATAGCCTTGGCTAATGGGCCTCCAACCCATTAAGCCCGCTACACCCGAACGGAACCGCCTCCACTTTTGCCGCTGCGAAAAGACCTTTCGCCCCTTGCGCACCTTCCGAAGCCTCCGTACACCTTGTTGTGCACGACTACGCAACCGCTTCAAGATTCACGCCGCCTTCGACACATCCCGACCGTTCGACCTCAACGCCTCCGCGCTTAGTCCGGTCCACGTGTCTCGCCACGACTCCATCTTGATGCCCCGCAACAACACAGATAAAAACACATCACATAGCATTGCACAATAACATAGCATCAACATTTGTATAAGACTCAAACTCATACAAAATCAAAATCACAAAATTACCTTCTCTCGCTTCTCGACACAATCGGAAGTTCCACACTTACCACGGCGAAGTTCCGATTTCGAACATCCGCATTTGTCAGAATATCGAAGTTCCGTTTAACATCTGCGGAACTTCCGATCTCCTAACAACCGACTTCCAAATATTTAATTCCGATTTTATATCTCGAGAACACTCAATGTCGATTATCGGACACTCCGCTACCCCATGCGGAAGTTCCGATTTCCTTCACCAACTCAAAACCCAGAAAATCGGAAGATCCTATTTCCAACACCGTAGTTCCGATTAATCGAACTTCCGCTCCATACACAAATGTAGTTCCGATTTCCTGACTCACCCGAAACAATCCAAACCGAAAACCTCAACTCTCAA
Source organism: Hsuehochloa calcarea (assembly GCA_036346395.1). NCBI lineage: Eukaryota > Viridiplantae > Streptophyta > Magnoliopsida > Poales > Poaceae > Hsuehochloa > Hsuehochloa calcarea. The sequence continues at coordinate 14,276,931 of CM070615.1, read as the reverse complement.
TCTAATCAACACACTTGTCAAATACTCATCACTCGAGTGGAGGACCTCTCACATGGTCTCTCAATCTCCCCTTGATGAGTATATTGACAATTACCAAAAGCATAAGATGAGTTTGAGATTACAATCAACCAAGGTCTAAACAAGAGAATTAAGCTCAAGACCAAGTTGACAAAAAGAGAAAGACTTGAGATGAGATGAAAGAGCAATTTTCGCACAAAACTCAAGGCTTTTCTTCGTAAGGCTTTTTCTCACACATTCTCCCCTTTGGCAATAAAATCATCAATATGTAGAAAAGGGAGGAAAAGACTATATGATGTTCATTTTAAGCATTAGGAGCCATGTAGATTATCCAAAATGACTATTAGAGTATTACACCAAGCCATAACACAGAAGAATGCTATCAAGATCATGACAATCGATGTATAGAAGAGCTAAGACAGAAAGTCCATAATCGATTAATGATCCAATTCTTTAGCAGGTCAAATAAGTCAAGATTGAAGTCTAGCTAAAGATATCCAAGGATGATACAAGCCATGTCAAATAATCTAAGTTGAACCAAGAAGACTCATACTGAACAGTTTAGAGTGCTACCAGTTGAAGAAGGACTCATTTTATCCAGAACTTGGTCTCTTTGATGATAAGCAATTTTAGCACATTTTTTTTTTTCTGAAGACTTTTTATGGTTTTATCTCAGTAAAGCAAGCTCTGGACTAGGTGCCATCCACAACTGCCTCCTGAGCTTCAACCATTTTTTTAGCCATGTGCTAGATCCCAAGCCTTATGCGACCACTCCAAGCAAAAGACTTAAGGAGGTGATCTTAGGTCATCCAAGGCTCCCCCTGAGTTCATGCCTAGTGCAATGGCAAGCCGTCTCATGAGAAAGATTTGGTGAGATCAGTTTTTTCGCACAAAAGAGATCATTTTTGCTTTTGAAGTTTTTAGACCAGTGATTAGAGATAAGTCATGTTTCTTAACAAACTGACATAGCTTACTCAAAAGTTCAAAAGAGATTCAGGACTCAACTCAGCCTACTTGACATGGCGAAAATCATAAAAGGATAGTTTCAACTGCACTAGTCTCAAGAGCTATCATGACAAGATTTTAATTCAAGTTTAGCATTTTTAATTACCTTAGCATGGCAAAGACTAAACTACACATAAAAAGTCATGATAGATCTAGCAGTTTAGCATAAATCATGGCAAGATGTAAAATAGTGAAAACAGATCATAAGGGATAATAAACAAGGCTCCATTTGATTATCATGCAATGCTTGATGAAATACACAAACTCCAGATTCCCTTCAGAATGAGATGCATCTTTTAATTCAGGTTGAGTTATGACAAAATTAAGAAAATGGAATAACCAAGAATAACTCCCCCTGAACCAAAGGAACAAAAACGAGAATCTGATAAGTAAAAATAGAAAAGCGCCCTTTAGAGCATAGAAAAGATATAGAAAAACTATCGCTCGACGTGTTCTTATCTACCCCATATGATTCTAGGACTATCACCGATCTATACAAACACTAAGGAGCAAACATCATCCCTGTCTACCCAAGGGTGGCCCGACCCTGCTAGAACCTATAAGAAGTGAGTAAGCTCTACTTAGAGAGGAAGAGACCACTAATAAGCAACATCCTAGAAGCACAAGACAAGAAGTAGTAGTCAAAGCAATTTGGCAAGAGAAACACTCTAACCTATCTTTGGAAGGACTTCACCGAAATATTAAAAGAAATGAAACCGTAAAAGGAGTAAGCGTATAATATAATATAATATAATATAATATAGTAGCACAACGCTCCCCTCACAAAGAATCCGTAAGGACAAACCACCCCAAGCTCTCCCGCAGAGTCAAAACCGAGAGTCAGCCCGGAGGCTTAGTGAAGATATCACCAACCGGTGCTCACTCTCCACAAACCGGAGCACAATGTCACCCTTCTCTACATGGTCTCTAAGAAAGTGATATCGATATCAATATGCTTGGTCCGAGAATGTTGCACTGGTTCTTGGCAATGCAAATCGCAGACGTGTTATCACGTAAGAGTGGAACGCAATGATAGATAGCCCAAATCCCGCAGGTCGAGACCATCCAAAGCACTTGACTACAAAGAATCGGTCGCACAACGCACTCGGCCTCTCGCAGTGGATCGCGAACACCGGATTGCTTCCTCAAGACCGGGAGACGAGAGAAGTGCCAATGAATTGGCAAGTGCCAGAAGTGCTCTTCCTATCTATCCTACAGCCAGAAAATCTGCATCGGAGAAGGCTCTAAGAGATAGACAAGAAGAGGAAGAGTACCAGATGCCATAGTCAATGGTAGCTCGAAGGTACCGAAAGATGCGCTTCACCGCCTGACGGTGAGATACGCGAGGAGAAGCCTGAAACCGCGCACAAAGACACATAGAAAAATGTATGTACGGTCTCGTCCGTGAGGTACAAGAGAGAGCCAATCATGCTCCTGAACTCCTTTTGGTCAACAGGTTCGCCGTCTTCATCTGGATCCAGAGCAGCTGTAGATGCCATCGGAGTTGATACTGGCTTTCCATCATTCATGTCGAAACGCTTCAGGAGGTCTCGAGTGTATTTGCCTTGATGAAGAAAGGTACCCTCCCGAGTCTGTTTGATTTGGAAGCCAAGGAAGAAGCTCAACTCGCCCATCATGCTCATTTCAAACTCCGAGCTCATGACATCGGAAAACTGGGAAACGAGAGCACGCGAGGAGCCGCCAAAGATAATGTCATCCACATAGATCTGGACGAGCAGAAGATCAGTGCCTAGACGGCGGATGAACAAGGTCTTGTCAATTTTACCCATCTCAAAACCATGGCTCAGCAGATAGGACTTAAGCCTTTCATACCAAGCTCTGGGAGCCTGCTTGAGTCCATACAAAGCTTTGGAAAGCTCAGACATGGTTAGGGTATTTGGGGTTCTCAAACCAGAGGTCAGTCTCACATAGACTTCTTCCTCAATAAGGCCATTGAGGAAGGCACTCTTGACATCCATCTGGTAAAGCTTGAAACCCTTAGAAGTTGCAAAGGCAAGCAGGATTCTAATGGCTTCAAGTCTAGCTACAGGGGCAAAGGTCTCTTCGAAATCTAGACCCTCAACTTGAGAGTACCCCGAGCTACCACCTAGCCTTGTTTCGAATGACTAACCCATCTTCACTTTGCTTGTTCTTGAACACCCATTTGGTCCCAATGATATTGTGACCTTGAGGGGCTCAACAAGGGACCGACCTTGTTCCTTTCAAAGTTTTCCAATTCCTCGTGCATGGCGTTAGTCCATGACTCATCGTAAAGAGCATGACAAACGCCTTTGGGCTCAAATGAGGCAACAAAGGCGAGAATGGAGACGTAATAGAGACATGCCGCTTTTGAACGAGTGACTCGCTCAAAGAGATCTCCAATTATCCGCTCTCAAGGATGGTCCTTTTGAATGTGTCTTGGAGGTCCAGGGTGAGATGAAGAAGTGGCCTCTACCTCATTAGCGCATTTGAGATAGGACAGAGCCACTAGCTTCGTAAGAAGCGAAGGTAAGGGCCGATCTCCTCGAGGTGCGGTGGAAGAGGGCACCTCAAGAGGAAGAGAAGGAACTGGATCGGTAAACAACCCTCATCTCCATCCTCCTCATCGTCCACAAAGATGGACTCACATCGCTCTAAGGAACTCGAGATATCGTGCCTAGTCCTCGGACTGCCTCATCGAAGGTCACCTCACTGAGTTTCTAACAATTTACTAGATTCGCAGCCTGCACTCTATAGGCACGAGAAGAAGTCGAGTAACCCGAAAGATCCCATCACAAGATCGTGACTCGAACTTATCTAGGTTCCAAGACTTGAATAAAACACTTGCAACCAAACACACGAAAATGCGAGACTGGGTTTTCGCCCATATCTCAACTCATACGAAGTGCGATGCAAGAGTGCCCAAGAAAACTCATAGAAACATGACAAGCAAGAGCAATTCCTCACCCAAAACTTCCTAGGTGTAGAGTACTCATCAAGCATCGCCCGGCCATCTCGACCAAGGTACGGTTCTTCCTCTCCACAACGCCATTTTGTTGGGGGACGATGGAGACGAGAACGGTGCTCTACACTGCCTCACCACAAAACTCTCAAAGTAGGAATTCTTGAACTCGGTGCCATTATCGGTCGAATTGCTCGTAATGCACCGGGAGCTCAACAGAAGCCTACTAAAAGACCACGAAAAAGAGTAAACGCCTCATCCTTCGAGGCTAAGAAAACACCCAAGAATACCTCGAGAAGTCATCGACCACGACAAGTACGCACCACTTCCTCCCATCGATCGCACTCTAGCCGGTCCCATCGTGTCCATATGGAGCAGATTGACACAGTGCATCTGCTCATAGTCATCAGAATCGAGGATGTGAAGCGGCAACCATTTTGCCGTGCGGCAAGGAGCACAAACAAGATCCTTGACCATTTTGAGTTTCGCAAACCACGAATGAGATCGTGGCGCTAACTCGGTCGGATGATCAAATCCTATATGACCAAGTCTCCTATGCCGTAAAGTCAAATCACGGATTCGAAGCAATTAAACATCGGAGAGGATCACCAAGATCCGTAAAAATCAGCACGAAAGATCCTCCCATATCGAGAAATCCCGCAAACTAGACTACCCAAGAATCAAGAATTTTGCAATTGTTTTTCTTAAAGCTCACCTCGAAACCGCTATCGGTGGTCGAGAGATCAAAGCGATTATATGCAGCTTACTTACTAAGGCAACATCTTTTAAAATAAAAGAATCATTAATGCTCACACAGATTTTAGCGATGACGCGCCAAATGAAGCATCTCCGAAGGTGATCGCCTCATCACCGAGCGCGGGCTAGGGAAGAAAACCAACGAGACTCACCACCATATGACGTGAACAACCGAGTCTACAATCCGCACCTTTCCTTCCCGCCCGGCGACCACGAGTCAAACAGAGTAAAGTCTCGATCTCGGGTGAATCAACGATGATTTTGGCACCCAATACCGAGTAACACGGCGAATGATGAAGTAGTCAAGCAAGACCGACCTCTATCTACCCTACGCCTCGTCACTCAACAAGTCAAAGATCTCACTGTATTCTCGGATCCGATCGCTATGAAAGAGCGAGTCAAGCCGAGAACATGTCGATCTCGCCATGGTAGCTATCTCGAAAGGAAAACGAGATCTACCCTCGGGACGGCGGAGATTACGACCAAAGGGAGCATGAGGACGAAAATCGAAAACTCGGAAAAACCAAGTCCTCGATGTCGCCCAAAATCATCGATGGAACAAATCTAGACCTCGTGTTGGTCTTAGGTGCACTCAAGATCCGGGCTGACCACAGAATGTTCCTAAGAGACTCAACACGATCTCTTCACGCGATCTTGGCGCGCTGAAGCAATGATCAACTAAATGTCCATCTTTCCGACGAAAGGTGCAATGATACTTCGCCTTCGAGGGGCGAAGCCGCAGTGGAATCACCTTGTCGTCGAAATCCTTTGAACAAAACCCACGACTTAAAATTGACTTTCTCACCCCGGCTTAGTTTTGATCACACCGGTGCTATGGTTTTGAGCACGACGGTGGATGCTTCCTCATATCCTCCTCGATATCATATCCTAGACCTCGATTAAATCTGCAAATTTTAGATTTGTCTAGAATGAGATTGAGCTTCTTCTTGCCTCCTACAAACCTCTCGAGAGTGTTCATAAGATACCGACACTCCGAAAGAGAGGTGCAAGAAGAGCAGGGGAAGAAGGGACAGCAGAAGGTAAGGGAGCGTAAGAAGAACCAACAACGAGAGGAAAGATTGGCTTGTGCACGCACACCGACTTTGGGGGACATACCATCGCTAGCGCATTGGTTCACGTTACTAGGCGTCTCTACCAAACCCTTAGACTTCTTCCCAGCACACACAATACAAGCAGATGATTGTGTCTCTAGAAGGTCCTTAGTTAGCTTCACACATTTTTCATCCAATGCAACCAAATCACATTTTAGTTTATTACAATGATTGCAAGGTGAGCTAACAAGGTCCTTAGAAGCATACTGAGCCAATTTGTTACTGTGATCAATCATTTCTTGAAACTGCTTAGATACAGATTCTAGTTCAGCAGTTAACTTAGGACAGTTTAAACAAGAAACAACAGGCTCTAGTAGCGCAGCTTGAAATTCAGCAATTTTGTGATCTGCCCGTTTTAGGTTCATCTTGAGATTATTACAATTTTCACAAGTTTCAGGCAGATCAAGCAGCATGGTATAAAGACCTCTAAACGAATTGTCCTTAACCTCACATGAGGTGCAAGCAGTAGCCTCAACAGTAGTGGATGAAGGAGGTGCTATCCTACTCATCTCTAATTCAGCAAGAAGGCTAATGTTCTCTACCTTAATCATGTCAAGTTCAGAGGACACACTATCATGTAAGGTCCTTAGTTTTTCCATATCATCAATCAAAGCACAAGCATGTGTCACATTCATCACGGAGGGAGCAGATGTAAGTAAAGTGAGCTCCCGTGATAGTCTAGCTACTTCCTTCTCCAACCCAACACACTTAGCCCTAGACTTAGCATGGAATCTACCTAGCTTAAGAAAAGCATCATTAAGCTGGTCATAAGTGGGACTAACCTCGCCGGAGTCGAGATCTGTACATTGTCGCTCGCCGCCGCCTCGAGGGCCATGAAGCACATGCCGAGAAGTTGCCGTCATCCTTGGGATCATGATCGCCCTTCCCATCATCGTTACTCCACCCTCCACCTCGCCGGTGTCCAATTCGCCGAGGGCGTGAGGACGCGATGGAACAGCTTCTTAGCCTTCCCAAAGTTGCGAACTTCTTCTTGCCTTGGTCAGTCTTTGAGGGCTTCGTGTTGCGGTTCTTGTCGATGTAGTCGTTCTTGCTTGGACCGCCATAGTCACCTTTGCCCTTCCCAAGCTTGGGACAGCTTGCTCGGATGTGGTTGGGGCCACCACACTCAAACAAATCACAGACCTCCTCTCTTACCATCCCTCCTCCTCTTGTAAGCATGGGAAAACTTCCGAGCTAGGAGGGCTAGCTGCTCATCCTCAAGCCGCTCTAACGATCATCGCTTATGTCACAGAGAGCAGCTAGGAGAACCCACGACGACTCGAAGAAGATCCAGTGGGATCGGTGACTAAAGCCATCGATCGTGACTTCGACCTTCGAGACAATGTCAATCTCGTGAGTCTTGAGACGCGAGTAAAGCGCATCAAGAGTCGTGGTCGAGAGGTCCGTGCTATCTTTGATGGTAGTCACTTTCATCTCCCAAACACGAAGATCAAGTGCGAAAGCATCCGTCGAGCGCTATCCGAAGTCGGGGTATGTAAGACCGACCGCCGAGGTTGCTCAAGATTTTGTGAAAACGCCAAAAGCACTCGCCTAAAGATTCACCAAAGAAGCATTTCAAATTTATCGTACTCACGCTTGAACCGGTCTTGTCGAACCGTTTTAATCTCGAGTGGTGCCTCATGATATGCATCGAGGGTCACCTGGATGTCGTAGCGTAAATCAAATGAGAAATACGATCAAACTCACTACCTTAAACCCCAATGATTATGTTCCTTGCCTTAGCATTTGCCTCAACATCGCCATGTTTCCAAGATTGATGTTCTCATCGGCAGAACAAAGAAATCTAACCTTCACCTTTCTCCAGATGGCATACCCCGAGCCTCGGATGTAAGTTTCCATTCGCTCTTCCGTATGGGTAATCCGCACCATCAAAACCGGAGGCTTGGTGGAATACTTGTCCGTTGCCATGGCTCAACCGACCGTTAAGATCTATCAAGAAGAGCTAACCGCTCGATACCAATTGAAGGACCGAAATGGCAACAGAGGGGGTGAATGGTGCTTTAAAATTAGGAGCTCCCTTTGCTATAATTAAATAAGACCTACAAAGTCCTCTCGATAACTCAAGAAGAGTGAAGCAAAATCGAGAACGAAAAATGTAAACTTCAGATCGCTCAGAGAAATCGAAGTTCCGATTCTACCCGGCAGGTAGTTCCGCACTCGAAGTTCCGGTTCAATCGGAAGTTCCGCTGCTGATAGTTCCGCCTTGACAATCGGAAGTTCCGATTGTCCCGACCAAGAACAAGACGCTGGGTTTTCCTAAAATCCAAAGTGCTAAATCTTGAATGCTCTTCTCGGTCAAGTTTCACAGATATCATCCTAAACAACATCTTGACCTCATGGAGAAGAATTGCAAACAAAGATTCAAAATCGAGCCAAAAACGGATTTCTTGAGAAAGGGCAAGAAAGACCAAAACTCACAATATGCACGATTCTCGATTCTCACTTTATGAAACTTTGATAATAGATTAGCAATATCAAAACGATTCTAGATATGAAGATTCAAGCTATTTCATAAGACGAATCAAGAGATACATCAAAACCCTAGCTATTCAACATGAACAGAGAGAAGGAAGAGGATATAAACAAGTAATCAAAACTCAGAGTTTCATTGATAGATATCAAATGTTTACAGATGGAAACATAGAGGAATGATTACATAAGATTTCAGATCATACTCTCCCTCTCAACAAGCTCTCAAAAAGCAAAACAAATCCTTTTTAGAGCTAACCCTAATTTTCTCACCAAAGGTCTAACCCTAACCCCAGGTGTAACACCCCAGCCCAACACTGAGCCTAGAATGCCACCACACTACACTTTAAACTAATAATTATCGACACACTATAAAATTATAGCAAGAAAACAATGATAATCATAACAATGGATCATAAACTAACATGTATAATTATAGATCAAGCGACAATAAATAAGCACTGGGAAATAATAACCAGGCAAATAATCCAAAGCAGCATCAACCAATGAATCCAAATTAATAAAGCAACTAGTCTAGTCCAAATGATATCCTAAACATTATTCAATATCTAACATGTCCAAGTGTAAACCAATATTGAATGAAAAGATTATCATGGCGAATGATCATGTGATGTCCATGTGCTCTACTCGCCTCAATTACTAGATCCTCAAGATCACCTAAAACAACAAGAGAGCAAGGGTGAGTCCACGACTCAAAGAAACACATCATATACAACGAACAATAATAAATCAACAAGATTCAATAACTTCATTATCATCACATGCACTTCCATTCACATTCTTATTCATCAATCTCAAATATCAATGCAACTCTAATCTATATGTCCACATGCACTTCTTTTCACAGATACGGATAGCGTGAGTGAATGCTCATGACAACATTCACTCTCAAGCCCGTTCCTCCAAAAGGATCGGGGACCTCCTCCACTCCCGTGGAGTTGTGATCAATCAAGATCACCTTCTCTTATGCAAAGATGCTTATGTATGCAACCATGCAAACTCCATCATAAACATCATATCCAACTTTTCATCATGCTCATCAACAAATATATAAACATACCAATTCATTGTTTGCAATTAAACCAAATAAAAGCACAACAATAATGGTAATAGAAGATAAAGAAAACAGTGATCGATCATTGATCGCTGTCTACCATGCACTTGCCTTTACTAGTTGCGACGCACAATTTGACTCGAAGATGGCAACAAGTACGACGCTTCTCCTACATTAAATACACACATCTCAATACAAGCTACAGCATCATACGAATAACAATCCATATACATCGCTCCTACACGTCCCCAAATATACGATATTACGCCGGTACCGAAAAGTTACCCATTGCGGTCTTAGTACTAAAACGAACGTAACTTTTGACTCGAAAGTCCGATCACCACAAACCACCCCATTCTGGATTCATTATAAAATTCTCCACATTTTCTTAGATTGTGAAGACTTCTAATTAAATCATCTAACCCTCCGTATTTAGCCCGGAAAGTCGGTCTGTCCGCTTCGGAACAGCAGACTTAATAATTTCATAACTTTTGTTTTACTCAACCAAAATGCGCGTTCTCAGATTCTACAGAACCATTGGACAGTTATCTACAACTTTCATGTAGATCAAAAACTCTAATTAAGTCATTTACTATTTTTTAACAACTGATCTACCAAAACAGCGCCGAACGACGGTAACCCTAAAAACAGCGGCCTTTCGAACATCATATCTAGAAATCTACTTATCCGATTGACGCGATTAAATATGCTATAGAAAGATATCGAAATTATCTACAATTAACTAGTAGATGACATTACCAAAATTTGCCATTAAAATACCCGAATAATTGTACAACAAAAACAGCGGGTTTAACAACACTATTAATCGATACCTCCCATTAATTAGCTAGTCTCAGTAGTAAACCACCTACTGTTCTTTCGCTCGCCGTTTGCTAATCCAACCCTTGGTCTCACGGCCATGTAGATCCTTAATCCTTAACCCTTAATGCAAACACACTTAGCTACGTGAACTGCTAGCACCAATTGCTAATGCATTACTACTAGATGACACCAGCAGCCGCAAAAGAAGAAGAAAAGAAGCGGACCTGGAAATTGACGCGCACGGCAATTAACACAAGCAAGCGGCGGCGCAAGAAGCTTCCACGCTGCTCAAGACAAAGCGTCCGCTTCGGCCGGCAGACAAAGAAGAGCCACGCGCAAGCCAGGCGGCACCGGATTCGGCTCGGCCAGCGCAGCAGAAGAACACGCAACCGCAAAGAAGAAACTCAAGAAGAAGACAATCGCCACCGGCAGAGGCTCGGCGCCAAGAGCCAAGAGACAATCCAACCGCAACAACAAGCAGGGAAAAGAATCGGCTTCGCCACGGCAAAAGCAGACAATCAACAGACGGCGACAAAGCGCTGAAAAAAAAGCGAACCGTAGCAGAGCCACGGCAAAGAACGCACAGAAGAAGTATAGCAGTCTCGGTACAGAACCCCACGCGCAAAGACGGCGACAAATCAACGCGACAAGAACAGAGAAAATTCCAAATAGCAGAGAAAGCCACAGGCAGTTTTCATGATGCACCGCTGCTTGTTTCCAAGCAGGAAAGCAACCGCAAGAAGATTTGCAGATCTGCAGCCGGAAGACGCAGATGCGCAGCAAGACAGGCGTAAACGATTGGTCGCGCACGACGCAAGGTGAAAGGCGGCTACCGGGAGGAAGAAAAGAAAAGCTAGGGTTTTACAAGAAAATCCAAAACTATTTATAGCTCATAAAGATTCCGAAAATAATCTATTTTTCATAAAATCTTTTTATTTAATTACGCACAAGCCCTTAATACGCTTTTAATAATTAATTATTTATTGTTACTATTTAATTAATTACGCTCCGACCCTTAATACACGCTTATTAATATTTATTTATTTTTCGGAGTATTACACCGTGGTTCTCCCTATTTATAGCCTTGGCTAATGGGCCTCAACCCATTAAGCCCGCTACACCCGAACGGAATCGCTTCCACTTTTGCCGCTTGCGAAAGACCCTTTCGCCTTGCGCACCTTCCGAAGCCTCCCAGACACCTTGTCGCGCACGACTCGCAACCGCTTCAAGATTCACGCCGTCTTCGACACATCCCGACCGCTTCGACCTCAACGCCCAAATAGCTTAGTCCGGTCCACGTGTCTCGCCACGACTCCATCTTGATGCCCTCGCAGTCAACACAGCATAAAAACACATCACATAGCATTGCACAATAACATAGCATCAATATTTGTATAAGACTCAAACTCATACAAAATCAAAATCACAATTTAACCTTCTTCGCACAGCTTTGGACACAATCGAAGTTCCAAGACTTACCACAAATGAAGTTCCGATTGCCTAACATCCGCACTTGTCGAATTATCGGAAGTTCCGTTTACCATCGCGAACTTCCGATCTTCTAACATCCGCACTTCCAAAAATTCTATTCGATTTTCGCCTCGGAGGAATCTCAATACCAAGATATCGGACACCCGCTACCCCATGTGCGGAAGTTCCGATTTCTTCAATGAGAGCAAACCCGGATAAATCGGAAGATCCTATTTTCAACACCGGTAGTTCAGATTAATCGAACTTAAGCTCCATACACAATGTAGTTCCGATTTCCCTGACTCAGCCCAGAAACAATCCAAACTGAAAACCTCAACTCTCAATCTAATCAACACACTTGTCAAATACTCATCACTCAGAGTGGAGGACCTCTCACATGGTCTCTCAGGTTGTCCAAGGCTTTACCTGCGACGGGTAGTTGACCGAGGCTTTACAATGACTCCGACACAACGTATGGGTTTCTATCCATACGGGCGGCTCGTGGGGTAATACACAATATTGGAAATGTCTCATAGGACTTAGCCGTGCCGGCATACCTAAGGAAGTGTGCTTAATAGCTTGGCAAAAAGGCGGTCTGGCGTGTGGGTACATTGGTACACCCCTGCAGGGTACAAAACTATTCGAATAGCCTCGTCCTAGGTTATGGACATGCTTGGTAAGGTCGTGCAAGAACTAGACTACAACCTTTTAAATTAAAATTTGACATGGTTGGTATGAATGGGTAATTCATGCTATTGTTGTGGTGACTAACGGTTTAGTCACTTTCAGGATTGTTGTTGTTTTCTATCTACTGTTATATTGTTGTCTTTTGCGCTTATTTGAACATTAAAAACAGATTTGTTAAAATTGCTTTCAATCTATTATATTATTGCAAACGAAAATTTGCTTTATGCTAAAATGAAACGTACAGCCTACTTTTGATTAAGCTTGCATATAGTATATGTACAGGTTTGTTATTCCACATGTAAGTCTTAAGTAGTACATTCAAAGTACTCACCGCTTTTGCTTACGCTTTGTTCTGCGGGGAAGAAGGTGAGCCCAAGGGCCTCACTTTGTGAATTGTGCCGTGGATTCGACGACTAGCTTGGCGGTCCGTATTGGTTGCCTTGTGGGTTAAAGGCACACTGATTGGCTCTTTTGTTTTACAGCCATCTTATGGCACTTTTGCTTCCGCTGTTAAATTTCTATATGTATATGTCATTTGGCTGGTCGGCCTCTCTTTTGTAATCTCTATCTTCTATTGATGTTATATTTTGGATTGTTGTTTATGTTCCGGTTCTATGTGAATGAATGGAATTGATGCATGAACTTTGTAAAGAGGTGTGTATAATGCATTTCTGGGAAGTATACATGTCTCGAGTCTCGGATTATCTCGCTTTGTGATGCTAGGACCGAATGGATGGTTAAGCATTACAAGCCGGATAAACCGGGGTCTCACAGACTCTTTCAAACATGTTTGAGTTCAAATCCGCCGCCTCTACCCCGTTTTCTTGCGCGCTCGCTTTGGACTCTGTTGAACCCGCCGCCATCTCGCCACCCAGTCCCACCCTGTGGCCTATAACAGGTCCTGTGGATCGCCAACACCTCCGTTTACTGTGATCCGCCACCCACCTCACCCCAAGAGCCCTAGCGCCGCAGTTTAAGAATTGCTTCGTCACCAAACCTAAAACTTCGATTGCGCCGCGGTGGCGCCTGCCTCCGTGGAGCCCGTCCGCCAAGTCCGCCGTCCCTGCACCTACCTCCAGCTACCACCCACGCCGCTGGACCTCACCGAGTAGCCACCGACAAAACCGAACGTCTCCGCTTGAGCTGAGCCGCACGCCACCTCCGCCGTCCTCTGTGCCTAGACCAAGGTACCATAAGGTTCGCAACAGAGAGCTTCCGTGGTGCCATCCACTCTCACCGGCGATCACCGCAGCGCCGTTCTTTGTCGGTCGAGCCGCCGCAGCTCGTTGTCGTCGTCGACGTGGGCGCCAGATCGGCCACCACCTCACCTCTCCGCAGCGTGCGTGTTAGCCGCGTGGTAGCGTCGGCGCCACGCCGCAGCAGCGCCACTCACCGACACTGATCCACAGAGCTCGGTGGACTGGTCCACCGTGGCCGTGTCCCGACGTGTGGGCCCACACGTCGATTTCTTTTATTTATCTTTCCGGTTTTCCTAGGGTGACGTCATGCGATGTCATGCTTGCGCAATAATCCGATTTTTCTATTGAGAAATAATTCGAATTCCAATAAATCCTATTTTAGGGTTTTGTTTTGTTTCAAACTTTGAAACCTCATAACTTTGCATCCTAACTCCAAATCCAACCATTCAAATTTCTAAATTTGTATAAAATCAAGATCTATCTATTGGAGATTTTTAATTATTTTATTGGAGTTAATTGCTTCTGTTATTTATTTATTCTTATTGTTTGCTTCGTTACGAGTAGACTTCGACGATACTTCTGGAGGGTTTGAGGAAGAAGGAGCTTTCCAAGACGAAGACCAAAGACTGAACCTATTCCAAGGCAAGCTATACCCTTGACCATCTTGATTCCCAGGCTTGCTAAAAGTATTTTAATTCAAATTATTGCATCTTAATTCAAGTATTTATTTAAATGTTTTGGGTGTAGTAGTTAATTCCATATTGTTATGCCTTCCTTGTATAATTGTTATGCCTTGATCCTTTGTCACCCTAGTTGATATTTAGTTGGTAAATATTGTAGCACCAATGTGGGTTGGTTAGTGCGATTAGATTGCTTAGCCATGCCACGAATCTCCATGTCATGTGAGACTGTAGTTATTTAAACCTGACTAAGTGAATATGCAATCTGTGTGGTAAAATCTGTGTGTACTGTGTGCTGTTATGGCATGTGTTGCACTTAATCAACCGGGTGGTAAAAGGATTTAGACTGAGGCATGTGGTGGATCTTGTGTGAAATGGTGGATCGTGAACTGTGTGCATGGGAGCTAATCTGTGGCATAGTTAGCAAATGGTAGTCTTGCCTTGGTCAATTAAGGACCTCACCATGTGTGCCATTGAATGAGCCTATCTGCACAACCACATGTCTCTGCTTTTGAGACGGGCCTAGCATAGTACGATGCGGATCCGAAATGCTTTGTTATGGTTAGTGCTAGCTACACTAATTATATCTTGTGGGTAAAGTGTACAACTCTGCAGAGTATAATATAATCTATTCGAATAGCCGCGTCCGCGGTCATGGGCATGCTCGGGGATTTCACACTAGGGGTAGTTTTTCATAAAACTGTGTTGGGAGGGAGCTATGTGATATAAATCACCTGGCTATGTGAATAATCGGTTAAGCTGTGTGCGTCTTTGTGAAATCAATTATCAAATTATTGTTATTTAATTGTTTTACTTGTTGTCAATGTATATTTATTATTCAATTGCAAACATTGCATTTATGCAAAAGAACCACCGAATGCCTTTCCCTTGTAAAAGGCCAGCATGTGTATATATATTGCATCTCTGTGGTGTGGCTTGTGAGTACGGTGTGTACTCACGCTTGTTTTGACTAATCAAGCAGAAGAGGAGGAGTCTTCACCAGCTTTCGAGGAGGAGTTTATCGAAGGTGCCTAATCGCGAGGTCTTGACCCCAGTCGGTTGCCTGTGGTGAATCGATGGGATGCCGCTGCCGTTTATGTTTCCGCTGCTTTATTTCTCTGTTAGCCCTGCGTGGCTTAAATAAATGTAAACTCGACCGTAAGGTCAAACCATTATTTATTTATCGTTTATGCTATTATTCGCTTGTGTGGATCGATATCCACCTTTGTTAACACTGTGTGCACTAGCGTGATCCTGGACTAGTGCACGAAACACAGAGGATTCCGAATCGAAATTTTGGGATCCGACAGACACCACATTCCATTGTGCAGTGCCTGGTGGTGTAAGATGTGGAACAATTCCACATTGCTTCAGGTGATCACCAAATTCATGGCTCAAAAATTCACCTCCACGATCAGATCATAAGGATTTTATTGTCTTGCCAAGTTGATTATGTACCTCATTCTGGAACTCCATGAACCTTTCGAAGGATTCCGACTTGTGCCTCATTAAATAGATATACCCATATCTACTATATTCATCAGTGAAAGTAATGAAGTACTGAAACCCACCTCTGGCTGCCGTGCTCATTGGTCCACATACATCAGTATGTATGAGTGCCAGCAAGTCGGACGCCCTCTCATTCTGACCAGTGAAAGGTGTCTTGGTCATCTTTCCGAGTAGGCAAGATTCACATGTTTCAAATGATTCTAAATCAAATGAGTTTAGGATTCCATCATCATGGAGCTTCATCATGCGTTTTTCACTTATGTGACTCAAACGACAATGCCAAATAAAAGTGGAATTCATATCATTAGGCCGAAGCCTCTTTGCATTAATATTATTGTGAGACCCCGGTTTATCCGACTTGTAATGCTTAACCACCCCTTCGGTCCTAGCATCACAAAGCAGATAATCCGAGACTCGAGACATGTATACTTCCCAGAGTGCAGTATACACACCACTTTACAAAGTTCATGCATCAATTCCATTCATTCACATAGAACCGAAACATAAACAACAATCCAGAAGATATCATAAATAAAGGATAGTCATTACAAAAGAGAGGCCAACCGGCCAAATGACAAATACATAAAGAAATTTAACAGCGGAAGCAAAAGTGCCATAAGATGGCTATAAAACAAAAGAGCCCATCAGTGTGCCTTTAACCCACAAGGCAACCGACCGGACCGCCAGGCTAGTCGTCGAATCCACAGCACAACTCACAAAAGTGAGGCCCTTGGGGCTCACCTTCTTCCTCTGCAAACAAAAGCATTTCAAAGAAAAGCGGGTGAGTACTTTGAATGTACTGCAAGATATATAAGAATGATAACAGATCTATACAATAACTACATGCAAGCTTATTTAAGAGGAGCAGGTTAGGACTCAAATTTTTAAGCATAAAGCAAGTTTTATTTGCAATAATGTAATAGATTAAAGGCAATTTTGCAATCTGATTTTATTTGAAAAAAACAGTAGTAATCAAGTAGCAACAACAAAAAGCAGTCCTGAAGTGACTAAACCATTAGTCACCACAACAATAGCATGAATTACCCATTCATGCCAACCATGTCAAATTTTAATTTAAAAGGTTGTAGTCTAGTTCTTGCACGACCTTACCAAGCATGTCCATAACCTAGGACGAGGCTATTCGAATAGTTTTATCCTCGCAGGTGTACCAATGTACCCACACGCCTGATCGCTTTTTGCCAAGCTATTAAGCACACTTCCTTAGGTATGCTTAAGCACGGCTAAGTCCTACGAGACATTTCCAATATTGTGAATTATTCACGAGCCGCCCGTATGGATAGAAACCCATATGTTGTGTCGGAGTCATTGTAAAGCCTCGGTCAACTACCCGTCGCAGGTAAAGCCTTGGACAACTACAATGCTCCTCGAGGTGGAGAGCCTACCCTAATCTCCACCACCGCACACCCAACACAAGAACACCGAGAACACATATCATGTTTCACACAACACACACAACCCCCTCCTGCGACTGGAGATAACCCACGCCTAAAGTACTAAGTCAAGAGAGGTCCCATATCCCTCTCGCGTGGTTAGCACGCATAAGCGCTTGGCTTAGTGACACAAGTAACAATTCGGTCCTTAGGGACCTGGGCACCTTTCCTTGTCACACCCAACAATCACAACAACATGCCATTGTGCCCAAGTCAAATCATTTTGTTTCATTTTCGGTTTTACAAAACAAAAGCATAAGGTCTTGAACCAAAATAAACAAAATGATTTGTGTGATCAAGGTCATCGACTAAGTCGATAACCGCCAATTCTACCGTAGCTAAGCATTTTAAGCATGACATCGCAAAGGCAAAAAGAGCATAATTAAATCACCGGGCTCTAATTCACCAAATGATGATAATAACTTATGGTTGTGGGGGGATAACATTTTAATGGCAACAATGCATTAGGAATAGCTACCTCTAAACAGGCAAAAATAATTGGACACAAAAGCAATGCATACATATAGTTTGTAAACAAGATATTAGACTTTGAAAGTAATGGGACATTTATGATCAAATATCTTGCACCTTGCTGTGGGTCAGGGTGCTGCTGTGGATCAACAAGATTATCAATGTGCTCTTCGGATCCTATCGAAAGAACCAAAAAGAACCAATAAGGCAAAAAGAAACCGAAAAGATCTAACAGTCAACTTCAACAAAAAGCTCTCAAATTTTTACAGTAGAAAGAACATAATTTTTATGAACTAATGCAACAAGAACCAATTGATTTGGATTCTCAATGCAAAAGTTATAGCCAAAACATTTTCAGTCGGCCAGAAAATGAAAAACAGCACTATTCACCTAAGCAATGATTTTAGAGAAATTTTCTAGAATGATACAGCTACTGAAATTTTTATGATAAATCAAGCATCTTATAAGATGAACAGCCCCACTGGATTCATCTCATTTGGAGCTTTCAATAATTAGTTATGAATTTTCTAAGTTAAATCTATTTTTCAGTTGTACAGATAATCAGGTTAATGCTTTCTTTCAAAATCTAAATTTTCGGTTGCAGAAACATAGTTGAAACCTATTTTAGAATAAGGTTCATTAGAAATGAAAAATAACAAAAGTGGTTTGACCTATTTTGGAGTTAAAATGATTTACTTATGCATTTTCAAAGATAAAACTATTTTTCAGTTGATAAATAACTCTACCCGAGAAATATAATTCAGATAAACGACGTGGACAAATCTGGGCCGAAGATCCGAAAACAAACGGCCCAAACACAGAGCACAGAACTCACGCGCGAACCCTAAACATCAACCGTTGGATGAAAGATGAACGAACCAGATGCCAAGGATGTCCGGCGGTCCGAACGTTCACGCGCACGCGAGCCGTGTATCTGGGATCCAACGATTCACGTTGATCCGAGCGTTCGGCGGTCCGAACGCGCCCACGCACGCGAGCCGTTGATCTGGGATCCAACGTTTCACGTGGACCCGAATCGTTCGAACGCTCTCTCTGCTATGGGCCGTCGATCGAAGATCAGACGGTCCAGAATCATCGACAAAAGACGACTCGTGCTTTCGTCCGACAAAATTTACAGAGGCGATCTCCGGCTAATCGCCGGCGATCTAGAGCACGGCTAAGCTAACCAAGAGCACCAACATGATCCTAATACTAACGCGCATCTACAGCAGCAAAGAATTGAGCAATGGACGACTTACCGGCGCTGAGGAAGAAAGGGGATGACTCACAGCTGAAAGAGGGGAAAATCAAATTGATAAGATCCCTGCGGCCAAATGTGAAATTGATTGAGGGCTAATGCGCACCAAGATGAGAGTAAGCGGAGGGAGCAAGGAGTTTGAAAATGGTGCACTTACCAGAGCTAAAGAAGAAGATCACCCTTTGCGGCTGAAAGGGGGAAAATAGAAATTGAGCTGCTCTCTGCTGCCAAAAGCAAAATCGACAGAGGGTTAATACTCTACGAGACGCCAAGTACGTGAGGAAGCAAGGGTTTTGAAAGAGAAGGCCCGGAGCACCACTTTCACCGAAGGACCCGAAGCTTCAACAATGGCGGCCAAGAGCAAATTTTGAAATGGAGCTCACTCAGTGTACTAGAAGCAATGCTGGAGCTCGAGGGTGTTTAAAGGAGGATAAGGAAGCCACTGGAGGAGTTTTATAGGCCGAGAAGCAAGGAAGAAGCAACGGGATGAAAAATGGAGATGCACTGGTCTGAGGTTGGCCGAGGGCGACGGGGCGTAATGCAGAGGAGACGACGATCGTGGAGGCGGCGGACGGGAGCATTAAATGCGAAGAGCCGTTGGCGAAAGGAGACGCTGATCGGCTCTGCCAAGGGTACTGCACGCCACCACCGTTGACTTGGTGAAGGCGCGATCGGAGGTAGACGACGAACGACGACCGTCGGATCGAAATCGAACGGCTCAAATCGAACGGGGTGATAATAACGATTCGAACGCTCACTTAATCCTGGACCGTTGATTTGGATCCTACGGCCCACGTTGCGCGAGGCGCTCGAATGGTCCGAACGTTTCCTCTTTTCGGAGCCGCTGATCTTCAGATGAACGGTTCAGAGCAGAGGGGAGGATCGGCGGTCCGAACGTCACCTCGAGCGCAGACCGCACGATCGAGATCTAACGGTCGAAATTGAACGCGCCCGATGTGGCTGAGTCGGTGCAGTTAGTTGGTCCGATCGAATCGAATGGCTTGAACCCGAGTGTGACTTGAGTCCAAGGAATAGTAAAAGCTGATTTTGAGTTATTTGCTGAGCTGACTTAGGATAATTAATTTAGATAGCAAACAAGCTCCAAAAATTATGAAATTTTAAATGGAGATTGCTGACAGCAGGAGGAACCTTATATAAAATTTTCAGAGACTTTTATGAATTGCATTTTTCTCTAAAAATTCCAGAAGGCAATTATAGGAGTTTGACTAATGTTTGACTTGTC
Source organism: Hsuehochloa calcarea (assembly GCA_036346395.1). NCBI lineage: Eukaryota > Viridiplantae > Streptophyta > Magnoliopsida > Poales > Poaceae > Hsuehochloa > Hsuehochloa calcarea. Next base: position 14,256,744 of record CM070615.1, on the reverse strand, counting down.
TCAAAAATTATCAAATAATTTCTGAAAATTATGAAATAATTCTGAGGTGTTAAACATCACTCCTAGGTCCAATGAAAATTATTTCCAGAGATTGGGCACAAGATTTTCATGAAGGAGGTTTATGACTTGAGTTTAATTGGGGAAATTTGGAGTTTGAACTTTCACCAATTAAAGAAAGAGGTTTCAAACACTGCAACAATACACGAGGTAGCAAAAGTTTTAATTTATCCTCATTTTTATTACATTTGAAATATAAACCCAATTTGGGATGTTACAAAACCTCCCCCCCCTTACAAAAATCTCGTCCCGAGATTTGGCTCACTCGGTAAAGAAAGATGGATAGTCTGCACGGAGACGATCTTCCCTTTCCCAAGTAGCCTCATCCTCATAATGATTCGACCACTGAACTTTGAGGAATCTGATGGTTTTATTCCTCGTTCTTCGTTCAGCCTCATCGAGTATGCGAACAGGGTGCTCGCGATAGGTCAAATCTTCTTGGACATCGAGAGTTTCCAACGGAGCTTCCTCAGTTGGAACACGGAGACACTTCTTTAGTTGAGAAACATGGAAAACATCATGTACCCCTTCGAGTGCAGCTGGCAATTCCAACTTATAGGCAACAGCTCCTTTCTTCTCGATAACACGGTAAGGACCGACATATCGAGGAGCTAACTTGCCCTTGACGCCGAAACGTTGATGGCCCTTCAAAGGAGAGACTTTGAGATAAACAAAGTCATCCGGCTCAAAGCTCAATTCACGGCGACGGCGATTCGCATAGCTCTTTTGCCTGGATTGAGCTGTGCGTAACCGATCTCGAACGAGCTGGACTTGGCTCTCAGCTTCATTGATCGAGTCCGGACCAAAGAAAGGTCTTTCACCTGTCTCAGACCAGCTCAATGGGGTTCTGTACTTTCTCCCGTATAAGGCCTCGAAAGGTGACATGCCGAGACTAGCCTGATAACTGTTGTTGTAGGAAAACTCGGCAAATGGCAAGCATTTCTCCCAATTCTTTCCATAGGAGAGGACACAAGCACGAAGCATGTCTTCCAACACTTGGTTGACCCTTTCGGTCTGACCATCAGTTTGGGGGTGATATGCTGTGCTAAAGGTAAGACGGGTTCCCATAGCCTCTTGCAAACTTTGCCAAAAGCGAGAGGTGAAAAGAGAACCACGATCCGAGACAATTGTCTTAGGTATCCCATGTAAGCTCACGATGCGGGCAATGTAGAGATCCGCTAAAAGTCCTACACGGAGATCTGTCTTGACTGGAAGGAAGTGCGCCACCTTAGTTAGTCGATCAATGACAACCCAGATGGCATCATTGCTCTTGGAGGTGCGAGGCAGACCGGTGATAAAATCCATACCGATCGAATCCCACTTCCATTCAGAATAGGCAAAGGTCAAGCGATCCTCGCCGACGCCGATGCTCGGCCTTGACACGACGACACACGCCGCACTTCTCGGCAACGAACCGCAATTTCCCTCTTCATTCGGTCCACCAAAATCCTCGACGGAGATCTTGATACATCTTTGTGGCCCCGGATGAATAGACAAAGGCGAATCATGGGCTTCATGGAGGATCAAATTCGCAATTCCATGTCCTTTGGAACCACAAGGCGTTGCCCGAACCTTACAACACCATGCTCATCCTCGGAGAAGCACTTGGCGGTTCCGTTCTTGACATTTCCCTTGATGCGGCTCACCCCAGCATCCGATTATTGGGCGATCTTAATCCGATCCACCAAGGTTGGTTGCACAACCAGGGTAGCGAGGGAACCATGCTCCACCAAACCTAAGTTGAGACGCTGAAATTCCTCCAGCAGGGTGGGTTGGCGTTCCTGGAGCAATAAGGCATTGCAATGCGCTTTCCGACTGAGCGCATCGGCAACAACATTAGCCTTGCCCGGATGGTAGTGAATTCCCATGTCATAGTCCTTGATCAACTCCAACCATCTCTTTTGCCTGAGGTTCAGATCTGGTTGGGTGAACAAATACTTTAGGCTTTTGTGATCCGAATACACTTCGCAACGATTACCGATTAAGTAATGTCGCCAAATCTTAAGTGCATGAATCACCGCAGCTAATTCCAAGTCATGGGTAGGATAGTTGAGTTCATGAGGTCTCAATTGCCTTGATGCATAGGCCACTACCTTGCCTTCTTGCATAAGGACACAACCAAGGCCTCGACGAGAAGCATCGCAAAAGATATCGAAGCTTTGATGAATATCGGGAAGAACGAGGACGGGAGCAGTGGTCAAACGCTTCTTGAGTACTTGGAAGCTTTCCTCACAAGCATCGGACCACAAGAACTTCTTGTCCCTCTTGAGCAACTCCGTCATCGGCTTCGCGATCTTGGAGAAATTCTTGATAAAACGGCGATAATATCCCGCTAAACCGAGAAAACTCCGCGCCGGTCCATCAAGTAGGTGACACCAAGAAAGAACATCGCGATCTTACTAGGATCAATCGCTCGCCTCTCGCTGAAAGAACATGGCCCAGAAGGCCACTTCCTTCAACCGAATGAGCACTTGCGAACTTTGCATACAATCGGTGCTCACGGCTTGCCCAACACAAGCCTCGGATGCTCAAAGATGTTCCTCATCGTCCTTAGAATAGATAAGAATATCATCGATGAAGACCACGACAAACTTATCAAATACTCCATGAATACCGAATTCATGAGGTTCATGAACAAGGCGGAGCATTGGTTAAGCCAAATGACATGACGGTATACTCATACAAGCCATAGCGAGTAGAGAAAGCCGCCTTTGGAATATCCTCGTGTCGATCCGAACTTGATGATATCCCACTCTCAAATCAATCTTGGAGAATACTCGAGCTCCAGTTAATTGATCAAAGAGATCATCAATGCGGGCAATGGATATTTGTTCTTTACCGTTACCTCATTAAGCGGGCGGTAATCAACACACATGCGCAAAGTATTGTCCTTCTTCTTTACAAAGATTGCAGGACAACCCCACGGAGATGAGCTAGGGCGGATGAAACCTTTTTCTTGCAGCTCATTCAATTGCTTCTTCAACTCCACCAACTCGTTCGGTGGCATCCGATAATGCCTCTTTGAAATCGGGGCAGTACCGGGAACCAACTCAATGCCAAACTCGAGGTCTCGAACTGGTGGCATCCCTGGAAGAGCTTCAGGAAAGACATCAACGAAGTCACGAACTGTGGGGACTTCACTAATATCTAGAGCGGGCTTCGCTTCAAGCGCGAAGAGATGCGGACCTAGCGACCGGCGAAGCTAACTCCGCCACGGAAGGACTAGATAGAGAGACACACTTCTTGGCGCAATCGATTTGTCCCTTATGCTGAGACAACCAATCCATACCAAGAATTACATCTAAACTTGCTGAATGGAGGAGAATAAGATTTGCGAAGAATCTCACTCCCTCGATCTCGATTGGAACATCCCTACACTCAGATTCAGCTCTCAACTCCAAACCCGGAGAGCGAATGAGCAATGGGATCAACAATGGAGTAAAGAGGAGCTCACTAATAGCAGCAAAAGACTCAGAAATAAAAGAATGAGATGCCCACAATCAAACAAAACAAGAGCGTAATGAGAGTTAACGAAAGTGTACCCAAAGACGACGCCGGGTGCCTCCCCGTGCCTCCTCCGCCGAAATGAGGTTGACGCGACCACTACCCACGCTGGGTAGTAGGGACTATCTTCGTGTCCTAGGAAGAACCACCTCTGGCCCGCCCTCCATTAGGGCGAGGGCTCGCTCCCGCCTTCTTAGGGCATTGGTTCGCATAATGCCCCTTCCGCCGCAGCGGCAGTGACCCGGCACGGGTTGCGGGGCCACCTGGCGACTCGCAGTGCACGCGATCGGGCACGGCCGCGAAGGGCGAAGAACAAAAGCCGACGGCCTGGGGTGCCGGGTCTCACGACGCGACCCGAGACGGACCGAACGGGATAGCCGGCCCTAGAGGACTTGTGGGCCTCCCACTTGCGCTATGGAGTCCACAAGTGCTCTCCCGCGTGCTCAAGAACGATGGCCTTGTGCACCAAGGCACGGAAATCGGAAAGTCGACGATGGATAGCTTGTCCTGAAGCTCCTCAGACAAACCATCCTTGAACTTCTCTTGCTTGGCCTCATCAGTGGCCACCTCCTCCGGAGCATAACGAGCCAAATGGTTAAACTCGTACAGGTACTCCTTAACTGAGAAACGTCCTTGTCTGAGCGACAAGAACTCCTTCTTCTTCAGCCTCATCAGTCCGGAAGGAATGTGACTCCGGCGGAAGGCAGTGTGGAACTCCTCCCAAGTGACGGTGTGACCGTCAGGCTGCATGGCGAGAAAGCTCTCCCACCAAGACAAAGCTGCACCCTCCAGCTGGTGCGATGCAAACAGCGCCTTCTCGTGCTCCGGCATCTGCGCTATCGCGGCTTATGCTCAACCGCACGGCCAATCGCTGCGTCAAGCGGTCCTCGACACGGAGAACGAGGGGCCGAGTGCGAAGAAACTCCGCAAGTCCCCACGCGGCCGATGACCACTCCTTGCCCGGATCCTCAAGCACCGTGAAGGGCGGAAGTGTTGCGTCGATGACGCCCGAAGAACCTCCTGTCCTCTGCGGTTGCGCCGATCAAGAAGGACCTCGGCCATGGTCGGAGGAGGAGGAAGATCCTCGTCTGGACCAGTTGACTGGCCTTGGCCGCTACGGGTGCGTCCGGCCATCCTGTTACAAGAAATTGTTGGTTAAAACTAAACTCAAAGATTCAAAGCCGAAAGAAAGCGAAAAGCTAACGACTAGGGGAATGGAATATCACCCTAATCGAAAGCCAAAAATGCAGATGTGTATAAACTTAAACAGTTTATAAAAAGACTCCAAAACGGCAAGGAATCATAAAACTAAAGCTCAACTCCCCAATGCAACTAACCCTATTGAATGAACGAGTAATTGATTGAGAAGATAAAAATCGTAAGATTAAGGTAAGACCTAATACTATTAAAGAGCAAGGTTCAATCAATGAAAATAGTGTTAGATACATAGCTAACTAGTATCACATCTTACCCTTTTATTCCCACAAGTTTTAGTTGATTATCCTCTCATTTTCTACCCCATTAGAAACCATCGAGCTTGCTGTCCGAAATTGAGGTTGTTTGAGCGATTTTGCATCCAAGCTTCCACCAAGTCTTCTATCCTAGAAACTTCAAAATCGGCACACTTCAATTTGCCAAGCTCTGGTCCTATCGAAACCATTGAGCTCTTTGTGCGGAAATTGAAGCGTCTTGTCCAGATTCGCATCCAAGCCTCTAGCCAAACCTTCAAATCCGAAACTTCAAAACCCTACGCACTTCAATTTGCCAAACTCAGTGGTTCCCAAAACCCATTAAATCGATAACACTATCTTTGAAGGAAGAAGAGGTAAACAATTTTCAAAACTCAAATTAGAGTGAGATGAGAGGAGAAAGCTAACATAGGTAAGGAATAAAATCTGAGAATTCCTTAAGCTTTCAAAAATCATTTGATACTTTGAAATTAAGTTTTTCAAAATATCCTAAAGACGACCAACTTGGGTTACTACGGTCAGTATGGCTCTGATACCAAACCTTGTGAGACCCCGGTTTATCCGACTTGTAATGCTTAACCACCCCTTCGGTCCTAGCATCACAAAGCAGATAATCCGAGACTCGAGACATGTATACTTCCCAGTCACGATATACACACCTCTTTACAAAGTTCATGCATCAATTCCATTCATTCACATAGAACCGAAACATAAACAACAATCCAGAAGATATCATAAATAAAGGATAGTCATTACAAAAGAGAAGCCAACAGGCCAAATGACAAATACATAAAGAAATTTAACAGCGGAAGCAAAAGTGCCATAAGATGGCTATAAAACAAAAGAGCCAATCAGTGTGCCTTTAACCCACAAGGCAACCGACCGGACCGCCAAGCTAGTCGTCGAATCCACAAAGACAACTCACAAAAGTGAGGCCCTTGGGGCTCACCTTCTTCCTCTCAGAACAAAAGCAAATTTCAACAAAAGCGGGTGAGTACTTTGAATGTACTCGCAAGATATATAAGAATGATAACAGATCTATACAATAACTACATGCAAGCTTATTTAAGAGGAGCAGGTTAGGACTCAAATTTTTAAGCATAAAGTAAGTTTTATTTGCAATAATGTAATAGATTAAAGGCAATTTTGCAATCTGATTTTATTTGATAAAAACAGTAGTAATCAAGTAGCAACAACAAGAAACAGTCCCGAAGTGACTAAACCATTAGTCACCACAACAATAGCATGAATTACCCATTCATGCCAACCATGTCAAATTTTAATTTAAAAAGGTTGTAGTCTAGTTCTTGCACGACCTTACCAAGCATGTCCATAACCTAGGACGAGGCTATTCGAATAGTTTTATCCCTGCAGGGGTGTACCAATGTACCCACACGCTGCATCGCCTTTTGCCAAGCTATTAAGCACACTTCCTTAGGTATGCCGGCACGGCTAAGTCCTATGAGACATTTCTAATATTGTGAATTATTCACGAGCCGCCCGTATGGATAGAAACCCATACGTTGTGTCGGAGTCATTGTAAAGCCTCGGTCAACTACCCGTCGCAGGTAAAGCCTTGGACAACTACAATGCTCCTCGAGGTGGAGAGCCTACCCGGAATCTCCACCACCGCACACCCAACACAAGAACACCGAGAACACATATCATGTTTCACACAACACACACAACCCCCTCCTGCGACTCGGAGATAACCCACGCCAAAGTACTAAGTCAAGAGAGGTCCCATATCCCTCTCGCGTGGTTAGCACGCATAAGCGCTTGGCTTAGTGACACAAGTAACAATTCGGTCCTTAGGGACCTGGGCACCTTTCCTTGTCACACCCAACAATCACACCAACATGCCATTGTGCCCAAGTCAAATCATTTTGTTTCATTTTCGGTTTTTACAAAACAAAAGCATAAGGTACTGAACCAAAAATAAACAAAATGATTTGTGTGATCAAGGTCATCGACTAAGTCGATAACCGCCCAATTCTACCGGTAGCTAAGCATTTTTAAGCATGACATCGCAAAGGCAGTAAAAGAGCATAATTAAATCACCGGCTCTAATTCACCAAATGATGATAATAACTTATGGTTGTGGCAGGGGATAACATTTTAATGGCAACAATGCATTAGGAATAGCTACCTCTAAACAGGGCAAAAATAATTGGACACAAAAGCAATGCATACATATAGTTTGTAAACAAGATATTAGACTTTGAAAGTAATGGGACATTTATGATCAAATATCTTGCCTGCTTGCTGCGGGTCAGGGTGCTGCTGTGGATCAACAAGATTATCAATGTGCTCTTCGGATCCTATCGAAAGAACCAAAAAGAACCAATAAGGCAAAAAGAAACCTAAAAGATCTAACAGTCAACTTCAACAAAAAGCTCTCAAATTTTTACAGTAGAAAGAACATAATTTTTATGAACTAATGCAACAAGAACCAATTGATTTGGATTCTCAATGCAAAAGTTATAGCCAAAACATTTTCAGTCGGCCAGAAAATGAAAAACAGCACTATTCACCTAAGCAATGATTTTAGAGAAATTTTCTAGAATGATACAGCTACTGAAATTTTTATGATAAATCAAGCATCTTATAAGATGATCAGCCCCACTGGATTCATCTCATTTGGAGCTTTCAATAATTAGTTATGAATTTTCTAAGTTAAATCTATTTTTCAGTTGTACAGATAATCAGGTTAATGCTTTCTTTCAAAATCTAAATTTTTGGCTGCAGAAACATAGTTGAAACCTATTTTAGAATAAGGTTCATTAGAAATGAAAAATAACAAAAGTGGTTTGACCGATTTTGGAGTTAAAATGATTTACTTATGCATTTTCAAAGATAAAACTATTTTTCAGTTGATAAATAACTCTACCCGAGAAATATAATTCAGATAAACGACGTGGACAAATCTGGGCCGAAGATCCGAAAACAAACGGCCCAAACACAGAGCACAGAACTCACGCGCGAACCCTAAACATCAACCGTTGGATGAAAGATGAACGAACCAGATGCCAAGGATGTCCGGCGGTCCGAACGTTCACGCGCACGCGAGCCGTGGATCTGGGATCCAACGATTCACGTTGATCCGAGCGTTCGGCGGTCCGAACGCGCCCACGCACGCGAGCCGTTGATCTGGGATCCAACGTTTCACGTGGACCGAATCGCTCAACGCTCTTCGCTATGGGCCGTCGATCAAGATCGACGGTCCGTAATCATCGACAAAAGACGACTCGTGCTTTCGTCCGGCAAAATTTACAGAGGCGATCTCGGCTAATCGCCGCGATCTAGAGCACGCTAAGCTAACCAAGAGCACCAACATGATCCTAATACTAACGCGCATCTACAGCAGCAAAGAATTGAGCAATGGACGACTTACCGGCGCTGAGGAAGAAAGGGGATGACTCACAGCCGAAAAGGGGAAAATCAAATTGATAAGAACCCTGCGGCCAAATGTGAAATTGATTGAGGGCTAATGCGCACCAAGATGAGAGTAAGCGGAGGGAGCAAGGAGTTTGAAAATGGTGCACTTACCAGAGCTAAAGAAGAAGATCACCCTTTGCGGCTGAAAGGGGGAAAATAGAAATTGAGCTGCTCTCTGCTGCCAAAAGCAAAATCGACAGAGGGTTAATACTCTACGAGACGCCAAGTACGTGAGGAAGCAAGGGTTTTGAAAGAGAAGGCCCGGAGCACCACTTTCACCGAAGGACCCGAAGCTTCAACAATGGCGGCCGAGAGCAAATTTTTGAAATGGAGCTCACTCAGTGTACTAGAAGCAATGCTGGAGCTCGAGGGTGTTTAAAGGAGGATAAGGAAGCCACTGGAGGAGTTTTATAGGCCGAGAAGCAAGGAAGAAGTAACGGGATGAAAAATGGAGATGCACTATGCTGAGGTTGGCCGAGGGCGACAAGGCGGTGTAATGAGGGGAGACGACGATCGTGGGCGGCGGACGGAGCATTAATGCGAAGAGCCGTTGGCGAAAGGAGACGCGACTGGCTCGCCAAAGGGCATCTGCACGCCAATATCGTTGACTTCGGCCGAGCGATCGGAGGTAGACGATTTAACGACGACCGTCGGATCGAAATCGAACGGCTCAAATCGAACGGGTGATAATAACGATTCAACGCTCACTTAATCTCGACAGCTTGATTTGGATCCTCGGCCCACGCTATGCGAGGCGCCGAATGGTCCGAACGTTTCCTCTTTCGAGCCGCGATCTTCGATGAACGGTTCGAGAGCGGAGGGGAGGATCGGCGGTCCGAACGTCACCTCGAGCGCAGACCGCACGATCGAGATCTAACGGTCGAAATTGAACGCGCCCGATGTGGCTGAGTCGGTGCAGTTAGTTGGTCCGATCGAATCGAATGGCTTGAACCCGAGTGTGACTTGAGTCCAAGGAATAGTAAAAGCTGATTTTGAGTTATTTGCTGAGCTGACTTAGGATAATTAATTTAGATAGCAAACAAGCTCCAAAAATTATGAAATTTTAAATGGAGATTGCTGACAGCAGGAGGAACCTTATATAAAATTTTCAGAGACTTTTATGAATTGCATTTTTCTCTAAAAATTCCAGAAGGCAATTATAGGAGTTTGACTAATGTTTGACTTGTCTCAAAAATTATCAAATAATTTCTGAAAATTATGAAATAATTCGAGGTGTTAAACATCACTCCTAGGTCCAATGAAAATTATTTCCAGAGATTGGGCACAAGATTTTCATGAAGGAGGTTTATGACTTGAGTTTAATTGGGGAAATTTGGAGTTTGAACTTTCACCAATTAAAGAAAGAGGTTTCAAACACTGCAACAATACACGAGGTAGAAAAAGTTTTAATTTATCCTCATTTTTATTACATTTGAAACATAAACCCAATTTGGGATGTTACAAAACCTCCCCCCTTACAAAAATCTCGTCCCGAGATTTGGCTCACTCGGTAAAGAAAGATGGATAGTCCGCACGGCGATCTTCCTTTCCCAAGTAGCCTCATCCTCGAATGATTCGACCATCGAACTTTGAGAAATCGATGGTTTTATTCCTCGCTCTTCGCTCAAATTTCATCGAGTATGCGAGCAGGTGCTCGCGATAGGTCAAATCTTCTTGGACATCGAGAGTTTCCAACGGAGCTTCCTCAGTTGGAACACGGAGACACTTCTTTAGTTGGGAAACATGGAAAACATCATGTACCCCTTCGAGTGCAGCTGGCAATTCCAACTTATAGGCAACAGCTCCTTTCTTCTCGATAACACGGTAAGGACCGACATATCGAGGAGCTAACTTGCCCTTGACGCCGAAACGTTGATGGCCCTTCAAAGGAGAGACTTTGAGATAAACAAAGTCATCCGGCTCAAAGCTCAATTCACGGCGACGGCGATTCGCATAGCTCTTTTGCCTGGATTGAGCTGTGCGTAACCGATCACGAACGAGCTGGACTTGGCTCTCAGCTTCATTGATCGAGTCCGACCAAACAAAGGTCTTTCACTGTCCTCGCACTCACCGTTCCTCTTCCAATGGTCTGGCTCCTTGCAGTAAAAGCATTCAGTCTCTTGAGTCGGGCCGGACTTAGTCTTGGGTTTAGGCTTATTAGCTTGGATCTCATCCGAAACATTAGCCTTGCCCTTACCTTTGACCCTAGTCTTAGCCTTCTTCTTGAAGCTTGTACTCTTTTGCACCATCATCACATGACTGTTGCTTTTCTTTAATTATGCTGTCCTCTGCAGTCTTGAGCATCATATGCAGTTCGGTGAGATTCTTGTCTAAACCATTCATATGGAAGTTTAGAATGAACTGCCCATAGCTTGGAGGAAGCGAAGCAAGAATCAAATCTGTAGCCAACTCTTGACTAAGTGGAAAACCAAGTTTTTCCAAGCTCTGTGTATAACCAACCATTTTGATTACATGTGGGCTCACTGGACTGCCCTCAACTAGCTTACTTCCAAACAATTTCTTTGAGATCTCATATCTCTCAGTTCTTGCTTGTGTCTCAAACATGCCTTTGAGCGCCACGATCATATCGTAAGCCTCTATGTTCTCAAACTGCTTCTGAGGTCTGAGTTCATTGCAGCAAGCATAAGACAGCTAACATCAAGCGACTCATCACATGCCTTTTTATAGGCGGCTTTAAGAGTAGCAGCAGCATTCTCAACAGGCACATCAGGAATTGGTTCCTCTAGAACATGTTCCTTTTTATCTTGCCTAAGAACAATTATCAGGTTGCGGGACCAATCTGCAAAATTTATTCCATTTAGTTTTTCCTTATCAAGAATCGAACGCAAAGCAAAATTGGATGTAGGTACAACAGTTGGTGTCATGATCTACAACATGAAATATGCAAAACTAAGACATATGTTCAAGAAAAGTAACTTCTATTAAACAATTTAATAAAGATACTCCCACTAAACACCATATCCCTCTTAAGACATTTAGTGATTCAAGACCCACAATCAAATAATCTACTAGTGAGATTTAGCATCACTGCTAGAAGATTAGTGAATTTGGTAAGCAACCCTTTGCTAATCATATCTCTATATGACTCTTGTTGTTGGGCAAGATTCTATGCTCCAAGACCCAACCCTATGCCCCAAGGTCCATAACCGTTATGATGACCTTGTCAAATTAAACCAATGCTATGCGTGTAAGTGTCCGACACAAACCTATCTATTCAAGGAATATTAATGGCACTCTGCTTTGGCAAGACCTACCTTTAAAATACATGACTTTGGATGGTGCAGCTAATTGGGAGGGCATCAATTTAACTTGATATTATGTGTGGGAAAATACTTCTACCATGTCAAAAGCATTTAAGCAATTAAATAGCATGCATAGAAATAAATGAACATGAATATAAGGGCATTCACAGACAATCAAATTGCATTGTGATATAGTATGACCCTTCCACTCGGTGATCTCCATCGTCAAGCTTCCTATTCTCCATATCTTCAAGGGGCCAAAACCTCCAAGTACTCCCACTAAGCTATTACACCTAACAGCACTAGTGAAAAATACAAGGAGTGAACAAGCATCACAAGTCGACACGCAGGCCGTTATACAAACATAGACAGCCTTGGGCTGCAATAAACATGACACGCAGGTCATGAGCATTACACACATACATGCATCTCATACATCATGGGTCATACTATTCACATCAATCCCTGTTAAAATGAGTTATGCATAGAATCCAATTCTATCGGGTGACATGAACACATATAACCTATAAAGCGCGGTACGATTACCCAGCACGGCCTTGGAAATCATCAGATTAATCATATTAACCCTATTTTGAACAGATCTGATTATAGCCTTAAGACAACCACCTACTGCGACAAACCTCGATGGCGGAATTTCGACCGGTAGGAGTGTTATGCAGTGTGATCGGGAATAAGTGCAATAAACCATCTGATCCTTTCCGATCAGAACTCCGATTCGATCAACCAGATTGATCTTCGCGTGCTCCATGGATTTACGACCACTGTCTGCTGCGATGGCGGAATTCCGACCGGTAGAGGCAACTCGTGATACGACCATGCAAGTACGATCACGGAATAACGAATAAACCCATCTTACCACCAACGCACATGGACGATCATATCGACCAGCGCAAGAAACAAATATAGATCACATCTATAAATTGCCACATATCACAATATGCAACCAATCCGAATCTATATTCAGACGGGGGTGGCTCTGATACCACTGAAAGGGAACGCGGGAAGGCTATGATAGCACAAAACAAAATTTTTCCGCGCAACCAAGGAACCACCGCTAGAAATAGATCACAAGATTACCGCTAGACGCGTCGACTCGTAGCGGAAGTAGAGTCGGTGTAGCGTATTGATGCAGTCGTAGTCGTACTCGCGACGTGCCTTCTCCTCCGAGTAATCGTACTCACCGTGTGTCCTCGTTTCCCACTCCTGTGAACGTCACAAGTTGTGGATCGTCCTAGTGCTGATGCTTCGCAACAACACATCCGAGGTATCCACACGTACGGGCCAGGATTACCACGCGCTGGAGTGCTAGCACCGGCGGCGTGGTTGAGGAAGGCGTGGCTATTAGGGTTTCGGGAGTTCTTCCAAAAACCACCTCTATCACCCCATGCCACCGCCCCTCTTTATATAGGCATTCATGATGGGTCTCGAACTCGAGGCCCATTAGGAACTCGTGTCCTATACGAATTCGGATCTCATCCAAATAAAATCCCAGCCCTTTAAGTGTGCGACCCTACAGGTTCTTGTGTAATCAGTTTGTGACTCAGAAACTCTTTTCCGACCACTAGTCGTCAGCGGTACCTAGCAGCACATAACGATTCCCAAACACACATAGAATATATCGGACGAACCTTTACGTAATATGATCTATGACCAGGTCCTCATCACTTACGACCAGTTTGGTATCTCTATATGACCAGGTTGTAATTGGTCCCACCGATTCAGAACTCCTTACGACTGTGTTCTTACCATTCAGTGATTACATTCGACCGCCTACAACTAGCTCGTATCTCTATATGACTAGTCCATAACTGATTGTAACATCCCAAAGTTATGTTACCAAAATATAAATAAATAAATTTATTATTTTATTGGATTTTCTGGTTGTCGAATAATTTTCCCAATTTTCTGTAGCCTAAAATGAGTTTTCCCTGTTAAAAGGAAAAAGAAAAATAAATTATTTAATTTCTTGGTTTTAAGGTCAAAAAGAAAGTTTATTGAGATTTATTGGATTTTCTGGAATTTTATTGGATTTAAATTGAAAAATAAAATTTTAATTAATTTCTGGTATTTTCTGGTATTTAAAAAGGCTTTTCCTATTTTCTGAAAAATAAAATTAAAAATAAAAGCCAACTTTAAGTTGGAATTATTTTTATTGAGTCCAAAATAATTCTAGAAATTTTTGAGAATTTTCCTAGATTTTTTAGCCTCTTTTTACTATTTTATAAAGTGTTCTCAATTTGTGGCTTATTTGAATTTCGAAAATAAATCAAAAAAAAAATATTTTGGAAGGTTCCCGTCAGGTCACCCATCTCAACCCTGCTCCCAGGGTGCTCTCGGTTAGCCTCAGAATAATTCGCATGCACTACCAACCGGCCAAGTCATGTGTATTGATTAATACCCCCCCTCCCTCTCTTTTATTGCTACTCCAACTTCATCTTCTTCCTCCCAACCGAGAGCAACATTTTCTCTCTAGTTTTTCATTCTCCCGAAAGCACAAATGTCAGCCATCACCACCAGCTCTTGCCGACCCCACTGACCACCCCGCCACCCCTCTCTCGGCCGCCGGCCACCGCCACCGCCACCGCCGTCGCCACCACAACCGAGAGCTCCCAAGCTGCCATTAATGGCTGCTCCTCGCCATTTCTCCCGTATCTTTGTACACGAAGGACCAAATTCAAATCCGTTTGAACCCAAACGTCCGTATTAACTTCCTCTACGTTACTACACCATCAATTGGCCATTTATTCTTGTGAATTAAGAGCAGTTTTCAGTTATCATGCGGTCTTTATGGCATCCGAAAACTGAAGCTTTTATTCTCGTGTTTTCTCATCAATCCGGCCACCACCTCCCCTATATAAAGTGCCCTCCAGGAGCTCCTCTACACCCTCAACACACCCCCAAAACCTCTCCTCCCCTCTCCCCATAGTTTGGCCAAACCATGCGGTTGAAGTTTTTCGCCGATTGTCGCTTTTATGTTCAGGCATCGCCTCGGTGGAGCTCGCCACTTCGTCACCACCGCTGGCACCGCGACGTCGTGTTTCACGTGCAGCATCTTCGCCTCGTCAAAACATCGCCGAGCTCCCGCCACCTCCATGGCCGACCACCACCGTGCCCTCGCCGCGTCGCCGCCGGCCATCCCCGATCGCGCCATCACCTCCATTGGCTTCGTCTCGACGTCGGCAATCCGTTTTGGTAATTTCTCAACCACCTTTCCCTCTCTTTCCCCCGGCGCCATGGCCTTGTTTTGCTCTCTGTTGAGCCGAAAGCAAGAAGATGACCAGTAGCCATGCATTTCTAGTCATCAACACTTCTGTAGCTTTCCATTTTCTTGTGATTATTCCTTCCAAGAATTATTGCTCCCAATTGCAAACTCCGAATCAGATGATTCTTGCTCGTAAAATCATCTAAAATCGTCCTTTATTTTTCAGTATTTATTTTGTAATTTTGAGTTTTTATTATATATTAGCTGTTTTTCTAATTGCGCTGTCACGCAACCGATCGCCGCCGAATCTGCTACCATTGGTTAGAGTACCTCGCCGGGATTCCATATTCATTGTTCGCCGCCCAACTCTCCATTCCTATCGCCTGCACGGCCAATTCTTTCATAATATTTACTATTTACGTAAGTTGCATGTAAATGAATAGTGCCATGCAAAATACTATTCACCCTCCCTTCCGGAATTTCGTTCTCCCTCATACGAACTCCGATTCCATCAATTCAAATTCCTATATTCATATAAAGTCGATATCTTACTTCCAGTATTTATTTCTTAATTTTTGGATTTTATTTGAATTTCATTTGAATTTGGATCGTTTACGCGTATAGATTTCGACTACTCGGACAACCGGATTTCGACGCCGTTTGAGAACAACATAACCAAGCAAGGCAAGTTATACCTTTGATCATATTTGATCCCAATATTTCAAATTATTTAAATTCTGTTTTAAATTATTATTGCATGCTATTTTTTATTCAATGTAATTGAAATACCTGTTTTAAATTTATAGTTATTCCTAAATCCTTTGTATGGCCAATGTTGATATTTGCATCAAATATATTGTCACCCTAGATAAAAACCTAGTTGATACGATAGTATGAACTGGGATCATTTGAAAATATTATGTAAAGACATGCTTACACCAAAAATATTTAGTTTGGGAAATTTTAGCCAAATGATTAACTATTGTTTAAAAGCCTATGACATTGGTTTGTCATGGAAGATTTTACAAATGACTTTGAAAAGCAAAAATAAAAAGTTGGTTTGTACTTGGGCGAAATGGATGCTTGGTGGGTGCAGGTTTATGCACGGGCTCAATCCGGGTAGGTTTGAGGCCCAGGGGTTATTTTGAAAGTCGCCCAAGTCAGTTAAGGACTCGTCTTCGAGCCGCATCTTGCAAAGCTCCACCGTACTACCACAAGTCTGGAATGGGACAGGCTAGGCTGAATAATTTGCAACGTTCCATTGTTAGTTGTGCCATTTTGGTGTGTGGGTGTCGGTTAGACAGTATTCCCACTTGGTGCAAGAGGGGGTTTCCGGCGGGTGGTTAACCCAATGGAAGTGAAACCTTAGCGGCGCAAGAGGGGGCTTCTAGCGGATGGTTAATCCAAAGGAAGTGAAACCTTAGCGGGCATGACTACTTTGGAATGACGCATTGTAAAGGTCTCGTGATAATCACTTAGTCGCACACCTACGGAAGTGTGTCAGACGGACATTAAAAGTTGATTATCTCTTGTGGGTAAAGTTGTACAACCTCTGCAGAGTGTAAAACTATTCGAATAGCCGTGTCCACGGTCATGGACATGCTGAGCAAAGCCACTCAAAGTTAGACTTTGGTTTTGATTTCAAAAGATTTTTACAAATGATTTGAGGATGGTTAATCCTTGTGGTAAAATTCGGCGGTTAGCCATGTGATAGGAGGGTATCCATCACCATGTTTCATATGGAGGTTATCCTACTATAAAACTTGAGAATTTATAAAAATGAATTTTAATTATAGAATAACTGCTTTGGAACTTAGTACAAATATTCAAAGAAAACATTGCTTTATGCAAATTCAACCAATAAACCTCCATTGATATATCCATGCATGCATTAACTCTGTTATTGGGTGTAACTTGCGAGCACGGTAGTTGTGCTCACCCTTGCTTCATGCAAATAAATTTCAGAGGAGAAGGACTTCGGATCTCGACGACTAGGCCGCTACCCCAGTCGATTGCCTGTGGCAGATCAGCTGGACTCCACTACTTCTTCGTTTTCCGCTGTGTTTGTTTAATGTTGGCTTGTAAGCCTTTCTTGTAATCAACTCTGATATTTATTAATAAAGTTGTGCGATTTATGGATGTTACCATATCTGTTACTGTGTGAACTAGCTACTGATCATGGGACTAGTTCAGAAATGCACAGAGGATTCTGGGGTGTTACTCCCGGGTCTGACACTGATCGAACTAAGCGACCTACTCTTACATTCTCCCTTTGCCTCACGATATCTGGTTGAACTCCAGGTGAGATGTTGTGTCATCCATGGACTATTCAATTCTTTCTCGATCGAGTGTCAGATAACTTCATGTGGTCGACAATTCGACCACTAGTGGCATGGCCATGCACTTTCTTTATCCGATCACCACAAGGGGCCCAGAGACATCTCTCCTGTTATGTTAGGAGGGGCAAATCCCATCTCGATCAGTCACATTCCTCCGCATGTTTCATAGCATACCCGAAAGCTACCTTTATAACTACCCAGTTACGGAGTAGCGTTTGGCAACCCCTAAGAGTGCTATTACACATGTAGGAAACCATGCTGATCTCAGGTCTAAGGATTATACATCATCATTACTTGAGACCAACTAATGACACATAGATTCATAACAATCTCAATAGTGTCTCAACGATGGGTCTATCCGGCCCCATGTTCTCTAACATGTGCCCACATTATTGATTCGATATCTCCATATCTATGACTGGTGAAACATGGTCATCAATTAATACATGCACTGGTCGTAGGCTCACTGATGTTCCGACTAGTGACATCCGACCAAGGACACATTTAGAATGACATCATATAAGTTAAAGAGTTTCACCAACAAGTCACATACTCATTGATCTATAACTGATGACTCATTCAAGGAACACGATAACATATTATCAAAATCATGAGCATAATAAAATATCATCATCTCTATGATTGCCTCTAGGGCATATTTCCAACAGTCTCCCACTTGCACTAGAGCCAATCATTCAAGTATATAATACCGATAGCTCTTGTGTGCGCCTCATGCTTTGGTTGTGAGAGAGGCTTTGTCAACGAATCAGCAACATTTAAATCCGTATGAACTTTGCAGATCTTAACATATCCTCTATCCAAAAATTCACGAATGAGATGATAACGCCTGAGTATATGTTTGGACTTCTGATGGGATCTAGGCTCCTTAGCCTGCGCAATGGCTCCATTATCGTCACAATAAAGATCCATTGGGCACGAGGCACTTGGAACCATACCCAACTCAGCAATAAAATTCCTTATCCAGACACCTTCTTTCGCAGTTTCAGAAGCCGCAATGTACTCGGCCTCCGTTGTGGAATCAGCAACGTCTCTTGCTTGGAACTTTTCCAGCTCACTGCTCCTCCATTCAAAATGAATACAAACCAGATTGCGAACGATAATTATCTTTGTCAGTTTGGAAGCTTGCATCGGTGTAACCATGTAACACCCCAGCCCAACACTGAGCCTAGAATGCCACCACACTACTCTTTAAACTAATAATTATCGACACACTATACAATTACAGCAAGACAACAATGATAATCATATCCATGGACCACAAAAGAGCAATGCATAATTATGGATCAAGTGATAATAAATAAGCAATGGGAATTATAGCCAGGTAAATAATCCAAAGTAGCATCAACCAATGAATCCAAATTAATAAAGCAAATAGTCTAGTCCAAATGATATCCTAAACTTTATTCAATCTCTAACATGTCCAAGTGTAATCCAATTCTGAATGAAAAGATTATTATGGCAAATGATCGTGTTGTCCATGTGCTCTACTGCTCTCGATTCGGGCATCCTCGAAGATCACCTAAAGACAACAATAGAGCAAGGGTGAGTCCACGACTCAGCAAACACATCCATAAACAACAAGCAATAATAAATCAACAGCATTCAATAACTTCATTATCATCACAGGTACTTCTATTAATATTCTCATGCAGTTATATTCTCTTTGATTCACATCCATTAATCTCATGTATCAATGCAACCCTAATCTACATGTCCTCATGCACTTCTTTCACAGATACCGGGGATAGCATGAGTGAATGCTCATGACAACATTCACTCTCAAGCCCGTTCCTCCAAAAGGCTCGGGGACCTCCTCCACTCCCGTGGAGTTGTGATCATTCATGATCACCTGCTCATATGCAACGATGCTTATGTATGCAAAATATGCAAAACTCCATCATAAACATCATGTCCAACTTTTCATCATACTTGTCAACAACGATATAAACATACCAATTATTTGTTTGCAATTAAACAAAATAAAAGCACAACAATAATGGTAATAGAAGATAAAGAAAACAGTGATCGATCATTGATCGCTGTCTACCATGCACTTGCCTTTACTAGTTGCGACGCACAATTTGACTAGCAGATGGCAACAAGTACGACGCCTCTCCTACATTAAATACACAAATCTCAATACAAGCTACAGCGACAAGAATAGCAATCAATATACATCGCTCCTACACGTCCCCAAATATACCACGTTACGCCGGTACCGAATAGTTACCCATAGCTGTCCGGTTACTAAAAAGAACGTAACTTTTGACTCGAAAGTCCGATCACCACAAACCACCCCATTCTGGATTCTTTATAAAATTATCCACATTTTCTTAGATTACAAGGTCTTCTAATTAAATCATCTAACCCTCCGTATTTAGCCCAGAAAGTCGGTCTGCCCGCTTCGGAACAGCAGTCTTACTAAATTCATAACTTTTGTTTTACTCAGCCAAAATGCGCGTTCTTAGATTCTACAGAACCATTGGACAATTATCTACAACTTTCATGTAGATCAAAAACTCTAATTAAGCTATTTACTATTTTTTAATCTACAGTCTACCAAAACAGCGCCGAAGGACGACAACCGTAAAAACAGCAGTCTTCCAAAATTCATAACTCGAATTATACTTGTCCGATTGACATGATTAAATATGCTATAGAAAGATATCGAAATTATCTACAATTAACTAATAGATGAGATTTCCAAAATTTACCACTAAGATACCCGAATAAATCGTACACGGAACAACAGGCTAAACGGATCTATTAAATAGATCTATTACTCGGCACTTTGACTAAAAAATATAGAACCCTCTCTAATTAACCTCAATTATAATCTCTAATTAACAGCGTCTAGCAAACCAGAGGAAAACATGTATTTAAAACTAGCAAACCTCCACGCGGTAAGGGCTCGGCTCAAGGCGTTGGCAGCCAGCAGAATTTCAAAGAGCAAAGACGCCACTTAAGGCGCAGAGTTCCAAAGAAGAAGAACCACGGCAACGCAGCAGCCTTTGCGGTTACACGCAATGAAATGCAGTCCAAAGGCAGAGATCTCTCGGCCGAACGCTGCAGCAGCTCGGTGCACCCAGCAAAGAGAAAAACACACTGGCCTTGATCTGGCGACGTCCACGCGGCACCGCAAGTCTTGCACGGCAATAGCCACGGAGCGCGCCCACGCGCGCATTCGCCGGTGAAAGGCACACAAAGAAAGCGCAAGCAATCGGCAGAAGCAGCAGCGCACAGGAGGAGGGGCGGCGCGGTTTGGAGAAAAAGTGGAGGCGGCGTGACAAGAAAAGCAATTTGGTCAAGGCAAGGGAAAGAAAATAAATGGCTAGGGTTTTCTAAAAAAAATCCACCACTATTTATACAGCTCTTAAAAAAATTCTGAAATTCTATTTTTATATGTACTATTTTATTTAATTGCACACAGGCCCTTAAAACGTTTTTATGTATACTATTCGATTAATTACGCTCCGACCCTTAAGACGTGATTATTAATATTATTATTATTTTCAGAGTATTACATTCTACCCCCCTTAACGGAATTCGACCCCGAATTCTACTCGCCGTTCTACTCAAATAAAAACTACACTGCTGAAATTAAACAACAAAATAACACGTGCCGACGTGAACAACTCCGATATTTCGCGCATGCGACTCCAACTCCCAAGTCGCCTCTCTGACGGATGATCGCCCACGGCACCTTAACGTATACCAACGTCTTGTGCCTCAAAGACTCGCTCCGACCTCTCCGTATCGCGCCGCGGACGCGACTCAACCGTGAGGTCTTGCTCAATAGTCGTGCTCTAATGAAATCTTATGCTCGATCTCTCAAAAACTTTCTCAAGATCGAGACGTGAAACACATTATGAACCCCACGCATGGACTCGTGAAGATCCAAGCGGTAGGCTAACTTTCCAATTCTTGCAATAATCGAACGGTCCAACGTACCTCGGGCTAAGCTTCCCTTTGGTACCGAACCGAACAATACCTTTAGTGGGAGACACTCAAGAGCACTGGTCACCCACCGCAAACCCAAGTCACGTCTCCTCAAATCAAGATAACTTTTCTGTCTACTCGAGCCGCCAACAGATTCTCGCCTCACCATGGCCACACGCCAACGGTCTTCGATTCCAGTCCGACCCAAAATTGCCTTCTCTCCAATCGCATCCCAACAAAGCGGCGATTCGCACTTCGCCCATAGAGAACCTCAAATGGCGCAGCTTTAATACTGGAATGGTAACTATTATTATAAGCAAACTCTGCAAGTGGCAACTGGTCCTCCCAACTACCCTTCCAAGATAGAACACAAGATCGCAACATGTCCTCCAAAGTCTGAATAGTACGCTCTGACTGCCCATCTGTCTGTGGGTGAAACGCTGTACTAAGGCGGAGCTGTGTGCCCAATGCACTCTGCACTCTCCCGTAACTTGGAGACAAACTTAGCGCCTCATCGTAAACGATGGTCTTTGGCACACCATGCAGTCTTACTATCTCACGCACATAAATAGGAGCTAGATCACTCGCTGAATTTGTCGTGCGGATAGGAATGAAGTGTGCAGATTTGCTGAATCGATCCACCACTACCCAAACTGCATCCTTCCCTCGCGGCGAACGAGGTAACGCCACCACAAAGTCCATAGAGATATCATCCCAAGGCCACTGGGGTACCTCCAAAGGCTGCAACAACCCTGCAGGACGCTTGTGCTCAGCTTTCACTTGCTGACAAACACCACAAGAAGCCACATAATTAGCAATGTCCACCTTCATTCTTTTCCACCAAAAATTTTGTTTCAGATCCCGATACATCTTAGTCTCACCAGGATGAACAGTGTACGGAGTGCGATGTGCCTCCCTCAAAATATCATCTTTAACCTCCGCCTTTTGTGGCACGCAAAGGCGGCCTTTAAACCTCAAAGTACCAGAATCGTCCATGCTAAAATCACTCTCTTTGCCCTCATCCAGACGCTTCCTAACCTCCTGTAATAACCGGTCACTCTGTTGTGCTTCCCGCACACGGTCTGGAATAGCTGACTCAAGAATCAACTGTGTCTCAACATGTGATGTGCCCGCATAACAATAAGATATTCCCATGCGATCAAAATCAGCAATGAGGCAATCTAGAGTAGCGGGAGTCGCCTTGCGACTAAGAGCATCTGCAACAATATTGGCCTTGCACGGATGATCTTGAATAGTGAGATCATAATCCTGATCAACTCCAACCACCTCCTTTGCCTCAAATTCAGATCCTTCGAGTGAAGATATACTTGAGACTCTTGTGATCTCGTGAAAATATCACAAGGCTCGCCGTATAGATAATGCCTCCAAATCTTGAGAGCAAAAACAACCGCAGACCAACTCCAAATCATGAGTGGGATAATTACGCCGTGCTTCTTTAAGCGCCTCGACGCATAAGCAATCACCTTACCGCCTTGCATGAGAACACAGCCAAGACCCACTCGAGACGCATCTGAAAAGATCAGAACCGCTTCTGCTCGGGAAGAGTGAGAATAGGAGAGGTCACCAACTGTCCTTCAAAATGCGTAAATCTAACGCTCACACTCATCGGTCCACTGGATCTCACACCTTCATGGTGAGACATCGGTTTGGCGATGATAGAAATCTGCACAAAACGCCGATAATAACGGCCAATCCCAAGAAACTCCTCACCTCCTTCATTAGTGGCCTCTTCCAATCCACCAGCTTGAGAGACCTTGCTAGGATCAACAGCAATACCCTGAGGGTTAATCACATGACCCAGGAAACCCACTTCTGAAATCCAGAACTCACACTTCTTCAACTTAGCATAGAACTTGTGCTCTCTCAAAGTATCTAATACCAGCCTCAAATGACGCTCATGATCCTCATTGGTCTTGGAATAGATAAGAATATCATCAATGAACACCACCACGAAGTCATCTAGATACTCGTGCAACATGTTGTTCATGGTCTCCATAAAAATGGCAGGTGCATTAGTCAATCCAAAGGACATAACTTTATACTCATAATGCCCATACCTGGTGGAGAAAGCAGTCTTCTCTACATCCTGCTCACGCACACGGATTTGAGTGTACCCTGACTGGAGATCGATCTTGGAGAATACTTGAGCTCCATTCAAGCGATCAAACAAGTCCTCAATGCGGGGCAATGGATATTTGTTCTTGATTGTGACTGCATTAAGCGCCACGATAATCAATACACATGCGCCAACTCCATCCTTCTTCTCGTGAATAGAGCAGAGCTCCCCATGGCGTCGCTATGCCCGATCAAACCTTTAGCCAACAGATCATCAAGCTGCTTCAACTCGTCACAGAAACGGACGTGCTAATCGATATGGAGACATCGAGATGGGGCGAGTACCGGAACAAGATCAATCACGAAACTCCACGTCTCGCGCGGTGGCAAACACAGAAGCTCCATGGGAACACATGCGTAATCACTAACCACCGGAATCTCCTCAATTTGCGAAGCCACGCTCGATTTCAAAGCCAAGAGCTAAAAGAAGCCCGATTTCACTTTGCACGACCGGGAATAGTCCGTAATACGAAAGAGAGCGCGGGCGCCTCCTGAAAAGTCAAAGTCTCCCGGGCGACGTGCCGCTATTGGTAGACTGCTCTACAAAGCGAGGATATCACGGCTCGATAAGAGTGCAACCAATCCATACCCAAGATAACGTCGAGCGGCTCAGGAGACCCGGTTTATCCGACTTGTAATGCTTAACCAACCGCTGGCCCTAGCATCACAAAACAGATAATCCGAGACTCGAGACATGTATACTTCCCTAAATGCAAGATACACACCTCCTTACAAAGTTCATGCATCAATTCCATTCATTCACATAGAACCAAGCAAAATGTAACAGAATAACATTAATAAAGGATAGTTATTATAAAAGAGAGGCCAACTGCCAACAATAAAAGAGACAACAATAATTAAACAATGAAGCAAAAGTGCCATAAGATGGCGATAAACAAAAGAGCCAATCAAGGTGCCTTTAACCCACAAGGCAACCGACCGACCGCCAAAGCTAGTCGTCGAATCCACAAAGACAACTCGCAAAAGTGAGGCCCTTGGGGCTCACCTTCTTCCTCTGCAGAACAAAAGCAAACCAAAAAAGTCGGGTGAGTACTTTGAATGTACTCGCAAGATATATAGGAATGATAACAAATCTATGCAATAACTACATGCAAGCTTATTTAAGTGGAGCAGGTTAGGACTCAAATTTTTAAGCATAAAGCAAGCTTTATTTGCAATAATGTAATAGATTGAAAGCAATTTTGCAATCTGATTTTATTTGATAAAAACAGAGTAATCAAGTATCAACAACAAGAAATAAGTCCCGAAGTGACCAAACCATTGGTCACCACAACAATAGCATGAATTACCCATTCATGCCAACCATGTCAAGTTTTAATTTTTAAAACAAAAACAGTTGTTGAAGTCTAGATCTTGCGTGAAATCACCAAGCGTGTCCATAACCTAGGGCGAGGCTATTCGAATAGTTTTATCCTGCGCAGGTGTACCAACTTACCCACATGCCGATCGCCTTTTGCCACCGGGTTAAGCACACTTCCTTAGGTATGCCGCACGGCTAAGTCCTACGAGACGCTTCCAATATTGTGAATTATTCACGAGCCGCCCGTATGGATAGAAACCCATACGCTGTGTCTGAGTCATCGTAAAGCCTCGGCCAACTACCCTTCCTGTAAAGCCTTGACAACTACGACGCCTCCTCGAGGTGGAGAGCCTACCCTAATCTCCACCACCGCACACCCAACACAAGAACACCGAGAACACATATCATGTTTCACACAACACACACAACACCCTCCTGCGACTGAGATAACCCACGCCAAAGTACTAGGTCAAGAGGGGTCCCATATAACCTCATGTGGTTAGTACGCAAAAGTACTTGGATCGATGGCGCAAGCAACATTTTCGGTCCTTAGGGACTGGGCACCTTTCCTTGTCACACCCAACAATCACACCAACATGCCATTGTGTTTAAGTCAAATCATTTTGTTTCATTTTCGGTTTTTACAAAACAAAAGCATAAGGTGCTGAACCAAAAATAAACAAAATGATTTGTGTGATCAAGGTCATCGACTAAGTCGATAACCGCCCAATTCTACCGGTAGCTAAGCATTTCTAAGCATGACATCGCAAAGACAAGAAAAGAGCATAATTAAATCACCGGCTCTAATTCACCAAATGATGATAATAACTTATGGTTGTGGCAGGGGATAACATTTTCATGGCAACAATGCATTAGGAATAGCTACCTCTAAACAGGGCAAAAATAATTGGACACAAAAGCAATGCATACATATAGTTTGTAAACAAGATATTAGACTTTGAAAGTAATGGGACATTTATGATCAAATATCTTGCCTCGCTTGTCGAGGGTCGGGTGCTGCTGTGGATCAACAATATTATCAACGTGCTCTTCTGATCCTATCGAAAGAACCAAAAGAACCAATAAGGCAAAAAGAAACCGAGGAGATCCAACAGTCAACTTCAACAAAAGCTCTCAAATTTTTACAGTAGAAAGAACATAATTTTTATGAACTAATGCAACAAGAACCAATTGATTTGGATTCTTAATGCAAAAGTTATGGCCAAAACATTTTCAATCGGCGTAAAAATGAAAAACAGCACTATTCACCTAAGCAATGATTTTAGTGAAATTTTCTAGAAGGATACGGCTACTGAAATTTTTACAGAAAAACAAGCACCTCATAAGATGAACAACCCCACTGGATTCATCTCATTTGGAGCTTTCCACAATTAGTTATGAATTTTCCAAGTTAAATCCATTTTTCATTTGTACAGATAATCGCTTAATGCTTTCTTTCAAAATCTAAAATTTCGGCTGCAGAAACATGGTTGGAACCTATTTTAGAATAAGGTTCATTAGAAATGAAAAATAACAAAAGTGGTTTGACCGATTTTGGAGTTAAAATGATCTACTTAAGCATTTTCAAAGATAAAACTATTTTTCGCTTGATAACTAAATCCTTTCGAAAGTCGACTTTTGAAAAGACGTGGCGAACGAGGAGCGCCGACCTTGATCCGACGGTCCGCTGCTCCATCGATAACGCGCGCGCGGATTCACAAACCCTAAACGCCACCGCTGGATCCGGATCCAACGGCTCACGGATCGACGCTCGGACGGTCCGAACGCTCATTCCGACCGCACCGCTGGTCTTGGATCCAACGGTCCACACGGATCGAACCTTTCGGACGGTCCGAACGTTCGCCAAATCGACCGTTGATCTTGGATCCAACGGTCCACAATGACCTACGCCAAACGCCCGCCTCGCTCTCGTCCGACAACAATGGCCGGAAAGAACGGCCGCCGCGGCGGCTCGCCACGGCGGTGCGAGCAAAGGCCCAAAATGGGTTGCTAACAAACTCGCGCACCCAAAGGAACCAACACTTCACCGCGGGCGTTTAGAACGCCGCAAGCCGAGATGATGAGATGACCAAAACGGTCAAAACGAAAATAGCAATTGAGCTCACTGCGGTCCAAGCAAGCGGTGCCAAACAACTAGGGACTAATAAGGGGTTACCGAGCCCAAAGAAGGCACCGAGGAGAGTCGAAATGCTCGGCGAAGAAGAATAGCGCTTCGCCGATTTGGGGAAAACCGAAATTGATTCGCTTCTTCACAAAAGCAAAATTGACAGAGGGTTAATACTCGTGATATGCTAAGTAACCGAGGAAGCAAGGGTTTAGAAGGAGAATGTCCGAACACCACTTTCACCGGCACCAAGCTCCAACAATGGCGACCGAGAGCAATTTCAAATGGAGCTCGAGCAATGCACTAACACAGGGTGCCGGAGCTCAAGAGTGTTCAAAGGATGCTAAGGAAGCCACTGGGAGTTTTATAGCCAAGGAGCAAGGAGGAAGCAACGGAAGAAAATGGTGGGGCTCGTGTTGAGGTCGATCGAGGCGATGGGAGCAAGTGCACTCGAGGAGGACGAGGACTTCGAAGCGGCGGACGGAGCAATAAATGCCGAGAGTCGCTGGTCGAAAGTAGAGAAGACCGACGCCGACACGCCCGCCATTTTCACCCACTACAGCTGACCATGGCGAGCGCGAGCGAGGAAGACGAAGGCGACACCGCTGGATTTAATCGGACACCAAAAAGAACGGTCGAGAATAACGATTCAAACGCCACTCAATCTCGACCGCTGATTTGGATCCTACGGTTCACGCTGCGCGAGCCGCTCGGACGGTCCGAACGCTCCCGCCAACTCGAGCCATCGATTTAGAATCCAACGGTTCACATGGATTGGCGCGTCGATGGTCCGAACGCTCACGCGATCGGGGCCGCTCGATGTCGATCCAACGACTCACAACCTCGCGCTCAACGATCGAGCCGGTGCGCTTAGTTGATCGAACCAAATCAAGTGGCTCGAGCCCGAGCCTCGTCCGAATCCGAGGAACAAAGAAAACCGCTAGGGTTTGAATTTGAATGACTGATTTTTGAGGAATTATTTGAGGTAGCAAACAAACTCCAAAATTTATGAAATTTTAACTAGAGATTGCTGATGCAGGAGGAACCTTATATAAAATTTTCAGAGACTTTTATGCAATGCATTTTTCTAAAAATTCCGAAGGCTAATTTAGGAGTTTGACTAATGTTTGACTTGCCTCAAAAATTATCAAATAATTTCTCAAAATTATGAAATAATTCGAGGTGTTAAACATCACTCCTAGGTTCAATGAAAATTATTTTCGTGGGTTGGGCACAAGATTTTCATGAAGGAGATTTGTGTTGGTGTCCAAATGGCAATTTGATTTTTGATTTCACATAATTCTTTTACAAAAATTATGGAACTGACATAAAAATCAAGATGAGGGAAAAGTTTTAATTTCTCCTCATTTTTATTACATTTGAAACACAAACCAAGTTTGGGATGTTACAAAACCTCCCCTTACAAAAATCTCGCCCCGAGATTTGGCTCACTCAGAAAGAAAGATGGATAGTCCGCACGAGACGATCTTCCCTTTCCCAAGTAGCCTCATCCTCGTAATGGTTCGACCACCGAACTTTGAGGAATTTGATGGTTTTATTCCTCGCTCTTCGCTCACCTCATCGAGTATGCGAACAGATGCTCGCGTAGGTCAAATCTTCTTGACATCGAGAGTTTCCAACGGAGCTTCCTCGCTTGGAACACGGAGGCACTTCTTTAATTGGGACACATGGAAAACATCATGTACCCTTCAAGTGCAAACGCAATTCCAACTTATAGGCAACAGCCCTTTCTTCTCGATAACACGGTAAGGACCGACATATCGAGGAGCTAACTTGCCCTTGACACCGAAACGCTGATGACCCTTCAAAGGAGAGACTTTGAGATACACAAAGTCATCGTGCTCAAAGCTCAACTCACGACGACGGCGATCCGCATAGCTCTTCGCTCGATTGAGCGGTGCGCAAACGATCACGAATAAGCCGGACTTGACTTCGGCCTCATTGATCGAGTCCGCCAAAGAAAGGTCTTTCGCCCGTCTCCGACCAATTCAACGGGGTTCTGCACTTCCTCCCGTATAAGGCCTCGAAAGGTGCCATGCCGAGACTGGCCTGAAAACCGTTGTTGTAGGAAAACTCGGCAAATGGCAAGCATTTCTCCCAATTCTTTCCATAGGAGAGGACACAAGCACGAAGCATGTCTTCCAACACTTGGTTGACCCTTTCGGTCGACCATCGCTTGGGGGTGATATGTCATGCTAAAGGTAAGACGGGTTCCCATAGCCTCTGCAAACTATGCCAAAATCGAGAAGTGAACAGGAACCACGATCGTAAATGATCGCCTTCGATCCCATGCAAACTCACAATTACGCGATATAGAGCTCGGCTAAGAGCCCCACGCGCAGCTGAGTCTTGACAGGAATGAAATGAGCCACTTTCGTCAAGCGATCGATGACGACCCAGATGGCATCATTTCCCTTAGGCGACCTGGGTAGACCGGTGATAAAATCCATCCCGATCGAATCCCACTTCCACTCCGAATAGGCAAAGGTCAAGGCAGCCCCGGCTGACGCCGATGCTCGCCTTGACACGACGACACACGCCGCGCTTGGCAACGAACTTCGCAATCTCCTCTTCATTCGGTCCACCAAAATCTCGACGGAGATCTTGATACATCTTTGTGGCCCCGGATGAATAGACAAAGGCGAATCATGGGCTTCATGAGAATCAAATTCGCAATTCCATGTCCTTTGGAACCACAAGGCGCTGTCTCAACCTTACAACACCATGCTCATCCTTAGAGAAGCACTTGGTCGCTCCGCTCTTGACATTTTCCTTGATGTTGTTCACTCCAATATCTGATTGTTGGGCGATCTTAATCCGATCCATCAAGGTTGGTTGCACAACCAGGGCAGCGAGGGAACCATGCTCAACCAATCCCAAGTTGAGACGCTGGAATTCTTTCAGAAGGGTGGGTTGACATTCCGGGACAACAAGGCATTGCAATGCGCTTCCGATCGAGTGCATCGGAACGACATTAGCCTTGCCCGATGGTAGTGAATACCCATGTCATAATCCTTGATCAACTCCAACCATCTCTTTGCCCGAGGTTCAGATCCGTTGGGTGAACAAATACTTTAGGCTTTTGTGATCCGAATACACTTCGCAACGACACCGATTAGGTAATGTCGCCAAATCTTAAGTGCATGAATCACCGCGCTAATTCCAAGTCATGGGTAGGATAGTTGAGTTCATGAGGTCTTAATTGCCTTGATGCATAGGCTACTACCTTGCCTTCTTGCATAAGGACGCAACCGAGCCCTCGACGAGAAGCATCGCAAAAGATGTCGAAACTTTGATGAATATCGGAAGAACAAGGATGGGAGCGTGGTCAAACGCTTCTTGAGTAATTGGAAGCTTTCTCACGCATCGGACCACAAGAACTTCTTGTCCTTCTTGAGCAACTCACATCGGCCACGATCTTGGAGAAATTCTCGATAAAACGGCGATAATATCCCGCTAAACCGAGAAAACTCCGCACTTCGCCATCAAGTAGGTCAACCCATGAAAGAACATCGCCGACCTTGTTAGGGTCAACGGCCACGCCTCCGCCGAAAGAACATGGCCCAGAAGGCCACTTCCTTCAACCGTAACGCGACTTGCCAACTTCGATACACCGGTGCTCACGGCTTGCCTAACACGAGCCTCGATGCTCATCATGTTCCTCATCGCTCTTAGAATAGATAAGAATATCATCGATGAAGACCACGACAAACTTATCCAAATACTCCATGAATACCGAATTCATGAGGTTCATGAACAAGGCGGAGCATTGGTTAAGCCAAACGACATGACGGTGTATTCATACAAGCCGTAGCGAGTAGAGAAAGCCGCCTTTGAATATCCTCGTGTCGATCCGAACTTGATGATATCCCATCCTCAAATCAATCTTGGAGAATACTGAGCTCCAGCTTAATTGATCAAAGAGATCATCGATGCGGGCAATGGATACTTGTTCTTTACCGCTACTTCATTGCTTGACGGTAATCAACGCACATGCGCAAAGTATTGTCCTTCTTCTTACGAAGATGGTCGACAACCCCATGGAGATGAGCTAGGCGAATGAATCCTTTTCTTGCAGCTCATTCAATTGCTTCTTCAACTCCACCAACTCGCTCGGTGGCATCCGATAGTGCCTCTTTGAAATCGGGCAAGACGGAACCAACTCAATGACAAACTCTAGGTCTCGAATCGTGGCATACCGAAGATCTTCAGAAAGACATCAACGAAGTCACAAACCGCTGGGACTTCATTAATATCTAGAGCGGCTTCGCTCAAGCGCCAAGAGATGCGGCTCTAGCAGCCTTCGGCGAAAAGCTTAACCCGCCACGGAAGGCTAGATAGAGAGACACACTTCTTGGCGCAATCGATTTGTCCCTTATGCCGAGACACCAATCCATACCAAGAATTACATCTAAACTTGCGAATGGAGGAGGATAAGATTCGCAAGAATCTCACCCTCGATTTCAATTGGGACATCCCTACACTCGCACTCTCACTCAACTCCAACCAGAGAGCGAATGAGCAACGGACCAACAATGGAGTAAAGAGGAGCTACTGATAGCAAAGAAAAGACTCGTAAACGAAGAATGAGATGCTCCTCAATCAAACAAAACAAAGAGCGTAATGAGAGTTAACAAAGCGCATCAAAGACGACGCCGGTGCCTCCCGTGCCTCCTCCGCCGAGATGAGGTTGACGCGACCACTACCCACGCCTTGGGTAGTAGGGATTATCTTCGTGTCCCGAGAAGAACCACCTCCCGCCCGCGCCTCCATTAGGACGAGGGGTCGCCTCGCCTTCTTAGGGCATTGGTTCGCATAATGCCCCTTTGGCCGCAGCGGCAGTGACCCGGCACCGGTTGCGGGGCCACTCTGGCGACTCGCAGTGCACGTGATTGGGGCACGGCCCGCGAAGGGCGAAGAACAAAGCCGACGGCCCTGGGTGCCGGGTTTGCCGGGCGCGACTTCGAGACGGATCAAACGGGATAGCCGGCCCCGATGACTTGCGGGCCTCCCACTTGCGCTATGGAATCCACAAGTGCTCTCCCCGCGCGCTCGCAACGATGGCCTTGTCCACCAAGGCCCGGAACCGGAAAGTCAACGATGGATAGCTTGTCCCGCAGCCTCCTGACAAACCATCCTTGAACTTCTTGCTTGGCCTCATCAAGGCCACCTCCTCCGAGCATAACGAGCCAAATGGTTGAACTCGCACAGTACTCGTGATTTTAACGACGCCTTGCTCGAGCGACAAGAATTCCTTCTTCTTCACCTCATCAGCCGGAAGGAATGTGACTGACGGAAGGCGCGCGGAACTCCTCCCAAGTGACGGTGTGGCCGCAGTCGCATGGCGAGGAAGCTCTCCCACCACGACAGTAGCCGCACCTCCACCGGTGCGATGCAAACAAGACCTTCTCGTGCTCCATCATCGCGCTATGCGGCTTGCGCCAACCGCACGGCCAATCGCTCAAGCTGCCGGTCCTCGACCGAGAACGTGGGGCCGGTGCGAAGAAACTCCGCAAGTCCCCACGCAATCGTGTCCACTCCTTGTCCCGATCCCGAGGCACCGAAAGAGCGGAAGTGTTGCGCGCGATGACGCCCGTAAGAACCTCCCCGCCCTCTCGCACGGCTGCGCTAATCAAGAAGGACCTCGCCATGGTCTGAGGAGGAGGAAGATCTCGTCCGACCAATGATCGCCTTGGCCGCTACGAAAAGGCCCGCCATCCTTACAAGAAATTTTTGGTTAAAACTAAACTCAAAGATTCAAAGCCGAAGAAAGCTTAAAAGCTAACGACTAGGGAATGGAATATCACCCTAACCGAAAGCCAAAAACAGCAAGTATATAAACCTAAACCACTTTATAAAAAGATTTCCAAAAATCGCATCAATCACCAACTAAAACTCAACTTCCCAATGCAACTAACCCGTATTGAATGAACGAGTAATTGTTTGAGAAGATAAAAATCAAGATCAAGGTAAGATCTAATACCACTTAAGATCAAGGCTAACTCGTGAGAATACAAAGTTAGATACATAGCTAACTAGTATCACATCTTACCCTTTTATTCCCACAAGTTTTAGTTGATTATCCTCTCATTTTCCCCTATTAGAAACCATCGAGCTTGCTGTCCGAAATTGAGGTTGTCAGAGTGATTTTGCATCCAAGCTTCCACCAAGTCTTCCATTCTAGAAACTTCAAAATCGCACACTTCAATTTGCCAAGCTCTGGTCCTATCGTAAACCATTGAGCTCGCTGTCCGAAATTGAAGCGTCGCCCTGATTCCGCATCCAAGCCTCTAGCCAAACCTTCACCCGTAAACTTCAAAACCCTAAGCACTCCAATTTGCCAAACTCTGGTTCCCAAAACCCATTTAATCGATAACACTATCTTTGAAGGAAGAAGAGGTAAACAATTTTCAAAACTCAAATTAGAGTGAGATGAGAGGAGAAAGCTAAGATAGGTAAGGAATAAAACTGAGAATTCCTTAAGCTTTCAAAAATCATTTGATACTTTGAAATTAGGTTTTCCAAAATATCCTAAAGACGACCAACTTGGGTTACTACGGTCGATGGCTCGATACTAAACCTTAGAGACCCTTGCTTATCCGCTTGTAATGCTTAACCAACCGCTTGGCCCTAGCATCACAAAACAGATAATCCGAGACTCGAGACATGTATACTTCCTAAATGCAAGATACACACCTCCTTACAAAGTTCATGCATCAATTCCATTCATTCACATAGAACCAAGCAAAACAGTAACAGAATAACATTAATAAAGGATAGTTATTATAAAAGAGAGGCCAACTGCCAACAATAAAAGAGACAACAATAATTAAACAATGAAGCAAAAGTGCCATAAGATGGCGATAAACAAAAGAGCCAATCAAGGTGCCTTTAACCCACAAGGCAACCGACCGACCGCCAAAGCTAGTCGTCGAATCCACAAAGACAACTCGCAAAAGTGAGGCCCTTGGGGCTCACCTTCTTCCTCTCAAACAAAAGCACCAAAGAAAAGTCGGGTGAGTACTTTGAATGTACTGCAAGATATATAGGAATGATAACAAATCTATGCAATAACTACATGCAAGCTTATTTAAGGAGCAAGTTAGGACTCAAATTTTTAAGCATAAAGCAAGCTTTATTTGCAATAATGTAATAGATTGAAAGCAATTTTGCAATCTGATTTTATTTGATAAAAACAAGAGTAATCAAGTATCAACAACAAGAAAATTCCGAAGTGACCAAACCATTGGTCACCACAACAATAGCATGAATTACCCATTCATGCCAACCATGTCAAGTTTTAATTTTTAAAACAAAACAGCTTGTTGAAGTCTAGATCTTGCGTGAAATCACCAAGCGTGTCCATAACCTAGGACGAGGCTATTCAATAGTTTTATCCTCGCAGGTGTACCAACTTACCCACATGCCGCATCGCTTTTTGCCACCGGTTAAGCACACTTCCTTAGGTATGCCAAGACGGCTAAGTCCTACGAGACGCTTCCAATATTGTGAATTATTCACGAGCCGCCTGTATGGATAGAAACCCATACGCTGTGTCGGAGTCATCGTAAAGCCTCGGCCAACTACCCTTCCTGTAAAGCCTTGACAACTACGACGCTCCTCGAGGTGGAGAGCCTACCCGAATCTCCACCACCGCACACCCAACACAAGAACACCGAGAACACATATCATGTTTCACACAACACACACAACACCCTCCTCGCGACTCTGAGATAACCCACGCCAAAGTACTAGGTCAAGAGGGGTCCCATATAACCCTCATGTGGTTAGTACGCAAAAGTACTTGGATCATGGCGCAGCAACATTTTCGGTCCTTAGGGACTGGCACCTTTCCTTGTCACACCCAACAATCACACCAACATGCCATTGTGTTTAAGTCAAATCATTTTGTTTCATTTTCGGTTTTACAAAACAAAAGCATAAGGTGCTGAACCAAAAATAAACAAAATGATTTGTGTGATCAAGGTCATCGACTAAGTCGATAACCGCCAATTCTACCTGTAGCTAAGCATTTCTAAGCATGACATCGCAAAGACAAGAAAAGAGCATAATTAAATCACCGGCTCTAATTCACCAAATATGATAATAACTTATGGTTGTGGCAGGGATAACATTTTCATGGCAACAATGCATTAGGAATAGCTACCTCTAAACAGGCAAAAATAATTGGACACAAAAGCAATGCATACATATAGTTTGTAAACAAGATATTAGACTTTGAAAGTAATGGGACATTTATGATCAAATATCTTGCCCGCTTGTCGAGGGTCAGGTGTGCTGTGGATCAACAATATTATCAACGTGCTCTCTGATCCTATCGAAAGAACCAAAAGAACCAATAAGGCAAAAAGAAACCGAGGAGATCCAACAGTCAACTTCAACAAAAAGCTCTCAAATTTTTACAGTAGAAAGAACATAATTTTTATGAACTAATGCAACAAGAACCAATTGATTTGGATTCTTAATGCAAAAGTTATGGCCAAAACATTTTCAATGGCCGTAAAAATGAAAAACAGCACTATTCACCTAAGCAATGATTTTAGTGAAATTTTCTAGAAGGATACGGCTACTGAAATTTTTACAGAAAAACAAGCACCTCATAAGATGAACCACCCCACTGGATTCATCTCATTTGGAGCTTTCCACAATTAGTTATGAATTTTCCAAGTTAAATCCATTTTTCAGCTTGTACAGATAATCGCTTAATGCTTTCTTTCAAAATCTAAAATTTCGCTGCGAAACATGGTTGGAACCTATTTTAGAATAAGGTTCATTAGAAATGAAAAAATAACAAAAGTGGTTTGACCGATTTTGGAGTTAAAATGATCTACTTAAGCATTTTCAAAGATAAAACTATTTTTCAGTTGATAACTAAATCCTTTCGGGAAAGTCAGACTTTTGAAAAGACGTGGCCGAACGAGGAGCGCCGACCTTGATCCGACGGTCCGCTGCTCCATCGATAACGCGCGCGCGGGATTCATTAAACCCTAAACGCCACCGCTGATCCGATCCAACGGTTCACGGATCGACGCTCGGACGGCCCAACGCTCATTCCGACCGCACTGCTGGTCTTGGATCCAACGGTCCACACGGATCGAACCTTTCGGACGGTCCGAACGTTCGCCAAATCGACCGCTGATCTTGGATCCAACGGTCCACAATGACCTACGCCAAACGCCCGCCTCGCTTCGTCCCGACAACAATGGCCGGAAAGAACGGCCGCCACGGCGCTCGCCACGGCGGTGCGAGCAAAAGGCCCAAAATGGGTTGCTAACAAACTCGCGCACCCAAAGGAACCAACACTTCACCAAGGCGTTTAGAACGCCGCAAGCCGAGATGATGAGATGACCAAAACGGTCAAAACGAAAATAGCAATTGAGCTCACGCGTCCAAGCAAGCGGTGCCAAACAACTAGGGACTAATAAGGGGTACTGAGCCCAAAGAAGGCACCGAGGAGAGTCGAAATGGCTCGGCGAAGAAGAATAGCGCTTCGCCGATTTGGGGAAAACCAAATTGATTCGCTTCTTCTCACAAAAGCAAAATTGACAGAGGGTTAATACTCGATGATATGCTAAGTAACCGAGGAAGCAAGGGTTTAGAAGGAGAATGTCCGAACACCACTTTCACCGGCACCAAGCTCCAACAATGGCGACCGAGAGCAATTTCGAAATGGAGCTCGAGCAATGCACTAACAAAGGTGCCGGAGCTCAAGAGTGTTCAAAGGATGCTAAGGAAGCCACTGGGGAGTTTTATAGCCAAGGAGCAAGGAGGAAGCAACGGAAGAAAATGGTGGGGCTCGTGTTGAGGTCGATCGAGGGCGATGGGAGCAAGTGCACTCGAGGAGGACGAGGACTTCGAAGCGGCGGACGGAGCAATAAATGCCGAGAGTCGCTGGTCAAAGTAGAGAAGACCTGACGCCGACACGCCCGCCATTTTCACCCACTACAGCTTGACCATGGCGATGCGCGAGCAGAGGAAGACGAAGGCGACACCGCTGGATTTAATCGGACGGTGAAAAAGAACGGGTCGAGAATAACGATTCAAACGCCACTCAATCTCGACCGCTGATTTGGATCCTACGGTTCACGCTGCGCGAGCCGCTCGGACGGTCCGAACGCTCCCGCCAACTCGAGCCATCGATTTAGAATCCAACGGTTCACATGGATTGGCGCTCGATGGTCCGAACGCTCACGCGATCGCGGGCCGCTCGATGTCGATCCAACGACTCACAACCTCGCGCCAACGATCGAGCCGGTGCGCTTAGTTGATCGAACTAAATCAAGTGGCTCGAGCCCGAGCCCGTCCGAACCGAGGAACAAGTGAAAACCAGCTAGGGTTTGAATTTGAATGACTGATTTTTGAGGAATTATTTGAGGTAGCAAACAAACTCCAAAATTTATGAAATTTTAACTAGAGATTGCTGACAGCAGGAGGAACCTTATATAAAATTTTCAGAGACTTTTATGCAATGCATTTTTCTCTAAAAATTCCAGAAGGCTAATTTAGGAGTTTGACTAATGTTTGACTTGCCTCAAAATTATCAAATAATTTCTGAAAATTATGAAATAATTCTGAGGTGTTAAACATCACTCCTAGGTTCAATGAAAATTATTTTCAGGGGTTGGGCACAAGATTTTCATGAAGGAGATTTGTGTTGGTGTCCAAATGGCAATTTGATTTTTGATTTCACATAATTCTTTTACAAAAATTATGGAACTGACATAAAAATCAAGATGAGGGAAAAGTTTTAATTTCTCCTCATTTTTATTACATTTGAAACACAAACCAAGTTTGGGATGTTACAAAGATAATTTCCTTCATGTGGCCTTAATCGACCAATACTTTTCCTTCGGATCCCGAGATGCATAAGCCAAGGTGATTCCTTTCCTTCCCTTGCATTTCATGATGTTTACACGATCCTAGCCTTCGTAAAAATCCTTTGGCTCTTCTCATGTTTTTCATGATTTCTTTGATGTCACGTAAAACTTCAAAATCCTTACGATAATATCCGTAAAAACTAGAATTTTCTGAACTAACACCGTGCAAGAGACACGCTCTTTACTTCATGAATTCCAAGGTCTTGAAAACTATGTTCACAAGTACTTGTCCATTCAAATTTCTTGAGATAATGCCGCCGATTGGACCTTGTCGCTAACTCTAAATCTTCTTCGAATCAGCAGGTTGAGTCATGGGTTTGGCGATCTTGGAGAAACTTTCAATGAATCATGGTAGTACCTAAACTAATCCGAGAAAACTTCTCACTTCAGGATGATTTGATTTGGTTGCTTCCAATCCATTACTGACTTCAACCTTTGAGGGTCTCATCGCAACTCCTCCTCACGACACAATGTGTCCAAGAAAAGCCACTTGATCGAGCCAAAATTCACTTTTGCCGAGTTTGGCATAAAGTTGGTGTTCTCGAGTTTGCCCAAAATAATTCGAGATGTTTTTCATGCTCTTCCATATCTCTTGAGTAGATGAGAATATCATCTATGAATACCACCACAAACTTATCCAAGAATTCCATGAACACTTTGTTCATCATATTCATGAAATAAGCAGGGCATTTGTTAGTCCAAATGACATCACCGTGAACTCGCATACCCATATCCGTGGTGAAGGCTATCTTCTAATATCTTCCTGCCTAATTTTTAACCGATGGTAGCCTCGACCTCAAATCAATCTTGAGAAAACATTGGCTCCTTTGTTGATCAAACAGATCATCTATCCTAGGTAACGGGTACTTGTTTTTGATTGTTACCTCGCTGAGTGATCTATAGTCCACACACATTCTCATACTATTATCTTTCTTTTGACAAATAGTACCGAGCTCCCCAAGGCGATGAACTCGCTGAATGTAACCTTTACTCAGAGTTCTTCGATCCGCTTCTTCAACTCGCTAGATCGCTTGCCAGATTCTCGTAGGGTCGCTTCAAATTGAGCAATCCCTCGACTAAGTCAATTAAGAACATTATGTCCCTGTCCGTGGCATACTGTAAGTCCTCCGAAAAACATCCGATATTCTTGTACCACGGAATATCTTCCGCCACTTCCTTTAAACTGGTCAAGATAGGACTTCTTTCCGTAGAAGTCTTGGGTTGGAACTCTACCAAATCCCTTGTTCATTGGTGAGGTTGATAGATCTACTAGCACAATCTATCCCGCTTTGATTTTTGGCAAGCCACCCATTCCAAGAATTACGCCCAATCCTTGCGAATGCAGACTATTAAGTTGGCCGAGAAAGTTACTCCGAGATTTCAAAGGTAAGATTTGGACAGTAATAAACTAGCCCTCATTTCGAGCCTGTGGAATGGATTAACATGGGCTTAACTAAGGGGAGGTAGATAACCCATATTTTTCCACAAACTTATTTGACACAAAAGAATGCGAAGCTCCTAATCAAATAAAACTGATGTCGGTACTGAGTTGACAAGGAACGTACTAAGAACAACATCCGTGCCGCATAGGCTTCCTCTCAAGGTGACGTGATTCACACGCCCTTCATGAACTCGACCACCGGTCTTGAGGGACCACGAGACCAAACTCCGGAGTTGGCTTGACGGGATGGCGTCACGCTTCTTGGGACACTTATTGGCATAGTGACCCAACTCGCTGCGTTGAAAGCAAGTGATTCTCGCCGTGGAAATAGTCGGTCACTGAATCGACCTCCGCATTTAACTACTACTAATCCGAAGTATTTGGGCGCGACCGAGCTAGAACTCTCGGTGTAGTAGTCCGAATCTTCCACGCCGAGGTGGTCGAGATTGAGTGAAACGAGGTTTGGGCAATTCTCCCGAAGTTAAACTTCGAGCGCCATCCTCCGCTTGCGATTCTCCATTTCGATGTTTATGCTCTCGGCGATGGCCTTATTTACCAACCGCCGAAAGTCGGTAAAATCTCGAGAAATCAAACGAACAGAGAGTTCGCTGCTTAACCCTTCCAAATCGCTTGCCT
Source organism: Hsuehochloa calcarea (assembly GCA_036346395.1). Classification (NCBI taxonomy): domain Eukaryota; kingdom Viridiplantae; phylum Streptophyta; class Magnoliopsida; order Poales; family Poaceae; genus Hsuehochloa; species Hsuehochloa calcarea. The sequence goes on along the minus strand of CM070615.1, from coordinate 14,216,913 downwards.
CGCCTTCGCCTCGCTACATCCTCGGGGCATAGCGAGCAAGTTGGTTAAACTTATGCGATATCACGACCGAACGGCTTTCCTTGGCGAGCGAGCGAAACTCCTTTTTCAAAGTAATCATGCCGATGGAATGTGAGATCGGCGAAAGCTTGCATGAACTCATCCCAAGTGATTTCTGGGCATTAGCATGGGACATGCTGAAATTATCCCACCATTCGATGCGGGACCCATCAACCGATGAGAGGCAAACAAAACTCTCTCACGATCCGTGCATTGAGCAATATCCACTTTCTTTCCAATGACCCCGAGCCAATCATCTCGCGCCCATGGGTTCCGTGGCTACTAGAAAACGCTACGGACGATCCTCATGAACTCGACAAAGTTACTTTATGGAGGTGGAGGAGCATGATATGTCACGACACTTGGGTATTCTGATTGCATGAAGGGATCAGCTAGCAACTCAATCGATGAGTCTTGACACATCATTTGGCGCCACCAGAGCTTCAGCTTGGAGGAGGTGGTGGTCGTTGAACTGGTTTTCTTGATATTCGGCATTCTCACCTTTGCCCTCTAGCACCGACACTTCAAAAGTGTGGTCACCATCCGATGAACTCTTCACAGATTAGACAAGAGAGACAGAATTATAAGAGTATAGATCTAAAATAGCCCAAATTCAACAAACACAAGGCAAGAACATTTCGGCAAAATAATTTATTTTATTTTATTAATTCATTATGGCTACTACAAATGTTTAGTAGCTCATAATTCGCAACTAAAGGAAATATTTAAGGTCAAATCTATGGTGTTATTGGGGTATAATCTGCTCACTAGAACTAGCCTCGCCTTCCTTGTAGGAGGCCGCTTGTTCTCAGCCTTCAACTTTTCTTCTCGCATCTTGTAATTTCACTTGCAGAGAGACACCATCTAGTGTATTCCCGTAAGCATAATCCATGGCTCGCCGATCCACCGATGAGTGAGATCGGACAGCCTTCATCTCTAGTTGAGCGAAAAGCACCGCCATGCCGGGTTGGGATGTGCATTGGGTAATAGTGGAACCCAAAGGCTGCTGAGGCGATGATCGAGATGTAGCGAAGTCCGCGGGTTGCTTCCCGGTCAGATCCTCGATGCCTTCTGCGAAGGTGTCTCGTCGCATTGGGGCATCAAGACGGGAAGTCTGTGTTCGGCGATAGGTTGGAGTAGAGGATCACTCTACTCTCCACCGCCTCGATTTCCCACCTTATACTTGTATCCTTGATACGCCGGTCTTTCTTCAAAGTCCAAGTGTCGCATCATCTTCCGAGAATGGCGCCCAATGACCAAAGAAGACTCCATGGGAAATGGCATTCTAACTTCACCATCTACAATTTTTGAAAAGGAGATGAGTTAGTAAATAATTTTTCAAGAGAAAAGTTGAGAAATGACCTGTAAGACCAAGTTATTTTTAATTTTCAAAATAAATCCTTAAGGGTTTGATTTCCTTCTAGGTCACGACCTACAATGATATGGCTCGATACCACTTTTGTCGAACCCGGAACGAAGGATCCCGAATTCTCTGTGTTCATACACTAGTCCAGATTTCCAGCAGTACACAAATACAAAAATGTTATCACAAACATATCCAAAGTATAATTAATAAGCATAGAGTTTATTACAATCGGGCCGAGGCCAAATAAAACATTAAGTGGAAGCAAATAATAATGGTAAGCCACACGATACGCCACAGTAATCGTCTCGAGGTCGCCGCTAATCGCCCCGCCTCACCTTCGATAGCGCTTTCTCCCGAATAATAATATTCAAAGAAGAGTGAGCACTACAATCGTGCTCGCAAATTACACCTAATACGTAATTTTAGAATGCATGCATAAGTTATTCAAAGGAAGGTTGTAGGGTTTATTTGCATAAATCACCTTTTTGGTTTAAATAGTTATACTAAGTTTCAAGACACATTTTCATTACATAACTAAAATCAAATTTAAAATTGATCATTTTATAGTGGATAACCTCCATATGAAACATTGTGAAGGATACCTCCTATCACAAGGCTATCCGCCTAAATTTACCACAAGGATTAACCATCCTCAAATCATGTCCAAAGTTATTTTAAAACCAAAACAAATCTAACTTAGAGTGGCTTTGCTCAAGATGTCCATGACCGTGGACACGGCTATTCAATAGATTTACACTGCAGAGGTGGTACAACTTTACCCACACGAGATAATTTGCCGCTTATGTTTGGCCAATACACGCTTCCTTAGGCGTGTGACTAGGCAATTATCACAAGGTGTTTCCAATGCATTACCTCAATACCAATATGCCCGCTAAGGTTTCACTTCCATTAGGCTAACCACTGCGGAAACCCCTCTGCGCCTAAGTGGGAATAAAGTCTAACCGACACCCACACAACAAAAATGGCATAAACAATACCGAGGTAATACAAATTATTAAGCCCGGTTCGCCATACGTAACATGTGGTAGTACGGTGGAGCTTTTGCAAGATGCGCTCAAAGGCCGGCCTTAATCTACTTGGGCAACTTTCAATATGTAGGACCGGAAAGGCGACTGAGGGGGGGGTGGATAGGCGCTTTCACAATTTTCTCGCCTAAGTCGAATTCAACACGAACTTTACTCCTTTAGCTATGAGAGCTAAGAAGATCAAGAAGCACACAATGAAGCCTTGTGCCAACTCGACAAACCCCGACAACCACACGACACAAATGTGGAGACTTAAGCTCAAAGGGTTGATCTGCACCGCGGTCGGACCGGCATTAAGGGCGGTCTCGACCGACGTTCTACCAATGGCCCGACCAAGAACTAATCAAGGCGGTCGGACCGGTGGACAGCGGTTCGACCTCAGACACATGCGGTCCGAATATACGCGGCCGGATCATTGCATAAGACCGGTCGACCGTTCACCCAAGATCAAAATCCACCCCCAAATCCAAAACGAAATTTGATCCAACTTTTGATTTAACCAATGAAACTTGACCAAATTTCGAGCACACCTCCCTAGTGATATTAGAGACCTATTTCTAGCGACGATCCTTCAGATCCACTTCAGATCGATCTCTCAAGGGTTTAATCAAGAAGTGCACAAACCCTAGAAATATGAAACACTTTGATTCAAGACTTGCTTGTGGGGATTGATGGTCTAGATGATTCTAGGAGTATTCCCACACATCAAAGCAAGACAAAATGGGTCAAGAGACCAAACATAAACCCTTGAATCAAGGAAGCACCAAATTCATTCAAATGAGAGAAGAACACAAAAGGAGACAAATGATCTCTCAAGCAAGCATCACAAGATTGATTGATCTCACAAGATGCTTACAAAGCCACTCCAACTAGGAGGACAAGAGCTCACCAATGAGCATACAATCTCTCCTCTCTTCCTCTCCAAACCCTAACCCTAGAAAAGCAAGGGGAAACCAAATGAATGCCTCAAAGGTTTTCCTTCTCCCCCTTTCCTATTTATACTAGAGAGGACTAGAGTTTCACATTTGGGGCCCACTCACACATGGGACCCATACAAATCTGCTGAAGCAATCGCCGCTTCACCACGTGTAGGTTGATCACGGCTCATCGACGCCAAGCCTCTCTTGTCCGAATCCCATCGAACCTCCCGCAGACTCGCACCGATATCCGCACCGCCGATCCAACCAAATTGCATCAACCACCCGCTCGATCCATCTTGTCCATTCTCGCACCATGCTTGAGTCACACGACCACCCGATCCCCGATCGCTCGACCTCGCCTCCAAGCGTAGTCCCGATCCACTCACCGCTGACGCCGCTGACTCGCAAGCCACCGCACAAAGAATAGACAAACAAACCGCTTCCGGAACAAGTTCTTCACAACTTGACCCACGCCGTTCCGCAATGCGATATACATCAATAAAGCATTGAAGTTCATAGAAAACACACTCGTAACAAACTCAATGCCACACTTGGCTCATCTCCAGTGATCGCGGCCCGACCGCCTTCACAAGGCCGGTCCGACCGATTATGTTTGGCCGGACCGCTTCCCACAACGGCGGTCGGACCGGTCCAAATGACTTAGCCAAAATTCCACTTGAAAATCCAAACCTTCGAATTTTCAACTCAATAGAACTTTTGACCGGAGCTCCAAAATGATGAAACCACATCCAGAGACTCTCACTTGCCTACACAACCTATTTTTGGATTAGCTCCAAAATCCAAAGTTAGGTCAAGCCGGTCCGACCGGCCCCATTGCCGGTCCGATCATTCCCACGGGCGGTCCGACCGCCCCACTTCCACCGGCCGATCACCGTGGTCCGACAAAGAAGAAGCAAACCCCAAAACGCGAGATTTTGCAAACTAACAATGCCATTGCCAATTGACTCATCATCCCGAGATCGTGCACATATCCTCACGATATCCACAATCTCCCTTGATGAACACATTGGCAATTTCCAAGAAAATGTGGTTTTTCAAATTGAAAAGTAAAATCGCTGCTAAGATAAAGGCACAACTTGGTCCATAAGCAAGAAAAAGCTTAGGAAGCGACCAAGTCGGGCTTCGTAATAGTGAAGGCAAGTGAGATAAGGCATTGAACGCACAAAAGGATTCAAAATCCGTAAGATGGCCAAAAATCTCACTAAGGTCCATATGAAAGACAATAAGTTCTATTTGACCTTTGATCATTGTGAGTCTTCTTGAATTTCAATTCAAATCGTAAAAGGCAATAAAACCCAGAGACTCAACTCACTATGATCACAAATTTTCAAAAGGTTCACAAAATTTTTTTGTGTGTGTGTGTGTGTTCTTTTTATGCATGAAACCTTATGTGAACTAAAAGTCTAAAGCAAAGATTTTCTTCAATCCTTCTCCCCTTTGACAATGAATTCATCAAGATGCATGAGAGAAGAACGAGCATGAAGAAATGACTTTATTTGAAATTAAGCAAAAGGAGCCATGACCATTATCTATGTAGACAAGACAAGACATATACCAAGCCATATAAAGAGTAGAAGCTATATTCAATCATGGCAAAACATGTACTGCAGCTAAAACCAAGATAGCGTAAACTGAGATTAATGTAATTAAAACCATGAAAGGTTGCTCAATGTCATAGATTCACTAAAAGCAACCAAAATGAGTCAAGCCATGTCTATAAGCGTAAAGAGACTCAAAACAGAATTGAGGCATTTTGAGCATTAAGAGAATTCTTTTGAAGCAAAGCTCAAGCACTTAGCCCTTTTGTGCAAATTTTCTTTTCTTTCTCTTCTTTCTTTTTTACTGTGCTAGATCTCAAGCCTTGTCACACCATCTCAAGCTTAAAAGCTTAAAAGAGTGGTCTAGGTCATCCAAAACTCCCCGAGTTCATGCCTAGTGCAATGGCAAGCCGCCTCATGAGAAAGGATTGGTGAGATCAGCTTTTTCGCACGTAAAATCCTTTTTTCATTTTCTTGACTTAAGAAGATAAAAGCTCATTTTTCATCTCAAAGTAAGTTCAAGACTCAATTCAACTTGTAAGACATGGCAAGAATCATAAGAGGATCACTAGAGCAAAACTAGTCACAAGATCCAACAAGACATGATTCGATTCAATTTGCTCACAGATATAAAGCTAGCAAGGAAAAGCTAAGCCAAAACACGAAGAGCCATAAAAGAAGTCCAATGACTATCACTTGATATGACAAGGTATAGAGTATGAAATCAAGCCATACAAGGATAATACTAAAGCTCCACAATTTTTATTATGCAATGCACGACATTTGAAATAAAAATGCATTATGATACAATGAAAATGTAAAAAGCAAATTCCTCAAAACATCCAAGCCTCAAGATCGGATTTGAGATAGAAAACTGGGTGTCCAAGATCGAGATGGACGATGCCCGAATAGCAAAAGAAGCAAAGAAAAATGATTAGGCACAAAATCATAAGAATGCCCATGAGCACCACTCGACCTCTCCAAAACGATCTACCAAAAGACCGACACTCCCCTGCCTAGGTGCTACCCGTGGTCTATCCTCATGATATCCTAAACCACACCGCCGCTCGACCCACCAAAAGAGTCAACAAGATTCTCTACACGCCTAGGCCTATATGTGGTACATCGAATAGGTCGCCTGCTCTAGAGACTATCGCCAAGAAGAGACTCTCTAATGGATCTCAAAGTGCTCATCCTCTCTTTCCTCTCAATCTTTGCTCTCCTAAGCAAAACTCAACCGTGGCCCTCTTTCTGCGTAAGGTGCAATGGTACTTGACCTTTTGAGGGGTCCGCACTGGAGAGACAGAAGCACCTTTCTTGCTAGAAAGAGATTGAGCAGAATCTACAGATTTAAGAACAACCTTTGAAGACAAAGAAGATTCTTGCTCAACCAAACCACTTTTCACAATTCTAGCAATCTTTGGTGTGAGATTCTTGGAAAGCTCTAGGACTTAAAGCCTAGGCCATCGCTTTTCACACTCACCTTGGATTGGTCTAGAATCAAGTTGAGCTTCTTTTTCCCACTAGAAAACTTCTCAAGAGTCATTTTGAGGTAATCGTTCTCTTTTGCCAAAACTCCACAATTGGAGCACTTCTTAGAATCGATTGCCTCAACATGTTTGCTCTTAAGAAGATCCACTTCCACTTTAAGAGCCTCACAAGACACACAATAGGACTCTCCAATCCTATTCAACTCGCTTCCTTAAATTTGACTCTAAAAGCCTCTTGTATCTTACCAATAGCAATATCAATTTCAAAGATGCAACATACAAGAGGAAGAATCAATGACTTTCTTGGAAGCAAGAAGAGACATGGATCTTTCAATTTTAGCTTTCTTCAAGAGTCTTGTTTAAAGCTTCAATCTCAATTGTAAGTTTAGGCAATTTTCACAAGAGGCAATTCTAGAATAAGCAACCATTTCACCATCTCTTGCATTTTAAATCGATTATTCTTACAATGAGAACAAGTGTGACTAGCATCAAATTTTTGCAATTCTTTTAAGGAGCTATCCAGCTTCAATTCCAAAGCAAAGCACGCTTGAGCAATTTAATGGAATAGCTTCTAAAGCAAATACATCAAGCGGAATGGCATTCATGCAAATGTAACTAGACTTGAGAGATTCTAGTTCGTAAAGAGCATTTTTCAATTGTTCCTCAACAGAGGAATGAGCATTATTCAAGCTTGATAATTCATTAAGCAAGCTAGAGCATGAATCACGTAAATCATCAGATTAATGGATTTGAGCCTAACCACTTCTAGGTTCAAATTATCAATCATAGTATCCTCGCTTCTTAATCATTCTAGCTTGCTTATGCAATTTTTGTTCTAAGCACCAAAGCCCTCTTCATATCGAAGTGAAGGGCATACCTCATCGGATCACTAAAAGATCCTCGCCGTTGGAGAAGTCGCCGTGGGTCGTTTTAGCCATAAAGCACATGCCGTGAAATCACGCGCCTTCTTCTTGCCACGGAGTCACTCTTGTCGCCCTCCGACTCGAGTCCACATCTTCCATGCTCACATCCTCTAGAGCTTCAAGGACTCTACCGACAAACTTGCGATAGTTTGTCTTCTTGGACTTAGCATCCTCGCTTGAGGATGCCTTTGTGACTCCTTCTCCTCCTTGCCCTTCACTTGGGGCATCTAGAGCGAATGTGGTTGAGCTCACCACACTCAAGCATGTGATAGGTCCACCTCTCCTCCTACTCCTCACATTATTGTAGGCTCGTGAATTTTGTGGATAGGAGGGCTAAGTCATCCCTGTAGTCTCTCAAGTTGCTCATCGCTCAAAGAATGCAAAGGCATAAAGAAAATCCAGATGAGCTAACATTAAAAGAATCAAGATATCTACCCTTAGATTGATCGACCACTAAAGCCATCGACCATCAAGAGAGACGCGAGATAAAATCAATCTCATGCGCTTCAACCTCGAGTAAAGCTTATCCATGGTAAGCTCGCCATGACAAGGTTGTCATTGATGGCGTGATCTTCATCCCCTGCACCTTCACATCCAAAGCACCCAAAAGTTGGCGGCATTTTCGACCAAAAACAAGATCAACAAATATGAGATCATGAAGAATTTTAGAAAATCTCCCCACACTCATCTAAAGATTCACCGTGTCTTTGCTCGATTTTGGAGTATGCTTTCTTAAGTCGGTTCTGTCTCACTTCCTTGATCGCAGTGGACCCTCGTGATAATCACAAAGAGTCCGCCAGATCTCATGAGCAGACAAAGAAATGAGCAACACGCCAAACTCCGATCGACTAAGGCCTTGAATCAAGAAATTCGAGCCCTCGCCGTTGTTCTCCACATCCGAGTGATCAAATTGTCATCTACCGCACGACATAAGGATTTTTCACCTTAAGCCAAATCGCGTGCCCTTGAGCCTCGATGTAGGCCTCCATTCGGCCTTCCAATAAGCAAAATCAACTCCATCAAAAACATGTGGCTCGATTGAATATCGCCACCGCCATGGCTCCAAAGACCGTTAAGATCTATAGAAAAGAGCTAACCGCTCGATACCACTTGTAGGACCGGAAGGCGATCGAGGGGGTGAATAGGCGCTTTCACAATTTTCTCGCCTAAGTCAATTCAACACGAACTTTACTCCTTTAGCTATGAGAGCTAAGAAGATCAAGAAGCACACAATGAAGCCTTGTGCCAACTCGACAAACCCCGACAACCACACGACACAAATGTGGAGACTTAAGCTCAAAGGGTTGATCTCGGCACCGCGGTCGGACCGGTTACTAAGGGCGGTCTCGACCGACGCTCAACCAATGGTCCGACCGCAAACTAATCAAGGGTCGGACCGTGGATACGGTTCGACCCGGCAGATAATGGCTCGAATATACGGCGGTCGGATCATTGCTATAAGACCGGCGACCGTTCACCCAAGATCAAAATCCACCCCAAATCCAAAACGAAATTTGATCCAACTTTTGATTCAACCAATGAAACTTGACCAAATTTCGAGCACACCTCCCTAGTGATATTAGAGACCTATTTCTAGCGACGATCCTTCGATCCACTTCAGAATCGATCTCTCAAGGGTTTAATCAAGAAGTGCACAAACCCTAGAAATATGAAACACTTTGATTCAAGACTTGCTTGTGGGGATTGATGGTCTAGATGATTCTAGGAGTATTCCCACACATCAAAGCAAGACAAAATGGGTCAAGAGACCAAACATAAACCCTTGAATCAAGGAAGCACCAAATTCATTCAAATGAGAGAAGAACACAAAAAGGAGACAAATGACCTCTCAAGCAAGCATCACAAGATTGATTGATCTCACAAGATGCTTACAAAGCCACTCCAACTAGGAGGACAAGAGCTCACTCAATGAGCATACAATCTCTCCCTCTCTTCCTCTCCAAACCCTAACCCTAGAAAAGCAAGGGGGGAAACCAAATGAATGCCTCAAAGGTTTTCCTTCTCCCCCTTTCCTATTTATACTAGAGAGGACTAGAGTTTCACATTTGGGGCCCACTCACACATGGGACCCATACAAATCTGTTGAAGCAATCGCCTGCTTCACCACGTGTAGGTTGATCAGCGGTTCTCATCGACGCCAAGCCTCTCTTGTCCGAATCCCATCGAACCTCCCGCAGACTCGCACCGATATCCGCACCGCCGATCCAACCAAATTGCATCAACCACCCGCTCGATCCATCTTGTCCATTCTCGCACCATGCTTGAGTCACACGACCACCCAGATCCCCGATCGCTCGACCTCGCCTCCAAGCGTAGTCCCGATCCACTCACCGCTGACGCCGCTGACTCGCAAGCCACCGCACAAAGAATAGACAAACAAACCGCTTCCGAACAAGTTCTTCACAACTTGACCCACGCCGCCCGCAATGCGATATACATCAATAAAGCATTGAAGTTCATAGAAAACACACTCGTAACAAACTCAATGCCACACTTGGCTCATCTCCAGTGATCGCGGCCTGATCGCCTTACAAGGCCGGTCCGACCGATTTCATGCGGCCGGACCGCTTCCCACAACGGCGGCCGGACCGGTCCAAATGACTTAGCCAAAATTCCACTTGAAAATCCAAACCTTCGAATTTTCAACTCAATAGAACTTTTGACCGAGCTCCAAAATGATGAAACCACATCCGTGAGACTCCTCACTTGCCTACACAACCTATTTTTGGATTAGCTCCAAAATCCAAAGTTAGGTCAAGCCGGTCCGACCGCCTCCATTGCCGGCCCGATCATCCCACGGGCGGTCCCGACCGCCCCATTCCACCACCCGATCACCGTGGTCCGACAAAGAAGAAGCAAACCCCAAAACGCGAGATTTTGCAAACCAACAATGCCATTGCCAATTGACTCATCATCCTGAGATCGTGCACATATCCTCACGATATCCACACAATAAAAACCCTGGGTCTCACCCTAACTGTGACAGTTCGCATAAACTCTCGCACTCCACCAACTGGTCCCATGTTTGCCCAAGTATAAACCATTTTCTTTTATTTTTATAATTTTCAAAGACATTTGCAAAAGTCCACCATGACAAAGCAATGTCATAGGCTTTTTATCAATTTATGAAATTTGGGCTAAATTCTCCCAAAGTCAAATATTTCATGGTCTAAGCATTTGCTATGCATATATTTATTTTTAAATTCATTTGACTAAGGTTACAAGGAATTGATAATACAACAATCAAATTTGGCTATACAAAGGAATTGGAATAATTAAATATTTAAAACAGGAATTTAAAATAATTAAATACAATTATGCATGCAATAATAATTTAAAATGTAAATTAAATAATTTTAAATATTGGGGCAAAATGGTCAATGGTGTAACTTGCCTTGCTCAAACTCCTGGTATTCTACTTCTTCAATAGGGTCAAGCTCTCCGGAGTCGTCAAAATCTATACGCGAAAATATTCCAAATTCAAACAGAATTCAAATGAACACAAATAAATTCAAATTAACTCCAAATTAAATAATTTTGGTTTAGTTAGCTAGATCTTGATTTTATACAAATTTAGAAATTTGAATCACCTAAATCGGAGTTTGTATGAAGAAATACGAGCTCCTGGAAGTTTAAATCTAAATTTAATTCCAAAAATCAGAATTTCCAAATTTTCCGAATTAAATTTCTAAAGGAAATTCTAATTATTGCGCGAGCATGCGCACCAAGACTGCTCACAGAGATCGACATGTGGGCTCAAACAAGATGGATCGAGTCCACAATGAGGCGCAAGTCCACTGTGGACTCGGCCACAAAGACAAGGTGAAGGAGCTACTGTGGCCGGGCATCGCTACACCGGGCAAGGTGCCACGCTGCGCCGACTTGATCGCCACGCACGCAAAGTGATGAGGTGGCGCCGAGGTGGCTGTCCACGCCGGCGCCGAGAGGGAGGCGCCGGTTCCAATGGTACCGCGAACGGGCGCGCTGGCTCCGGTGAGGTGCGCAAAATACTCAGAGACGACATCGATGCGAGGGCGCCACTCGCGCAGCGGGAGAGTGGCTTAAGATGGTCGGCAACGGCGAGAGGCGGCGGCGAGGTTCGGCGTTGGCGGGAGGGTGCTCCGGGATCTCCAGCGAGGACGAGGCGCGCACTCAGATCGCCGAGGACGCCAAGCCGATGGTGCGGCCGCGTGGTCGGGAGTGCTTGTCGTCGCGGAATCAAGAAGATGGAGCTTCGCCACCGAGGGGAAAACTCCAATTGACGGCGAGAGAGAGTGAGCGAAGTTACGAGAGTAGGTGGAATGGAATGTGGGAGAGAATGCGCAATGGGACGGCTTTTATAGGCGAGGGAAGGCCGAGATGGAGATCGTGGCGCAGAATGGCGGTGGCGAGAGGGTGGGGCGCACGGGCGAAATGACGGGGTAAAGCCGGGATGAACGCGCGAACGGGTGACTTGAACGCGCGCAAATGCGGGAGTAATGGGGAGGGAATCACGGAATTGAAGAACTCCCAGTGCGGAATGGCGGCGCACGCTGGGAAGAAGGAGGCGAGGAAGACGACATCGCAAATGGGCCCCACCGACAAATGAGACAGAGAGGGAGAGAGGCGCGGGCGATTGATTGTCTGGCCGTCCGATTTTGATCGGACGGTCCACAAGCATTTCGCTGGGAAAGTTGGGTCGAGACGCCAAGACAAAGGTCGGGCTTCGCCCAACATCAGAAAGCGTAAGATTTTAAATTCTTTTTCAATTGATTTAATTCCGTAAATTCAAATAAGTTTTAGAAAATAGTAAATGAAGTCCAAAAATTTTGAGAAAATTCACGTAAATTCTATGAGGCATTCTCGACTTAAATAAAATAATTCCAACTTTTAGTTGGTAATAGATTTTGTACATAAATTCTTTTAGCCTTAATATACTTTAGGAAAAGCTTTTAAAATTTCCAAAATCCACAAAAATTAATAAAGTCTTATTTTTAATCGAATTGAAATTTTGGGTCATATAAACCTACTTCTTAAAGGGAATCTCGACTTCGAGATTCAGCTTGGTCAAAAAAGGTAGGGGTACTCGGCTCAAAACTTCTTCTCGCCTCCTGTAGCTTCTTCTTCAATGATTGCTCCATCGAACCTTACAAGAACGAATGACTTTGCTTCGTGATGCGCTCGCCACATCGAGAATCTTGATTGGTTGTTCCACATAGGTGAGATCTTCCCAAGATCGATGCTCTCGAGCTGTTTCTTCCGTTGGTACTGAGACATTTCTTTAATCGATACATGGAAGACATTGTGAACAAATGATGAGATGCCGGTAGTTCCAATCGATAAGCAACTTCACCTCTTTTTGCCAAAATCTTATAGGGTCCGACAAATCAAAAGTAGTTTTCCTTTAGTCTGAAATCTCTTCACTCCTCTGAGTGGAGTTACCTCGAGATAGACAAAATCTCCCATCTCGAAGGATAGTTCTCTCCGACGATTATCGGCATAACTCTTTGTCGGGTTTGAGCTACTTTCGATGTTCTCTTATTGCTTTTACCTTACTTTCACTTTCTTTTATCAATTCGTCCAAGAATTGGTGTTCTCCTACTTGATCCCAAAGGAGAGGGGTTCTACACTTTCTACCATACAATGCTTCAAATGGCGACATCTCAGAGGCTAGCTTGAAAGTCGTTGTTGTAGGAAAATTCTGATAGGGCAAATTCTTATCCCACCTTCTTCCATAATCTATAGCACAAGCTCAAGCATGTCTTCTAGGACCCGATTTACACGCTCACCGCCATCTGCTTGGGGATGATATGTCAGGCCGTTGAGTCCGGTTCCTAAAGCTTCATGTAGACTCGCCAAAATTTTGAAGTGAATCGCGAACCTCTGCTGTGACACAATTTTCTTGGGTATACCATGTAGATGACGATCCTCGCCATGTACAATTCTCGCTAACTTATTGCTTCGTAAGTGGTCTTGACTGAATAAAATGAGCCACTTTTGTTAATCGTCAATTATTACCCAAATGGAATCACAACCGATTGGGTCCTAGGTAGTCCGTGATAAAATCCATACCAATCTCCTCCCATTTCCACTCGAATTGGTAATGGTTGTAAATAATCCGCAGTCTCTCGATGTTCTCGCTTAACACGACGATATACGCACAACGCAACAAACTCAGCGATTTCGCGCTCATACTAACCCACCAATACTTTTCCTTCAGATCCCGTACATCTTGGTACTCCGGGATGGATAGAGTAAGGTGATTCATGAGCTTCTTTCGTAATCGCTTGTCCGTTTCATGATGTTTAGGTACACGATGCGTTGCCAAACCATACTGCGCCTCGCTTCGCCTTCGTAAAATCCTCGGGCTTTGCCTCTTCTCATGTTTTTCATGATTTCTTTGATGTCTTCGCCTTCTAGCCGCTTTTTCTCTCGATCCGACTTTGTATGGTTGGTTGACTTCCACCGTGTTGATACAAATTTTGACCGATAATTTCTAGATTCGATGCTTTAGTTCTTCATACAACTCGTTGATTTTCTTGAACTAACACCGTGTTGCAAGATGCTTTCCTACTCGTGAGCATCCGCTACCACGCTGGCTTTACCCGTGATAATGAATTCCAAGGTCATAATCCTTTATCGCTCTAACCATCTTCTTTGCCTCGAGATTAAGATCCGATCGGTGAAGATATATTTCGATTTATGATCTGTGGAAAATCTCACAATGTTACCAATGAGATAATGCCGCCAGATTTTCAAAGCATGCACGATTGTCGCTAACTCTAAATCATGAGTTGGATAATTTCCTTCATGTGGCCTTAATCGACGAGATGCATAAGCCACGACCTTCCTTCCTCGCATCAAGACATCCTAGTTCTCAAGTGATGCGCCACGTAAAACTTCAAAATCCTTACGATATCCGTAAAACTAGAACCGTGCAGAGACTAGTCTTTTCTTCACTCTTGAAAACTATGTTCACAAGTACTTGTCCATTCAAATTTCTTTTCCTTCTTCGGTTGAGTCATGGGTTTGGCGATCTTGGAGAAACTTTCAATGAATCATGTAGTACCCAAATAATCCGAGAAAACTTCACTTCAGGATGATTTGGGTTGCTTCCAATCCATTACACCTTCAACCTTTGAGGGGTCTATCGCAACTCCTCCTCACGACACAATGTGTCCAAGAAAAGCCACTTGATCGAGCCAAAATTCACTTTTGCCGAGTTTGGCATAAAGTTGGTGTTCTCGAGTTTGCCCAAAATAATTCTGAGATGTTTTTCATGCTCTTCCATATCTCTTGAGTAGATGAGAATATCATCTATGAATACCACCACAAACTTATCCAAGAATTCCATGAACACTTTGTTCATCATATTCATGAAATAAGCAGGGGCATTTGTTAGTCCAAATGACATCACTGTGAACTCGTACAGTCCATATCTGGTGGTGAAGGCTATCTTCGGAATATCTTCCGGTCTGATTTTTAACTGATGGTAGCCTCGACCTCAAATCAATCTTGGAGAAAACATCGCTCCTTTGTTGATCAAATGATCATCTATCCTAGGTAACGGTACTTGTTTTTGATTGTTACCTCGCTGAGTGATCTATAGTCCACACACATTCTCATACTATTATCTTTCTTTTGACAAATAGTACCGAGCTCCCCAAGGCGATGAACTCGCTGAATGTAACCTTTACTCAGTAGTTCTTCGATCCGCTTCAACTCGCTAGATCGCTTGCCAAGATTCGTAGGGTCGCCAAATTGGAGCACCCTCGACTAAGTCAATTAAGAACATTATGTCCCTGTCCCGTGGCATACTGTAAGTCCTCCTAAAAACATCCGGATATTCTTGTACCACGGAATATCTTCCAGCCACTTCCTTTAAATCGGTCAAGATAGGACTTCTTTCCGTAGAAGTCTTGGGTTGGAACTCTATCAAATCCCTTGTTCATTGGTGAGGTTGATAGATCTACTAGCACAATCTATCCCGCCTGATTTTTGGCAAGCCACCCATTCCAAGAATTACGCCCAATCTTTGCGAACGCAAGACTATTAAGTTGGCCGAGAAAGTTACTCCGAGATTTCAAAGGTAAGATTTGGATGTAATAAACTAGCCCTCATTTCGAGCCTGGGAATGGATTAACATGGGCTTAACTAAGGGGAGGTAGATAACCCATATTTTTCCACAAACTTATTTGACACAAAAGAATGCGAAGCTCCTAATCAAATAAAACTGATGCTAGTACTCGAGTTGACAAGGAACGTACTAAGAACAACATCCGTGTCGATAGGCTTCCTCTCGGTGACGTGATTCACACGCCCTTCATGAATCGACCACCGGTCTTGAGGGACCGCCGAGACCAAACTCCGGAGTTGGCTTGACGGGGATGGCGTCACGCTTCTTGGGACACTTATTGGCATAGTGACCCAACTCGCTGCAGTGAAAGCAAGTGATTCCCGCCAGGAAATAGCCGCTTCACCGAACCGACTCTCCGCATGAACTACTACGGAATCCGGAAGTATTTGGGCGCGACCGAGCCGAACTCTCGGTAGTAGTTCCGAATCTTCCACGCCGAGGTGGTCGAGATTGAGTGAAACGAGGTTTGGGCGCCCTCCCGAGTTAAACTTCGAGCGCCATCCTCCGCTTGCGATTCTCCATTTCGATGTTTGCCTTCCCGGCGATGGCCTTATTTACCAACCGCAAAGTCGGTAAAATCTCGAGAAATCAAACGAACAGAGAGTTCGCTGCTTAACCCTTCCGTAAATCGCTCTTGCCTGCTCTTCGCCTCCGCTACATCCTCGGGGCATAGCGAGCAAGTTGGTTAAACTTATGCGTATACTCACCGATCGAACGGTTTCTTTGGCGGAGCGAGCTAAACTCCTTTTTCAAAGTAATCATGCCGATGGAATGTGAGATCGCGAAAGCTTGCATGAACTCATCCCAAGTGATTTCTTGGGCATTAGCATGGGACATGCCAAATTATCCCACCATTCGATGCGGGACCCATCAACCGATGAGAGGCAAACAAAACTCTCTCACGATCTGTGCATTGAGCAATATCCAGCTTCTTTCCAATGACCTCGAGCCAATCATCTCAAGGCCCATGGGTTCCGTGCTACTAGAAAACGCTGGCGGACGATCCTCATGAACTCGACAAAGTTACTTTATGGAGGTGGAGGAGCATGATATGTCACGACACTTGGGTATTCTGACAGCTATGAAGGGATCGGCTAGCAACTCAATCGATGAGTCCGATTGGCCATCATTTGGCGCCACCAGAGCTTCAGCTTGGAGGAGGTGGTGGTCGTTGAACTGGTTTTCTTGATATTCGCATTCTCACCTTGCCCTCTAGCACCGACACTTCCGGCAAGTGTGGTCACCATCTGATGAACTCTTCACAGATTAGACAAGAGAGACAGGAATTATAAGAGTATAGATCTAAAATAGCCCAAATTCAACAAACACAAGGCAAGAACATTTCAGAAAATAATTTATTTTATTTTATTAATTCATTATGGCTACTACAAATGTTTAGTAGCTCATAATTCGCAACTAAAGGAAATATTTAAGGTCAAATCTATGGTGTTATTGGGGTATAATCGCTCACTAGAACTAGCCTCGCCTTCCTTGTAGGAGGCCGCTTGTTCTCGCAGCTTCAACTTTTCTTCGTGATCTTGTAATTTCACTTGCGGGAGAGACACCATCTAGTGTATTCCCGTAAGCATAATCCATGGCTCGCCGATCCACCGATGAGTGAGATCGGATGCACTTTCATCTCTAGTTGAGCGAAAGCACCGCATGCCGGGTTGGGATGTGCATTGGGTAATAGTGGAACCCAAAGGCCGCTGAGGCGATGATCGAGATGTAGCGGGTCTCGGGTTGCTTCCTCGGTGATCCTCGATGCCTTCGCGAAGGTGTCTCGTCCGCATTGGGGCATCAAGACGGGAAGTCGTGTTCGGCGATAGGTTGGAGTAGAGGATCACCTCTACTCTCCACCGCTCTCGATTTCCCACCTTATACTTGTATCCTTGATACGCCGGTCTTTCTTCAAAGTCCAAGTGTCGCATCATCTTCCGCAGAATGGCGCCCAATGACCAAAGAAGACTCCATGGGAAATGGCATTCTAACTTCACCATCTACAATTTTTGAAAAGGAGATGAGTTAGTAAATAATTTTTCAAGAGAAAAGTTGAGAAATGACCTGTAAGACCAAGTTATTTTTAATTTTCAAAATAAATCCTTAAGGGTTTGATTTCCTTCTAGGTCACGACTCTACAATGATATGGCTCGATACCACTTTTGTCTAACCCGGAACGAAGGATCCCGAATTCTCTCGTGTTCATACACTAGTCCAGATTTCCAAAGTACACAATACAAAATGTTATCACAAACATATCCAGCGGTATAATTAATAAGCATAGAGTTTATTACAACCGGGCCGAGGCCAAATAAAACATTGCTTAAGCAAATAATAATGGTAAGCCACACGATACGCCACAGCAATCGTCTGAGGTCGCGCCTAATCGCCCCGCCCTCACCTTCGGATAGCGCCTTCTCCCTAATAATAATATTCAAAGAAGAGTGAGCACTACAACCGTGTGCTCGCAAATTACACCCAATACAATTTTAGAATGCATGCATAAGTTATTCAAAGGAAGGTTGTAGGGTTTATTTGCATAAATCAGCCTTTTTGGTTTAAATAGTTATACTAAGTTTCAAGACACATTTTCATTACATAACTAAAATCAAATTTAAAATTGATCATTTTATAGTGGATAACCTCCATATGAAACATTGTGAAGGATACCCTCCTATCACAAGGCTATCCGCCCAAATTTACCACAATGATTAACCATCCTCAAATCATGTCCAAAGTTATTTTAAAACCAAAAACAAATCTAACTTAGAGTTGCTTTGCTCAAGATGTCCATGACCGTGGACACGGCTATTCAATAGATTTACACTGCAGAGGTGGTACAACTTTACCCACACGAGATAATTTGCCGCTATGTCTGGCCAATACACGCTTCCTTAGGCGTGTGACTAGGCAATTATCACAAAGCGCTTCCAATGCATTACCTCAATACCAATATGCCCGCTAAGGTTTCACTTCCATTAGGCTAACCACCGCCGAAACCCCTCTTGCGCCAAGTGGAATAAAGTCTAACCGACACCCACACAACAAAAATGGCATAAACAATACCGAGGTAATACAAATTATTAAGCCCGGTTCGCCCATACGTAACATGTGGTAGTACGGTGGAGCTTTTGCAAGATGCGCTCAAAGGCCGGGCCTTAATCTACTTGGGCAACTTTCAATAAAAACCTCGGGTCTCACCCCAACTGACAGTTCTGCATAAACTCGCACTCCACCAACGGTCCATGTTTGCCCAAGTATAAACCATTTTCTTTTATTTTTATAATTTTCAAAGACATTTGCAAAAGTCCACCATGACAAAGCAATGTCATAGGCTTTTTATCAATTTATGAAATTTTGGCTAAATTCTCCCAAAGTCAAATATTTCATGGTCTAAGCATTTGCTATGCATATATTTATTTTTAAATTCATTTGACTAAGGTTACAAGGAATTGATAATACAACAATCAAATTTGGCTATACAAAGGAATTGGAATAATTAAATATTTAAAACAGGAATTTAAAATAATTAAATACAATTATGCATGCAATAATAATTTAAAATAGAAATTAAATAATTTTAAATATTGGGGGCAAAATGGTCAATGGTGTAACTTGCCTTGCTCAAACTCCTGGTATTCTACTTCTTCAATAGGGTCAAGCTCTCCGGAGTCGTCAAAATCTATACGCGAAAATATTTCAAATTCAAACAGAATTCAAATGAACACAAATAAATTCAAATTAACTCCAAATTAAATAATTTTGGTTTAGTTAGCTAGATCTTGATTTTATACAAATTTAGAAATTTGAATCACCTAAATCGGAGTTTGTATGAAGAAATACGAGCTCCTGGAAGTTTAAATCTAAATTTAATTCCAAAATCAGAATTTCCAAATTTTCCGAATTAAATTTCTAAAGGAAATTCCAATTATTGCGCAAGCATGCGTCAGCGGCACTGTTCACAGAGACTGACATGTGGGCCCAAATAGTATGGACTGAGTCCACAGCGAGGCGCAAGTCCACGGTGGACTCGGCCACAAAGACAAAGCAGAAGGAGCTATTGTGGCCGGCACGCGCTGCTGCGCCAGCACGCACGCCGCGCCGACTTGATCGCCACGCACACAAAAGTGATGAGGTGGCGCTGAGGTGGCTGTCCACGTCGGCGCCGGAGAGGGGAGGCGCCCGGGTTCCAATGGTATCGGCGAACGGCGGCGCGGTGGGCTCCGGTGAGGTGCGCAAAATACTCAGAGACGACATCGATGCGAGGGCGCCACCGGCGCGGTGGAGAGTGGCTTAAGATGGTCGGCGACGGCGAGAGGCGGCGCGAGGTTCGGCTGCTAAGGGGAGGGTGCTCGGGATCTCAGGCGAGGACGAGGCGCGCACCAGATCGCCGAGGACGCTGCCGATGGTGCGGCGCGGTGGCCGGGAGTGCTTGCCGTCGCCGGAATCAAGAAGATGGAGCTTCGCCACCGAGGGGAAAACTCCAATTGACGGCGAGAGAGAGGAGCGGTTACGAGAGGTGGAATGGAATGTGGAGAGAATGCGCAATGGGGCGGCTTTTATAGGCGAGGGAAGGCCGGAGATGGAGATCGTGGCGCGCAGAATGGCGGTGGCGAGAGGTGGGGCGCACAGCGAAATGACGGGGTAAAGCCGGATGAACGCGCTAGAACCGGGTGACTTGAACGCTGCAATCGCGGGAGTAATGGGGAGGGAATCACGAATTGAAGAACTCCGAGGTGCGGTAATGGCGGCGTCGCTGGGAAGAAGGAGGCGAGGAAGACGACATCAGGCAATGGGCCCCACCCGACAATGAGACAGAGAGAGGGAGAGGGCGCGGCGATTGATTGCCGGCCGTCCGATTTTGATCGGACGGTCCACGTTATCGCGTATGGGAAAGTTGGGTCGAGACGCCAGACGCTGGCCGGGCTTCGCCCAAGATCAGAGCGTAAGATTTTAAATTCTTTTTCAATTGATTTAATTCCGAAATTCAAATAAGCTTTAGAAAATAGTAAATGAAGTCCAAAATTTTGAGAAAATTCACGTAAATTCTATGAGGCATTCTGGACTTAAATAAAATAATTCCAACTTTTAGTTGGTAATAGATTTTGTACATAAATTCTTTTAGCCTTAATATACTTTAGGGAAAAGCTTTTAAAAT